>VWZZ01003904.1:227494-247290 GCA_013399095.1 Psophia crepitans
TCCCTTTCCCTTTCCCTTTCCCTTTCCCTTTCCCTTTCCCTTTCCCTTTTTTTCATGTATTTTTTCTTCCAAACAAGGCTTAGTGAACACGATTTTACCAGCACATTTTACACTCACAGTGTAGGTAGAGCAAACTGCATCCAGAGCTCTTCTGACACTGAAGGCTGGGTGGGGACGTGGTACATCCCATCACCCATACCTGCACCCCCAGCAGCAGCAGCTGCCTGGGGTAAAGGTACGGCTGTTCAGTCAAGTCAATGGGAAGGATTAGAAAACTAAACTTTCCTTGGCAGACTACGTGGGAAGCAGAGTTTTGCAGCCTCATTAATTTTTCATGATGATTTAACATACTCAGGAGTCTCATTATCAAAAAGACTGTACGTCTCCTCAAGGATACACACTATCCTGCTGCTGGAGCGAAAAGGCAAAACAAATAGCAACTACACAGAAATTTTTCGGTGCACGAGAATTTGACCCAGCCTAAGGAGGAGATGAATTGCTGAGGAGGTGCTGGTCGCTCCCTGTCAGCTAGACAGGGGAGCTAGATAACGAGGTGAGAGCGAAATGCAATGAACCCTTCACTAATCTCTGGAAAAAGCACTCTTACCTCCTTAGAAAACAGAAGCAAAGAAGCTCGTTTTTCTCAAGAGCTCCACTGCTGTTTTGCTGGTGGTATGTTCAAAGAGAAAACCTCTATTTAAATTCCATTATAAAAACCCATTCTTAAAAAGTCGTTTGCAGCTCTCAAAGAAAAAGCCATTCATCTAGGTGGAAGCTGACCTTTAGCACATGGTTTTACTTCAGAAAGAATTTGTATTATTTCTTCATTTGGGAAATGAATCATCGTACAGCTGATATGCAAGCAAAACCTTGCTAGAGTAAGAAAAAAAAAGGAAAGAAAATAAAACTAGCTTCCTTTTTTTAATGAATGAAATTTTGTAGTGCTTAATGTCTAATTGAGCAAAGGTTCTGGGGGGAAAGGGCTCCGGTTGTAGTCGAGATACAGACTCTTGCCCTTTCTCTGGCTTGTTTTTATTCCCCCTTGAGATTCTTCTGTCAACAGAAATTGTAGTTTGACTCAGGCATCAGACAGCTCCATTCACTTGGTAGGTGTTTCCCACCTTTCATATGCAAAGTGCTGCTTTCCTGATCCTCTCCTTAGTATGCAAAGGGTGAGATTATCTATTGAAAAGAAAAAGGTGCTTATAGAAGTGGTACTGGGGAAGAGGGTGGAATTAGGCAGACCAATAAAGAAGCCATTCCTTCAAAACGCTGCATATTTTTGGCCCATTTCTCCTCTCTCAGGGACGCACACACTCTCCTGCTGCGTAGCTCAGAGGGAAGCAGGACCAGAGATGTGCCAAAGAAATGGAGTGCCCAAGGAAAGGGAAGGTGACCGTGTTCCGCAAACCGTGTTTCCCTGCCCGCAAACATTCCTCCACCTGAGCTCAGCTCGGTGTGCAGGCACAGTGAAGCTGCCCTGAGGGGGAAGGAGTTGGGGGTGGGCAGCCAGCACGGCATGCTCCCAGCAAACCTTCTCCTGGGGCTTTGGTGCTCAGACTGGTGAGGAGGTGGGCAGCTAAACCACGTCCTGCTGATGCCTTCTGCGCGGCAGTGTCTGAGCTTCATAGTGCGGTGCTGGTCCCTCGGGGGGAGATAGCCCACTCAGAGCATTCAGTCTCTGCAGTGCCGCCCACTGCTCCACATGCCAGCAGAGGTAGAAAGGCAGAAAGCTCGCCTGGACATGAGCCTTTTGCTCGCCTGGACATGAGCCGGCAGTGTGCCCAGGTGGCCAAGAAGGCCAACGGCATCCTGGCCTGTATCAGGAATAGTGTAGCCAGCAGGAGCAGGGAGGTGATTGTCCCCCTGTACTCAGCCCTGGTGAGGCTGCACCTTGAGTACTGTGTCCAGTTTTGGGCCCCTCGCCACAAGAAAGACATCGAGGCCCTGGAGCGTGTCCAGAGAAGGGCAACGAAACTGGTGAAGGGGCTGGAGCACAGGTCTTATGAGGAGCGGCTGAAGGAACTGGGCTTGTTTAGTCTGGAGAAGAGGAGGCTCAGGGCAGACCTTATTGCCCTCTACAACTACCTGAAAGGAAGTTGTGGTGAGCTGGGGGTCGGCCTCTTCTCGCATATAACTAGTGACAGGACTAGGGGGAACGGCTGCAAGTTGTGCCAGGGGAGGTTCAGGTTGGAGATGAGGAGAAATTTCTTCTCTGAAAGGGTGGTCGGGCCTTGGAACGGGTTGCCCAGGGAGGTGGTGGAGTCACCGTCCCTGGGGGTGTTTAAGGAAAGGTTAGATGCAGCACTGAAGGACATGGTTTAGTGGTTAATAGGTGGGGGGGGGTCGGTTGGACTAGATGATCCTTGAGGTCTCTTCCAACCGTAATGATTCTATTCTATTCTATTCTATTCTCCTTGGAAATCTTGACCTTATCTTGCCCGTTTTCTTGTGGGAAGAAGCCTCTGTCCTTTTGCTGGTTCTCCTGCATGAAGTAGGCTGCCTGTGCCCTGGTACTGTCTCAGAAAAGCACTGCTCCACTCAAAGTGACTTGGGCAGTTTCATAAATTGGATTATTATACTGTCTAGACATCTCAAGGGAAGCAAATAGCATAAGAAACGCACCTCATTGCCGTGGGTAACAGGAGCAGTTACCTCCAGTCTGTCCCCTGCCAACATCTCCTCATCCTCTCTCTTCCCAGCATCTCTTTGGTTGCATCCAGCTGAGCCCGAAGAAGAAAACGGAGGCTGTCAGGCTGCCTCAGTAGGCTCTTCCGTGGATGAGACTATTTCTGCCCACTCAGTCCCAAAGATGTCAAATATCTGACACGGCCCAGAGTGGGAATGAGTGTTAAAAAGAAAATGTTTCTCTTCCCCTGCTGTTAGTCCTCGTTAGTGTCAGCGTGGCAAGCACAGGCCAGTGCGGTGCTGTGCCCACCTCCTCTCCTGCCTGGCAGTAAACAGGTATCAGAAACTCCTCCACAACCATTTTTCTAGCATAGCTCAGGGTCCTGCAGGCCCAGAAAAGTAATAGTGACATGGCTGCAGGCAACCAAGGACCAGCCTGCATCTCTGGTGCATATCAAACGTTGAGCCCGCCAGCGCTATGGCTAATTGGGAGTGTAGCAAGTGAAGACTTGAATTCTGCAGAACTGCCAGCAGTGATTATCCAAACCGACCATTATCTGCGAGCTTCAGGTTTCCCTGGAGATTTCGGATAACCAAGGTCACATTGTCATGGAGCTGGAGAGACGAGCATAAGGCAACTCATATGCGGTGGGTGATTGACAGAACCGTAATTGTTTAGTCTGAAAAGGAGATAATGAAGAAGAGTCACAAGCGAATGATTTGAACTAGTCAAAGTTATCCTGAAATATGAAGTCACTAAGCAGGCAGGGGACTGAGTTAAGAGCCAACATGTGGGGGAAGAATGGAACCTGACAGTATTTTGCAGCAAAGATGGTAAACAAGAAGAATGTGCTTTCATGTGAAATTTTAGAATCAAATATATTAACGTTTGTGCATGAGAACTGGAGGCAATCTGCGCTATCCAAGAGTTTGTCATCTGCTTTCCCCACCAGGAGATTTTGTAGCTGAGAGGTTTTAGGAGGAGGAATTTTTCATTGCATGCCTCCTGCATCTCCCTGACCACCTTCAAAGCATATTTTGTGAAGGCCTTTTTGTTCTGCCCAGTGTTACATATTCACCATCAGATGAGGCAGACGAGGCAGTGCAGTCATCAGACTACTTTTGTTATGAAAAGCCTCTGGTCCCGATCTCCTATGCAGATCCAGCAGTTTAAATAGAAAAAGAATTGTGGTTTTGCTTTGAAAAAAAAAAAGGCAAATATTGTACAGGTGTGGGAATACCAAAGGCACAAGCGGGCAGTGCAGCAGTGTCTCTGTAAATCAGTATGCATTGTAGGAAGCCACCACCTATTGGAAGTGTACAAAAACTAGGAAAAGCAATGGGATTGAGAGGGAAAACAGTAACTTAGAGGCATCAGGGAGGAAGAGAGAAAAGGTCTAGACCTTGCCAAAGCATAACACTACCACAATCCCACCCTCTGATGAAAATTCCCTGACCCAGGACTACCAGTACAAAACTACAACCCCCAGGTAAGATGCACCTGCACCTCAGTCCCTGGACACCTGGGAAGAGGGAGACGAATTACACTTTAGGCTTGAGAGAGTGGGCTGAGGGACTCTCCAGGTCAGCTCTCACAGATAAACCCTGTCCCTGCAGCTCGCAGTGCCGCAGGGAATGCGGTGACTGGCATCTCCCAGTCAGGTTGGTTCTATAATTAGTATAGATGGGCAATGACTAATTAAGGTGTCATTTCACAGACTGCCACGGAGTGTAATCTTCCTTTGGTCTGCGTGTGGTGCCTCTGCTCTGTGCTGCAGCAGTACAGCTGACCCTGCACCCCTCCCAGGGCAGAGATGGCTCCGATGAGGCTGTAACAAGCCAGACAAGACCTTAGATGACATCTCAGGAACAACTTTGCTGGCACCTGATTTATAATCTCACGCATTGCATTCATACACACCAATGACTAGTCTGTAATTTTCTGTTGTAAACTACTTGCATATAGAGCTATCACACCAATCTACATGAACTAGCCCAAGTCTTACTTGTAGACTTTTCTTTCTGGAAAAAAATATCAATTTTCAATCAATACTGAGCTAATGGTATTCTTCAAATCCCTTTTGTCACTGATATTATCGTGCCATTTAACTTTGGGTGCAATTCCAGATACTTGTAATTGCTAAAATTCTTTTTCTGTTGCTGTCTGAAAAAGAAATGAGAGGGACTCTGAAATTTTTCAAACACATTCCCTTCTCAAACATTTTGCCTTCATTTTTTCCCACATCGCATCAGATGCCTCAGGCTAAAGTTCATGTCAATGTAGCCTTGCTCCAGCACTTACAATTCTTTGATGACTGAGGCACTTTGTGATTCTAACTGGCCCGAATCGTTCATCATACTTAATCCTCGATGCTAGACACTAGGACGAGACACGTAAGTCAGCTGTAGACACCATGGCATGTGCTCTGAACAAGGACCAGAGACTACTGGTGTTTCCATTATCATGATTTCTTCAGGAGTTGCAGGTTGCAGGGTGCTGCTGGAACCCCCTTACACCTTGCCCAGATGCATCTCTTGAGACAGCGATTCGTAAGGCATTTGGGGGGTCGGCATGACCTCAGTCTATTGTGCGTGACAAGGTTTTGGGTGTCAGACTGACCAGCCCCTCACAGTAGTGTTCAAACTTTTGCCAAGCTGGCAAAATCTCTCAGGCTCCATAAATCAAGAACTATAGGAATTAAATATTTTTTTAAAAAAAATTCCATGCAGAGAAGAAAGCATATCCTGCAGAGACCTCATTACTTGGGAACTGAAGTCTGCAAATGTTTTGTCTCAGTAAGTTGAGCAGTCAGAGAAAAGTCAAGCTTCAAAAGATCTTGGGAGATCCTAGTCCATCCCCTTCCTATATACCCAGACTAATAATATCTGTTGCTGACATCCCTGGTAGATGTGTGTCTAAAATGTTCCTGAACAGCCCAGTGGAGAGTCTGCAGGACATGGGAGCCGTTGGGACATGTGCCAGGCTGGAGGATGAAGCCCCTGTTACACTGTCACTGCCACCAGGTTCACTGCTCACTGCTTTTTTTTTCATGCCAGGGATGAGTCACTCTCCTGCTCTCCCAGCGTGGAGCAGAGCCAGTCCTTCTGCAGAGCAATCTAACAAATTCATTTTCCCAAGAAGATGAGTATCTGCAGATAATTAAGTGTCTTCTTCACATGCAGTCTCCTTTGGTTTCCATCGCCAGATCTCTGTAATCACTCTGTGGTCCTGAGTGAGGACCCTGCCGTTATCACCACCCAGTGAGTTCTGCCCCCTCCACAGTGAAATATCTTGGAGAATTGTTTGAGGAGATATTACCCAATTTTTCAAAATTTTGAAGCAATGCACACAAAGACATGATGGATTCTCCATCAGTTGGAATCCTTTAGTGAGTCATGGATGTCTTTATGAAAAGCATAATCCTGCTCAGCCCTGACACTGGCTCTTGGTACAGCAAATAGCAGATGAGGTTTTACATCCTGTGTTAGGTGGGAGACCTGTGAGCATCTCCAGTTTGCAGGATGCGATTCCCCTGCGTAGCCTTTCTACTGCTCTGCTCTTTTAACAGAGAAGGGGTTTACCATACCCTTTTTTTCTCTCACAGAGAAAAACAAAATGCAGGACCTTGCCAGACCTGTCTCGCCATGCCAGAGACTGGGACCACCGAGCCCAGCTACAGTGGCACTTCCTGGGAAAGAATCTGTCCGGTCCATCACTGCCCCATTCCTGCATCCCCCAGACTGGGGGGGGACCACCTGCCCTCCTCCAGCCACACGCTTGGGCCAGTCTCCACCCAGTTCAACGGCCAGGTGCCATCAAGCTCCCAGGACTCGCAGCAGCATCACCTGTATTACCCCTGCAACCAGCAGGAGCCCCGAGGCAGCTATGGCCTGCCCCCACTCCCTGGGCATGGTGAGGGGCCCATGTTGTGTTCCCACCTTTCCAGCGGTGACCTGGCACCAGCTTCCCACCATGAAGCCTCAGAAACCCCCTGGAAACAGTGGTCTCCCGGGCAGCGACGACCGGTGCAGCATCACGTTGTAACAGTGAGGTAAGCAGCACATGGAGAGCGGCTTGGTGGCTTTCAAAAAGCATCCCCTGACCCTTGTGGTGGGAAGCGGGAGGGGATGAGAAGGGTCTGACTGGGGATGCATGAAACAGGGGTTTGCTCTTCAGTTTGGGACAGCAGCTGCCCCAAAATGCACATGCGCTCTCAACCGCTGTGGAAAGTGTACAGAGGGCTGCCATTCCCACACCACGGAGAAGCAGGGTTTGCTTCTCAAGGTCACTCACTGGGTAGCGCCAACAGGTAAAGCATATACAGGATGGGCCTCCCCAACAGCCTGAGCTACAACCTCTGCTCCTGCCTGCCAGCTTCATCCTTCCTCTCTGCCTGCACCTTTTGGGGCCCACTGCTGGCACTAAAGACCGCGATCCCCGTGCTACCACAGCAGTAGCCACCAAAGTCCAATGAAAGATGGCTCAGGATTCCTTCCTTGCCTTTGCACAGCAGTGCAGGGTTAGGCACAAAAGCCCTTTACAGTCCCATTTTCTAGCCGTTAACAGAAGATTTAATTTGCTTCTGTTTGCAGTGTAGAGCAATTGCAGCCAGAGGAATGGAGCCTGGATCCTTTTTAGCTCTTATGCTATCAACAAAATTGTCAACTGCGTTCTCCGTAACAGGTTGTTTAAGTAGGAATCGCAGCTGGATTTCAAATCCCTGGCAGAATGTGCAGCACTAGCAGACAGAAAAGTGATAACATAATAATGCTAGAATGGGGCTTTTAATCCAAGCAAATCTGCTTGAGAAGCTATTGTGAGGGAATTAGCACAGGATGGGCAGTGTGCTGCCAGAAAGAGACCTCTCCTTAGTAATCTGGTGAGGACTTTTCTTTGCTCCCCTCTCTTCCAAATCTACAGAGCATTAGTGCGATGAGGAAAACACAGTATCATTTATCACACGTGCTGCTGAGAGAGACGCTTCCATGGGGAACTCTCCTCCATTTTCATTTCCTCCATTCCTAACAACCTGCCAGGAAGGATGAGCTGCCACAAGGTCACTGATCGGCCGTCTGGGTTGGAGCAGGGCCATCCGCCCCATGTGGGTACCGGAGTGCAGCAGGGCCTTCTCCCAGTTTAAGCCAAGAGTATAGGAGGAGGGAGCACTTGCTAAGCTGAGCTGGGCTTGGCACGGCTGCGGAGGCAGGAGGAAGCCACAGCTGGGAGCAGTTTGCTGGAAGCTGCATTGGAACCCAAGGCTGTGACGGGCTGGCATGCATGTTGAGGGGATGTTTCAGTGGAAACGGAGAGCAGAATGAAAGGTCCTTCGGACACGGTGACCCACTGAGGTGCAGCTTTTCTGTTGTCAGTGGAAAGCTTGCCCTCAGGGACTCACTAACAAACATAACCTCAGATCCCCTGGGGAAGGCAGCTTTATTGCATTCCTCAGAGCTCTACAAGTAGGAATGACAAATGCTCCTCTGTGAAGGAATTACAGAATTATAGACTCATTAAGGTTGGAAGAGACCTCAAGGATCACCTAGTCCAACCGTCCTCCCACCACCTATTCCCCACTAAACCATGTCCCTAAGTACCACATCCAACCTTTCTTTAACCCCCCCCAGGGACGGGGACTCCACCACCTCCCTGGGCAACCCGTTCCAAGGCCCGACCACCCTTTCCGAGAAGAAATTTCTCCTCATCTCCAACCTGAACCTCCCCTGGCACAACTTGCAGCCATTCCTCCTTGTCCTGTTGCTGGTTATCTGTGAGAAGAGGCTGACCCCCAGCTCATCACAACTTCCTTTCAGGTAGCTGCAGAGAGCAATAAGGTCTCCCCTGTGCCTCCTCTTCCCCAGACTAACCCTGGTAGAAGGTTTGGAGCAGCTCCACCGGCCTTCTGCTCCTCTAAACTGGACAAATGCTGTCTTTGGAAGGGCCCAGGAAACAAATGAGAGTCACCTTTTTTGAAAATCCTTGCTGCACTGAACAGGAAATAAAAACTGTATATAGGCATTGCTAGCCCAGTTGACGAATTTGAATAAAGAAGTATGCTTTTGTCAAGAAACAATTTGAAAATTCAGTAGGAATACTCTTAAAGCAGATAGATTTTCATGAATAGAGTTGAAATGCGATTTCTATATTGCTTATGTCCACTACTTTTACAGGGTTTTCTTAGAGGGGCAAAAATCAGGAGTGACTCCATGTCTTCCCATCCTGTTTGACTAAAATGCCAACGGGAGAGGAAAGACTCTGTCACTCATTAGGCTAACCCATGTAGTGCCGATCTCTTGCAGCAGTGGCTCAGCCTGGGGTTTTACAGCCCTGAAAGGGTTACCTCACTCACTAACAGCCCAGCACCGGGCTTCGTAGGAAAATAATAAATGAACACCTTTTTTTTTTTCCTGTCTGCAGGCATGACAAAGCTTTCAGGATGCCAAAAAGGTATGTTTGTTGTCGAACACTTCCTGTCCTCCTACCCCATTATCATTGCTCTCCTTCCCTGCTATTAGGAAACGCAGAGTGTTATTGCTGGTGCCATCCCCGGCAGGCCCAGCTTCAGAGGCAAGGGCAGCGCTCCCTGCCCAGGGCTTCTGCCCGCTTGGAAAAATCTCAGTTTGCTTGCGAGATCAATTTAACCTGCATTCATGAACAGCAACCCTGTCTTGATAGCTGTTCTGGGGGCAGGTGCCTGGCTCTCATCTGTACAACAGCTTTTTCTACGTATATAATAATCCTATATGCATGTATGCATGTATATATAAATCTATATATAGGATTAATCCAGCTTGGCCCACCTGATGAGCAATCAGGAGGATCCATGAAATAAGCTCACCTTTTCAAAAGACAGAGGATTTAAATACATTTCTCAAAATTAAAATAATTTGATTGCTTTCAACTTCTATTTAAAAGCTGATTTTTGTAAACTATTTTTTCTGGAAGGTTTGGGTAAATACTTCCCATCATCAGATACTGCAGCTGATTCTTTTTTCTTTTTTTTTTTTTTTTTGTAATTGGACATGGAATCACCCAAGAGAGCCTCCAGAAATTAGGTACTCTAATGCATAAAGGGCAATCTTTGTTCATTTTCATAGCAAAGACCTCTCCTATGAAAAGAGGTGACAGGCAGTCTTAAATTGAAAAAACACCAGGCCTGACCAAAAGGCATGTGAAAAGCTGTTTGAAGGGCTGGTGGTGATTTCTGATTATAAGGAATTGCTGCATTATTTGACTCAGTGAAGTTGGAGGCAAGAGGAGTAAAAGAGCAGGCAGGCAGGAACACCACACCTCAACACCAATATGCACTGGCACAGCCACTGTAAAGTTCATAAATATTTTACTTCCCCATGAAGCTCAAATATTTGTTAACTATTTTTGAACAAATAATTTCTTGTATTTCAGAAACACATCAGAATCCAGAAGAACTACCGAGAACCTGCCAAACCAGAGCAGAAACCCATTCCGATATCTTATATCTCAACAGATATTTTTGAGGATGACAAAAATCTTGATGCAGTAAAACCTGCACTGCTAAAAAATTGTGGGATAGAAATTTTAACAGATCATAGACACAGGTTGACCCAAGAGAAAAATAGAACTGGGATGGAAAATTTCAGGCTAGCTTTTAAGAACAAAAGTAACCAGCAAAAATACTTTTGGCCAGAGTAAGCTGCTTCTCTGGAAGGGTTTTGTTTGTATAGAAACGTCATTAAACACGTGTGTGCCACCACACTGATACGTATTCCAGGTGTAGCCCTGGCCTTGGGGCTTGCAGGTGTTCTCCAAACCCTGAAGGAAAACTGGTCTGCTGCATTTGCAGATGCTCTCATTGTAGGTTCAGCATTTGGTTTGGAGGCTGAGATCTGGGTGAGACTCATTCATCCTGCAGGTGCAGAAGCCATTTGTCCACCCCATGAACGCTGCGGGTGATCCTAATATCAGTTATTTGGCTTCCCTCCTTCTTCACTGTGCACATGTCCATACATTTCCCAACAGTAAGGCAGGCCCCTATATAGTGATTGAATTTAGATCAATGACAATGGACTTAATCGTTAGTTATCTTTAGGGGACCCTTGAGAATAGCCTAAGGCCTTCTCAGGGACCACAGGGTGAAAATTTGCAGGCCAGACAGTTAGGCAGCTACTAGCTTAGATTGCACAATGGGGGGAGGGGGGGGGAAGGGAAGAAGCTCTTTTTGAATGCAATCTTTTAAGTTAAATATTTAAAGCTTCATTTTGCCCTAGGATGCAGGAGTCTGGCTTTTATTATTTCTGACTGAAAAAGCAGGAAAATTTAGGGAGGCAAAATGTAATTACCCGAGTTAATTAGAATTGCCTGCAAACATCCAGTTGGAGGTATAATATGTTCATTAAGAGCTGTACTAGAGCCTCCAAGCTTTTCAATAAATAAATGCTCAAACCAGAAAGCCTTAATTTTTTTACTTCCTTTCACTAACACTACATTCGTTTGACAGCAGGTTTCCTGCTAATAGCAGAAGTGCCTTAACAGCTGCATTTTTTCTTCTCCTGTTGACTCCAGTTATTCTCAAATGATTGCGGAGTGGCCCATAGCTGTCCTGGTGCTGTGTTCAGTGACAGCTGTGGTTTGCACTTTAGCTGGCCTGCTCGTTGGAAATTTGCCTGACTTTTCAGAACCCTTAATGGTAAGTCCCTAAAGGCGATACATCAACATGAACATAAGGAAAATCCACAGGCCAACCACTGATACCTTCTTTCTGCCATATAAAATGAGCCTATGCTGCTGTCCTTCTCTGCAGATAGAGGCAGCGAGGCAGGACAGTAAGTCAAGGAGGACATTAAAGCCAGTAGAAAAAATGACCATGTTTATCAGTGATCCGCTGTCTTGAACCACGTCTTCACAGAGAGCACCCAAAGCAAGGTGCCGTCAAGATGAAGTGTCAGAGTAATGCACAGTATTTGCTGGGCTCTCACCAGTGCCCTCAGCCTGGTGTGCAGACACTGCCAGCACAAACCCGGATCGCTCCTTTTGCTCCCCTTCCACTGCTGGAAGGCCAGGGTTCCCCAAAAGGACTAGGCTGGGTAGAGACTGGATGGAGGATCTGGCTCTGGCTCCTCCTGTGCGTGAGCCAGGCTCTTGAAATGGAGAGGCTGCCCTGTTCTGAGCCCTGCTGCACAAGGCCTTGTTTTCCATGCAGGATCCCATGTGTGCTGAAGTCATCTCTGTCTCTTGTTAGTGGAAGAATCCTGAGAAAATAAGATGACAGTTTGTCCAGGAAGGTGAAAATTACTCCCATTTCTGTAAGTGACTATTTTACTTGAAGAGGAGAAGAGTCTTATGAGGTCAGGGAGAAAGAATTGTAGCCATCCTTGCCCAAAAAGGAGATAAAGGAGTATTTTTTTTTCTTCTGTCAGCTCTGGGATGCAGTATTTCCAAGGAAAATTCAATTTGTGTATCTCTGCAAGATACAGTGATAATCTTATATAGTTTCTGTGTCTGGGAGGAGGATTAGGGAAAGCTAAGCTAAACTGAAATGCAATCTGATGACAAAACCCTTTTGCTTGGCTGCAGGGTTTCGAGCCGCGAGACACTGACATTGGCAGAAAGCTCGCTGTGTGGAGGAATGTGGAGAGCCATACAGGCTACAAGAAGACCTTTTCCCTTTCTCCCTATGCTGAGAAAAAAAGGTATTTGAGTTTGATTTGGGGGGTTTGAGGAAGATGTTGGCTGTAAAGTTACAGATTCAATGTTTCAAGATACCTATGTGAATTACAAGATATATGCAATGCTTACGAGCGACCAAGGCACTGGAGAGTTCAGTCCGTTTGCCTGCAATGGCCTTGGGCTCCCTATTCTGGAAACTAGGAATTAGGCTCTAAACTCTTCAGGCATTTACTTCTCCCAGGTGAGTCAGCATATCTGCACAAGGAGATCCAGTTCTCAGTCTCATAAAGATAGCTCATAAAGGAGCACAGCCAACCCAATACCAAAAAGCTCCCACCCAAGCAATGCTCTTTCAAGACTATGACGACTCTTATTGCTGCAGGAGTGTTCTGTGTGGCACCAGAGCCTTGTCAGTGAACATTAACTCAGAGCCAGACCATCTCTAGTCACACAAATAATCCGATCTCTTGCTAGCTACGATGGCATTGGCACTAGCAGAGGACAGAAGGCTGCTCAGGGAGAACAAGAACCGAGGACACGGAGAATGGTGGAACAAATCTACGGAGCGGATGGTTTCTTTTGTGGTCCCCCAGGTGAGTGAAATCGCGATGAGGCAGTAACTATTACACACCCAGAACTCAGCAGCATACAGAACTGCCAGGGTGGCTTAGGACACAGGGAAATGATCTGAAAGTGCTCTAAGCAAGCAGTGCATACAATACCACCCTGTGAAACCTAAACCACCTTTTACACAGTGATCTTTCAGGACTCTCTAACTGAGTGGTTAGAAAAGGCTTGTTCTGAAACTCTGGAGTTGTTTCTCCTTAACTATTTTGCCATACTTCTTTCTCCCCTTTAGAAATATGCTTTAAAAGGACCAGTAAAAGGACTCATATTTTCACCATTTCCCCGTATCAAAAGCAAACACTATGAAATAATGGCATATGCCCCACTCCCTCTCTGTTCCTTCTCTTCTTGAAAAACCTAAGTGGCAGTAAAGACTGGAGAGAAAAAAAGAGGAAAATTCCAAGACACCCAAAATTTGTCCCAAAATGGACATGAGCAAGTAGAAGAAAGAGGAACAATGTGCAGATATTTTCACTCCCTTCCCTGCCTCTGCTCCACCTCTGAAACCAGTCTAACACCAAACTCGCGGGTCCTTGGGAGTTTCTGGCTGACCTTGAGCCCCTCCCTTCTAACAGGGGTGAAGAACCAGATGCCAGCACTCACTAAAAGCACACTGACAGCAGGGACAGTGTGTTTGGGAAACGCCGCAACGCTGTTCTCCTGCTGCTGACAGATGGGCCAGGAGCAGAGGTCAGATCACACAAGGCAGATGCTACCACTCACTACGTGCTACTGTCTTTATGACCTGCTTCCCTTCAGGGAGTCCTCCATGGCAGTCATATAGACAGCAAGATATTTATTTTATTTTATTTTTCTATGCACAGAGGGTCTACTCCAAACACTCTGGCTGATTCATCTTCATTACCTAATCCCTTTTTTTTCTCATATTTTTCTTCTTCTTTATTTCAGAAAAGAGCTATTCCCAGCTGGTATTTATGTCCACAACTGCTGGGAGCTTATGGAACCTGCAAGCTATTCAGTCCATGTGTCAAATTGAACAAGACAAGGTTAGTAATGTCAGGAAGAACATATATACATGCTGTCTCTTTTCTGACTGCTGTAATCTTTAATCTTTAGCTGAAGGGCAGCCAGACAAAAATAACATAAGCTACAGAACAGGTTTCAGCCTAGAGGACCCCAAAGCATTTTACGTGCTTAGCAAGACACAGATGATTCCACCTGCCAGTAAAGTCCAGCTGCAAAGTAACAGCTGCCATTAAACAAGAATAAACGGGCCTTTGGTCCAGAAGCCAAAGGTGTCCATCAGAAGCCACTGAGAATTTTGGGCAGCAGAACCCAATTACCAAAATGGAGCTACTATCTTGGACAGCAAGTTTTGCAAGTGGGAAGTTTAATTGGATTAGCCATGTTTGCCACAGGATCCAGATTTTCAAATCAGTGGTTATAAAATACAAATAATGGGTAGGTTTTAATTTTTGCAAAAGGCTAGCACGTTTCCATAGCTTTAGTATTTGCAATTTGTCTTTGGGGGGATGGTGAGGCATGACCTCTACGCCTGGAGGGGAGGATTCCTGCAAGGAGCAAGGGACACGATGGGGCTGCAGAGAGGGTCTGACGCAACGCTCCCTCGTCTGTCTTTCAGATACGCTCACACGTTCATTTTAGAGACCTCTGCCAACGTACTGAGGCCAACGAATGCTGCCCAAGCTGGTCTCTGGGGAACTACATTGCTGTCCTGTACAACAGGTCTTCTTGTTTGGAGATAACCCAAGGAGACATCTCCCATACCCTGGCCCTCCTTCGTGCCTGTGCTCCAGACTACCACAAAGGTATCCTCACTCCATCGTGCATAGGTCCTGAAACTGTGAGGCAGAAACACTCTCAGTGTGCCAAAGTCCCAGAAAAATGTACCCGCTTCAATGCCATCTACCAGCTTCTTCACTTCTTGGTTGACAGAGACTTTCTGAGTCCCCAGACGATGGAGTACCAAGTGCCATCTCTCAAATACAGCCTGCTCTTTTTGCCTACAAGGAAAGGTGCATCTATGATGGGGATCTACTTAGACAATCTCGAATCCTGGGATCTGTTTGATAACTATACATCTATCACTGGAATGGACTTGGGCCTTAAACAGAAACTATTCCAGCACTATCTTTTACTGGATACTAAGTATCCAGTCCTGGCAATATTAGCTATTTTTCTAAGCATTTCTTTTTATTTACGTTCAGTCTTTATTACCTTGATGGTCCTGCTCACTGTTGTCAGTTCTTTAACGATCTCCTACTTCTTGTACAAGGTGGCCTTCAGATTCACCTATTTCCCTTTTGTAAACTTGACAGCAGTCATCATCCTCAGCAGCATTTGTGCCAATCACACCTTTGTCTTCTTCGACCTCTGGAACCTCAGCAAGAGCCAGAACCCCTCCGCTGGGCTCTCTCAGTGGGTGAGTCAAACCATGCACCACTTTGCGTATCTCATGCTGGCCTCTTGCTTCACAACGGGTGCTGCCTTCTATGCCAGCTACATTAGCAATATAATAGCCATCCGCTGCTTCGCAATTTACATGGGCACCTCCGTGCTGGTGAATCTGGTATTCATGATGACTTGGCTTCCTTCTTCGGCTGTGCTGTATGAGCGCTACATAGCAACAACCTGCATTTACAAGCCAGAAGACTACTGGAACAACACGGGCCAGAAGAGAGTCACTCTCTCCATCCATTACATTCTCAGGGGTCTCCAGAACACGCTGTCTGAAACCTCCAAGCTGCTATTTGAAAAGCTTCTGCCCTGTGGGGTCATCAAGTTTCGGTACATCTGGATCTGCTGGTTTGCTGCCTTAGCGATAGGAGGTGCCTACATCTCCTGTTCCAACCCAAAACTAAAACTCCCAACTCTCGAGACATCGTCTGTCCAGGTATTTAGACTGAGCCACCCCTTTGAGAGGTACGATTCCGAGTACTGCCACCAGTTCATGTTCGAGAGGTTGGAGCACGGAGAAGGGCAGCGTATGCCTGTCACGATAGTCTGGGGCATTCTGCCCGTGGATAACGGGGACCGTTTCAATCCAAAAAGCAACGGTACCCTGGTGACAGACATCACCTTCACAATTCAAAACCCCGATGCCCAGAAATGGCTCCTTGAATTCTGCCAAAAAGTGAAGAACAAAACTTTCTATTACCCCGATGCGGAGCAGAAGTCTACTGTGTGCTTCATGGAGGAGTTCCTCAGGTGGATGGACAGTCGCCAGTGCTCCCAGCGAGACCACAGCTTCAACCTTTGCTGTAACCAGTTCTCCTTCCCTTACAGAAGCGAAGTCTTCCTACACTGCATAAAAATGATGCTCCTGGAACAGGGCAGGGAAGGGGCAGAAACATACGATCTGGGCCTCAGGTTTGATGGGGAGGGAAATCTCGCTGCCTTAGTGCTGCAGTTTCAAACTATTTATCACTACAGCTTCAACTACAGCAAAGCCAAACAATTCTACGAGGAAATCAACCTCTGGGTAACAGAGGAAATGAAAACTGCCCCCATGGGGCTTCAGAATGGATGGTTTACCAGTAAACTAGAGCTATACAACCTCCAGCACAGTCTCAGCACAGAAACGATGGTGGTCATGGGGCTCTCCATAGCCATATCCTTTGTGGTGCTGCTGCTCACAACCTGGAACGTTCTCCTTAGCATTTTCTCTGTTACTGCCATTGCGGGCACTGTCCTGGTAACCATTGGCCTTCTGGTCCTCTTGGAGTGGCAGCTCAACGCAGTGGAGTCTCTCTTCATTTCAGCTGCAGTGGGTCTCTCCGTTGACTTTACCGTCAACTACTGCATTTCCTATCACCTGTGCCCCCATTCTGACCGCCTGAGCCGAGTGGCCTTCTCCCTGAAGCAGATGAGCTGCGCCACAGCCATGGCAGCTTCAGCTCTCTTCTCAGCAGGGGTCATTATGTTGCCTGCAACAGTCCTGGCATACAGGAAGTTGGGGATATTCATCATGATGATCAAATGTATCAGCTGTGGGTTTGCCAGCTTCTTCTTCCAGTCACTGTGCTGCTTCTTCGGCCCAGAGAAGAACTGTGGGCAGATCCTTTGGCCTTGTGCCCACACCATGAAAGACTATTCTAATGACTCTGGGCTGAACGGAAGCTTTGCCTGTGGGGGGAGCGAGAAGCAAAACCGGTTGCGGAAGGTCCAGGAATCCAACACTGCAAACGAGCAATACGAGCTCCAGCCCTTGTCCAGAAAATTCAGCGACAGCTTTGACAACAGCACTTCCACAAGCAAGCTGTCCAACCGGCCGTCAGTGCTCTCCGAAGACACACAAGTTGAGGAGAACAGATGCCCCAGACTGGGAATCCACCCCTCCCTTGAAAGAGAGAGACAGACTCTGCAGGAGACCCTCGGAGACCAGCAGGTTGGCCTGTGCCAGTGTCCTGCCTTGCAGACTTCTTCTCCATACAAGCACAGCAGCTCAGGAGCAGAAATTCACAGGGAGAGACTCTGCCGAGATTGTCGATGTCGAAAGTACGGTCCAAAAGCTTGGGATGGGTCTGGGCTGGACCATATCCAGCTGGCTGGCATGAAAGAGGAAGGGCAGCTCAATAAATCACAGTGCTCCAGCGACACTGCCCAGCAGCAGTCGGATTATACCTCAGACAACAGCCACCTCCCTGCTGCTGACATCTACAAAATTCACAGATGCCTTTGTTCTCTTGGCAGCTCTTTCGACATGCTCAACATCTCCAGTGAGACGTCGATTAGTGATTTTGAGCAAGGCCTAAAGCTTGCTGAATCAGCCAGTTCTTGTCCTGATGTCTTAGAGCTGTCTGATTCATACAGTCAAACAGAGAGAGGTTACTTGAACGGGAAGAGAGATACCCTGCGGCTGGACCTGAGGGAGACTGTCTTTGATATCTCTCCAGCAGCATCGCAGCAGAACAGCTTTTCATGGAAAAATCGATTTGGATTAGGGAGCGAAGGTCCGGTTGTGTTACCGAACAGCCAACCAGACATGCCTGATGTTTGGATTAAACGATCCAGCGCACAAAGTTCTGGTTACAACAGTTGAAACCCTGCAGAAAACAAAACTGTACTCCCAGGGAAAGGGGAAGGCAAAATCTCCTTGGAACTGTAAATATCAATGTTTTTCTCCCACCTCTCCTAGAGCTGAGACTATTTCTTAGTATTTCAGCTGTGCAAATACCTGTGTTTTCACAGAACCAGCAAATCTGATACTAGTGAGAGGATGCGGATCAATCTTGATGGAGTACAAGCCCTTCAACCTTCCAGTGTTTGGTGCCATATTCACAGCTGTACTGCAGAACTTATCCAGTAAACCTGTTCTGTCATTTCCGACAAGGTGATTAGATTTTGTTTTCTTGTCAAGGTGATGTAGGAGAGAAATAATGAGGTGAATCTCCCCAGATACTTAATAATAGAGAAAGAGTGCTCATGTTAAAAAAAAACAAACCTGAAATGCAAAGCCACCGCTAATGAAAATGTAGGTATCAAGTGAAGTGTGTATTGTTGATTAAAAAAGTTTTTCATTTTCTACTGAATCAGAAACTGCTCTATGTGAAGGGCAGGTTCACAGATGTCATCAAAATGGTTCAGATGCTATAAAAAAAGTCTCATCGAGACTTTTGAGTTGATACAGTCTCTTACTGATCATGGAGGAGGCTGCAGAATCCAGTCCAAACCTATTTTCTGTAACAATTTCAGTTTATCAGAAGAAATTTCAGTCCTGCCAAAGATTTTCAGTGTGAGATTTCCCCTTCAGGAGAAGCGTCCCTGTCCCTGCAGTCACTCGGGTGCTTTGTGTGTCATCTTCAAAGCTTGTTTCCACTCAAGGCATTCCCCACAAACGTGTCACTTTTTAAAGTTTGCGTATCTGGTGAATTTTGAATTTTACGTGGGTTTTGGGTTTTTTTCTCTACCAGAAACAAACAGGAAAAAAACACTTCCTTGCCTTTATCTGTTGAAAAAAACATTCTCTATACAAGTCGACTTCAAATAAATGCGTATTGACAAACTTTCCTAAATCTGAGTGATGCATCATTTTCACCGAGGAGGAACACCATGGCTCGTTTTCTTCATCTTTTCAGCGCCTAATATATTTTCCAATATAACCAGCAAAAGGAAGGCCTGCATCTTAAAAAGCTTTGCTCCTTCTGATACCCACAAGCAGTTTTCCCAGCTCTGTGGGAGACAGGCCACAACTGCCTGATATCCATTAGGAATACGCTCTTTTAAAGTTAATTAACAATGCTTGGAATGAGGCTTTGGGCACCCTGGGCTGGTGGGGGGATGTCCCTGCCCATGGCAAGGGGCTGGAATGGAGTGGGCTTTGTTTGAGGTCCCCTCCAACCCAAACCACTGTGTGATTCTATGAAATAGGTAACGGTTTATCTCAGCGTGGCACTGCCATGGCGCAGGTCTCACGCCGGCTGTTCAGGTAAGGAGCCAGCGAGGGCCGTGAGCCAACGCCGCCTGAAGTCCCCTCGCACACCGGAGCTGCTGCCGTTACGATTCAGAGGGACTTCTCACCCGTTCTCAAAACTGTGTCAGAAAACACTGCGAAAAGATCTAAAAAACCCGGGGAACATTCTATACAGCCGCCTCCTTTCCCCTTACAGTATGGAAGGGCGGCTCTAGCCGCCTCAAACGCAGGAGGCAGCACCGGCGCTCCGAGGGCACGGCAAGGAGCGGCCCCTCGAAGGCCACCTCGGGGCCNCGGCAGCCGGCTGCCCCCTGCGAGAGAACGCGGTGCCGGAGCCGCCCGGGGTCCCGCCGCGCCCCGGGACCTTCTCTGAGGGAAGGGCTGAGGGAGGGAAAGGACGGCACAGCACCTCTCTCAGTCGCGAGCGCACTGCGCCGGGGCGGGGCCAGCGCGCGGCCGGAGGTGCGCTTGGGCGCACGCGCGGGGCCTCGCAGCCGTTTGGCG
>VWZZ01003904.1:253937-268769 GCA_013399095.1 Psophia crepitans
GGGTGTGGCGGTGCTGCTGGCGGTGATTGGCCGCGGCCCGGCGGAGCCGGCCTATCGCGGGGCGCGCAGAGGGGGCGCGCCCACGCCACGTGTCCGCCGTGCCCGGGGCAGGGCTGCCCCGGCCTTCTCTGGCTGCCCTCGGTGGGGGAAGGCGGCTCCTCCCGGTGCGGGGCTCGGCGGCCAAGTATCGGTAAAAAATGCCCTGTGTGCGCACGCTGGGCCTGTTTGATCGGAAACAATGGTCAGAAATACGATCACCAAGGAAACAAGTTAATTGGGTCTCATCAAGTCCTCCCAGAAGAATTGTTGGAGCTCTCCCGCCTTGTTCCTTTGCCCAGTGGGGGACCTAAGGATTTAGGATAGTGATTCTTAGCTTTCCTGTGCTCTCTGGTGTCCCGCAGCAGCCAGTGCTGGCCGTCAGAGCTCTCACTCCCTGCAACGGGTTGTGCCGGACAGGCTCTGCCATGAAACTCTTCCCCCGTGCTGCTCAGCACTGGAGCTGCAGCCTGACTTTCTAGTTTTACATTGCAAGCATCTGGGTGTACGAAATAAACTTAAACCTGCTTCTTCTTTGCTGCAGAGTAATTCTTTGCTGAGCTTGTGTTTGTGGTGTATAGCCTTATCACCTTGAATTAACTTGGTGTTTCCGTGTGCTTCTATGTTCAGCAGCGTAAAAAGAGGAAGTACTTGTAGTTCTTTATTTGGTGGAAAAGCTAAAAAAAAAAAAAGATCAGAAGTAGATCTTCAGTAATGTTAGTTAAGCTGTGAATTAAGAGCACTGTGACTGTTACAAACTGACTTAGACACAGGCATCCCAGATACTCTATTGCCCAGTTTCTAATCAATTAACTGGGATTTTCTTTTTATTATGGATTTAGGCTTTTTTTCTTTTATGCTGAAGTTTACTGCTGTCAACTTTGTCACAATGCAAACGTATCTAATGTGGTTTGGGGTTTTTAAGTTTTTAAATTATCTGTGTTGGGAAGACTTGTTGGGTGTTACTGGAATCCAAGGTCTGGGTGGCCATGGAAACGAACATATTCTAACCAATTCTAAAAAAGGAGATACTTTGGTTGTGGGGCTGCAGAAAAGGCAGGGAAGTGTGGATGTATTTTGGTTTGTTGCTTCTGCCCCTTCTGCAGGTTCTGGTTAAACAGAAGGGGCTTTCAGTCTCTAAGGCTGTTCCTTCACCAGCATTAGTTTGTGGGAATAAAGAACCAAAAGGATTATTAAGCTCTACCATAATATCTAGACAAAGTTTCTAAAATCTTCATACTAATGACACTTAAAAAGATACTGTATAAATTTTCTTACCATGTGTATAGACTTCTCCAGAATGCATGTGCATTAACTATTCCAATTTTAAAGTTTAGAAAAAGATTTTGAGATTTTTAACACTTGGATCAAGGAGCATGCCTGACTTCTTTGTATTTTCCCTCTGTGGAAAATTGTAGGATAGCTACTCTAGCTCCAGTTTGATAGACCAACGTATCTGAATTAGTATGCATGCTCATTACAGGCATCTGCGTATAGCTAAATGAAAGCGTAAGCAGCTACTGGCTGGGGATAACACATCATAAGCTGTTCATCAGCTTCCAGCGCCTCCTGACCTAACCCATGCGCTGAAGCCCTAGTGCAGGCAGTCGTGGTCTCTCGTGTTGAGGTAAGGCTGTTGAGGTTCAGTGCTGAGAGGAACTTAAGTACATCAGTATCTTCTCGCTCAGAGACTGCAGGGCTTTTCATATGGTCTTTCAGCCAGTGGCCTGAAACGTGGATTTCCTTCTGGTCTGGTGCTTCTGGGTTTGGGATCCTGGAATCGCCTGGCAGGGGAACGTCGGCAGTACCCTGGGGAGGAGGGTGATGGTGTGTTGATGAGATGTAATATATTTCTCCTCACCTCTTTTCCCAGCTTAGACAGACCATGACAAAGTTCTGTCAAGAGCATTTGGCTCCGAAGGCCCAACAGATTGACCAGGAAAATGAATTCAAAGGCATGCGGGCAAGTATTTCATGTGTGCGTTTAAAATAGATGGTAGTGAAAGCCTGTCTGTACTTTGATCTGTACGTTAACCCAGACAAAGAATTCCAGTCCATGCCACAGGAACATATGCATTAACTTTTTAAACTTGAAAGCTATAGAGAAAACATTTTATGATTTCCTGTTTTATCTTTTGTTAGTGACTTTCAGCAACCTGGCGCAGAAACCAGCCAGCAATCCAATTGAAATAAAATAAAAAAGGGATCGATAATGGTCTTGTTCGGATTCTCATTGTGGTATTTCTGCTTGGTTCTGTTCAGACTCCTCCTCTAATATGTGCTTTGTATTCTCCTAGCTAGGACCCCTTCTTGGACAGTTTGTTGTGAAATATTGTCTGCAAATGCTGAAACGTGGAGTCGTTTGACTGTCGAGCTGAAACTTGCCTTCCTAATAAAACCAACAAATTCTGTGCAACGGGATGGTTAGAGTGATGAAAATGAGATATGCAGCTATTGGTTTTCATGAGCTCCACAAGAGACAAAAAGCTCAGAACATCTGCTAGGCTTTCCCAGAGCTCTGACGCTGACATTTTCAGGGGTATAGGCACAGCTTTGAAGTTAAGTGTATAAATTTACTCTGGTGGTCCAGATGTCATCCAGAGCTATTGCATAATACTTTTTGAAGTCTCTGGAGGCTATTCACTGATAACCCTCTAATCACTGGACGCTAAGGCCATGTTATAAGCGTTTACCCGTGTGTCCATCGTGCAGCGGAGGAGAGGCCCCAGTCCAAAGCGGCAGCAAAGGGATGACCCCTCTGGCATGCATGTGGTCCTTAGCGGTGACGTCCTTTGCTACTGCATGATGTCATAGCTTCCCCTCTTACTCAGTGACGCCGTGTGCCAGGCAGGGCTGATGTGTACATCTCAAGTCAGCCATCGGCTCTGTGCCTCGGATCATGTGTTTGTCACTTGAGCGGTGCCGTTGCCGGAGTGATAAATCAGGGTGACAGACAAACGGAGGAATCGGCAGTCGAGGAGGACAGCTTGTCCTCTGGTGGATGAACTTTGTAGCACACGTGGATGTCCAACTAAGCAAAACTCGGTCATGCTACCCAGTCCCATCTGTGCCTAGTGTCCGGGCAGTCTTGAAAACCTCCAGCTTGGGTACTGGAGCGGCGCTTGTGGGTTCAGCCCCTGTAGCTTCACAGGTCCAAAGGGTTCACACATTCCCTGTTGTGGTCACACTTTGTCGCTTTTCCAGTGCCGCCTGCGAGGCAGGCAGCACCTCTGTCTGCCCAACTGTAACGTTCCCTTTGTGATCTCTCCCAAGAGGCCTCCTTGGCTTTACTTACCAGTTTCTGTTTTACTAGAAGAGGTAAATTCCCAGCTAATAGCAACTCTTCTAAGTATTTCCAGGGTTTCAGTGGAGGATAACTTAACGCTAACCACTATTTGTGGCAACCACGGGCTGACAGGCCTACACAGCACTGCCAAAGCAGCTGACAAGGATGCATGATGTAAAAGATAAGCATAAATTTAAGTCATAGCATCCTAAATTCTCTTTAGCAAGCGATAGTAGATGAAAACCTCGAGTGTGGTTTTTAAGATTAATGGGAGCTTTTAATTCATCAAAATTCTCCTTAAACTGGGCAATGAGTTACATCTTGGGACCTGTCCTTCCAGAATTAAATTTAGGTTGTGAATTTTCACTGAATTCAACAGACTACTCCCACGTGTAGCATAGCTTAAGTCTGTCTGGGCTCTTAGTCCAAAGGAAAAGCTGCTGCTGCAGGATGCGTAGGCATCGATGTATTTATCTCTGAGATACCATAAGAATAAGGTAAATTAGTGTGCCCGGTGAGCTACCGGGGAAAACTTCCTACGGTGGTGCTCTGGCTGCGAGTCTGGACTGAGTGCTTGTTCTGTATTTGTAGGAGTTTTGGAAGAAACTCGGGGAACTGGGAGTTCTGGGGATCACAGCTCCTGGTAAGTCTATTCCCAGCTTTTACCTTCTGATGGGTGACTCTTCAAACGAAAGAGAAACTACTAAAAGTCATGTTTCCCAGTTCATACCATCCTGCTCGGTGATGTGCCATCCATTTTGTCCAGAGGCTCCTATCTGCATGTTTTTTAAAAACTCTTTTCACATCTTTTGTTGTTCTTCACTGACTCGAAATCCTTTTTCCTTGTTAGACTTCTGAACAATTACAAAACGCACAGTTCAAAAGCACTGTTCATATGCCAGATCTCCAGAGATAACGTACGCAACTCGAGCGTGTTTGCGCTTCTCTAATATGAAGCATTTGCTGCGAGCGTTGAAGAATGAGCGCTAGAGATAAAAGTATCCTAGAACAAACATCCATCTCTAATAGGAGAAGTTAAAGGGTATAAAACAGTGCTCTGAAAAGCTGTGATAACTAATGGAGAGCCGACCACATCCAACCAGTCAGAAAAAAATCAGGGTAAATCTTATTCAGCCTTGCCCAGGTTAGTTGAAAAGTGTTTTGATTAATGTTATAGATTACTGAGGCTGCTGTGGTCATGCTGAATGCACTAACACAGTGTAATGAGGAGAAGCCCTTAGTGGAGAAAAGCAGCCAATGGGGCCTTTATTTCCCCATCGTAAAGTCTGTGTTTCTAGATGCGCGCGTGCAAAGGCTTCTGCAGAAGCAAGCTGAATAGCAATGCGTTGAAATAATGCCTCTGCGTTTCTTTCAGTGGCGCTGAGTCTGCTTGAAAGAGTCTGTATTTCTGCTTTCTTTCTCTTTACTCTTCCCAATTTACTGCTGCTCCTGTTTTTTCTCACTCTTACCTTCTTTCTTCTTTGATGTTGTGCCCGAGGCTTACAGCAGTTTCCCACACTATAAATAAGCCATCCCCTCATGAGTCCTGTCCTTTTTGATTTCCTCAAAGATTTACTCTCAAACCCTCCCATGCCCAGAAGTTTTTGCCTTATTTTTGATTGTATAGCTATGTGCAGTTTCTTTATTGGTATTGGTTTTGTTGTAGGAGGTGGAGACCAGGATTTAGGACGTGAAGGTAGTGTGAAATCTTACGAGGGCGTATGCTCAATTAAATGGCGCGTTTGGGGACCAGTGGGTCATCTCTTTTAAGGGAGCCTTTTAAATAAAAGTGCTTTTTGTTTTCTTTTTTAGAATTAAGAATCCTGTGTTGGTTTGGTGTAATTTTTCTATTTATTTTATAAAGAGCAAAGTTCAGAAATGTAAATATGTACAAACAAATGAACGTATTTGCTCTTGCCGTTGGTGCTGCTTGCTCACAGCAGCCATGCTGATGACGAGTAAGTGCTCCCAGATACCTCCCTGCCTACCTTGCAGTGTTTATGTCCTCCTGGTTTACTACTTAGCAGTACAATCACTTGCTTCTTGCCTGTAGAACGAAGCTGTTACTTTGGGATGTGACTGTATTTGTGTGTAGACAAATGTATGTCTAGGTCTATATGTATATATTGATGTAGGCTGTCAGCTGCTCAAGACCATTATGCATTTCTCAGCCTTCTCTTTTTATTCCCTGCCTTCTCTCTCTCCCTGTTCTACTATGTGCCTTTAATCTTTACCACCCATTCTAGGCTCAGCTCAGCGTGCCTTGCTGGATTCCCATCACTACGATGGATGTGCTGCTCTGTCTCACTTCATCCTCTCTTGAAATCCACATTTTTGCCACTGCTGAATTACAGCAGTTACATTTATGGATCGTTCTCATTCTGAATCCATCCAAGTGCGGATCTCCTGCACAGTTGTGGGTATAGAGAAGTCCTTCATATCCCACTTTTTGAGCGGTTTGAGGATTCCTCGCTTGTTTAGGGGTCCTTTTTATGGTGAACACACGTGGACTTTACAAACTTTGCCTGGGTTCCTTTGTCTCCTCACCTAATACAGGCTGCCACTTTCTGATTTAATCTGCATGATAATACTAAGGTTGCACTTAAGGATGATCTGCAGGAAGGACTCACTATTGTACCAGTGTCAGTGGCATTGGTTTAGGTGTATTCTTATGGACGTTGTATGTATAAAACTGCACTGTAACAGTCAATTATTGATTATGCTGAAGAAGTAACATCACTATGCCTTTAAGATAAGAAAACAGAAATTCAGAGAGGATGGGGAAAACCAGAGGTGCCCAGCTCAGAGACAGTGTCAGAAGTTCTCTTCTAAGTGTCTTAGCTCTCATTTAAGACTGAGCCTGACCCTGGGATCTCGTGTGCGTGTGATATGCTCCGTGGCGGTCGACGTGAGATGTCTCTTCTCTTTTCAGTGGAATATGGTGGATCTGCTTTGGGGTACCTGGACCACGTGCTGGTGATGGAGGAAATTTCTCGTGCATCAGCAGCTGTTGGACTTAGTTACGGGGCCCACTCAAACCTTTGTATCAACCAGCTAGTGCGTAATGGCAACGAGGCCCAGAAAAACAAGTATTTGCCCAAGGTACGTGGCTGGAAGAACGGGGGGATGGAAAGCATGTAGGTTTTGGCTGCATGCAAGGATGAGTGTCTTTCTTGCTGTGTAGCGTTTTAAGCACTAGCTGATTTCAGTCACCCAGCCTTTAGGAAATACTGTGCTTGCCAAACTTGCCCTTCTCTAGCTTGTTAATTTTTGTCCAGCTAATCCATATCGACCTCAGCCTGTGCCGAGGTCTGTGTCTGCAGGCAGCATAATCCAGCTCTCTGGAGCTGTGGTACTAAATGAGGCTTTGAGGTAAGACTGGATGATATTTTTCCTAATTCCCAAATCGTTTTGAGATTTCTGAATGAAATTCACTGCTTTTCTATTTTATGTTCTCCATTCTCACTGCCCAAATGCTTGACCCACCTATACTAATTAATTACATCTGAAACTTCATCGTTTGGGGCATTGATGTTTGTGACTCGAAAGCACGTTGAACAGATTTCGGTATTTAAACGCATGGAAAAACTTATCTAGTATATTGAATCCCAGCAACTGAAATTATCAGCAAAATTATCAGTGCGAGAAACTTGATTTAAACCACATGCAAAGTGCAGTGTCACTTCTTTAAGCCTTGTGCAGCCTGCTAATATGTAACCCCAAATTGTCCTCGTTCCTGCTCAGGAGTATTTTAATGTGCTCATTCAATGCCTTTCAGTGAGATGTGTGATCACTTTAGGTCTTATTTGTCTCGATTCATGACTAATACTTAACTAGTTTTGAGCATATCATGAAGACCTGTGTAGAAATGCACTGATAGACTGAATTGGTTGAACGCATGTCTTCAGCTTTGAGCCCGTTAAAAAAGTAAGAGA
Source organism: Psophia crepitans (assembly GCA_013399095.1). Classification (NCBI taxonomy): domain Eukaryota; kingdom Metazoa; phylum Chordata; class Aves; order Gruiformes; family Psophiidae; genus Psophia; species Psophia crepitans. The sequence goes on from VWZZ01003904.1 coordinate 261,195, forward strand.
TCAAAAGGAGGAGAAGACAGATAAAAGTACACAGGGAGGAAAAAAATAAAGGCAAGGAGGAAAGGGCAAGATGAAAGGATCAGCGAAGAGGAAGCAACAGCTATTATGCCAGAGCCTGGTATGAGCAGGCACAGAAGGAGGGTGTCCATTTGCTGTTGCAGTATGAGTGTGGGGGGACCGGGCTACGAGAACATTGCTGAGAACTTTGCAATCTCTTCTCATCCCCCTCACTGGCCTTTTGTGTTTAACAACTCTTGTTTATGTAAAAGGGCAGTCCTGAAGCGCTGAACAAGGAGCTTGTCAAAGGCATATGGCTGCCTGCGTGGTTCTTTTGGCACCTTCCTGGAGGTGGTGTTTTATAAGCAGGGCTGTACTCATCTAGCTTGGACATGGCTTGAGTCATCCTTCTCATCCCACTGTGATTTGGTTCTGTTCCCCCAGCATAGCAGCACAAGGGAGCTCCCTGCTAGGATGCTACCAGGAACAACGGCTCTCGTTTGCAGTTCTTGCGTAGAACAGCTACTGCGGAGATTCAGTGTAGGGGGAAAAAAAAACAGAAAAAGGAAAGCAGTGACAGAAACAGTGCTGCTGTTCTCCTTCCCTTTCTTGTATTTGTCTTTTCTTCCAGCTAATCAGTGGGGAGCACATTGGAGCCTTAGCAATGAGTGAACCCAATGCTGGATCTGATGTTGTGTCCATGAAGCTGAAAGCAGATAAGAGAGGTAAAGCCTGTCATGTGCTGCCCAAATAGGTAGCGGGCATAAATAATGTCTCCTGCAAATGTAGACTAACCTCCCCAACACCGCTGAGGTGTGGTGCTTAGTCTTGGGTGTACCAGGCCATGTTTGCAGGCTTGTGCTGCCTCCCAGAACTGTGACAAAGCACGGTAGCGAAGGCATGAGGTGGACGGTCGAAGGTCTAAAAGTAGGTTTCTGATTAAGGTGGTGGAGGTTGGTGGTATGACGGAACCAGTGCTAGGTACCTGAATTTGTCAGGCATTCCTTAAAGTATCTTTGGACTCCAGAAATGAAGGAAATAAGGTTTTTTGAACATGGTAGGGATTTGTGCATGCTGTTTGTGGGGATCTTAAAGAGGATCCTTTGAAGCCTGTTTTGAAACAAGTGGAGTGAGGATGTAGGTGTTGCTCTGTTGTCTGTCGTGAGCTAACAGATTGCAGCCCTTTGCTTCTAGGAGACTACTTTGTTCTGAACGGGAACAAATTTTGGATCACCAATGGGCCAGATGCGGATGTTCTCATCGTGTATGCTAAAACTGACGTTAATGCCGTTCCAGCCTCCCGAGGTATAACTGCGTTCATCGTGGAGAGGGTAGGTTTAGTAGTGCTTGCAAGCTGATTGTAGTGTGGTTTTTAAAGCTAGCTCCTTCACCCTAACAGCTCACTTAGAAGCCAGCTCGTTTTCTTTCTATAATCATCAGCCCCTTGCTGAAAGACAAGCCACTCCCTGCCTGGACTCTGTAAACCTGTGAGATTAGTCCTCTGCCCCAGTGACATGGCATACTGCCCTGTCAGCTGGGCACTCCTCAATTTTGGTATCTGAGCCAGTCTTTTAGGCTAGAAATGTGGAGAGAATGGACAAGATTCTAGTATAAAAGGGCTTGCTTGTTGCCAAAATTTGCCAGAGATATTGGAGGCCTTGTAAATAAGTCCTACTATCCCCTTTTCTAACTTTATGGGTTTTTTTTTTAAGCCAAGACATTAAAGCAACTCTATTAATTTCTTCCACCCTCATTTTCTTGCACTGCCCCTTTGGAATCCTGAAATGACCCAAACGTGGATGCAAAGCAGAGCAGGCCAAAGGGAGCAGAAACGGGCTGTTCAAGGGGGAGCCCTTGGAAAACAGGAATCTATTGGGTTTTTTCTTCCCTATTAATTATTTGAGGCTATGCTATGCACATTGCTGTCAGCATGAGGAAGACAGGAAGCTGCGATAAAATGAATGTTACTGGAGATGTGAAATCTGGGAGATCAGTAAACCTTCTGATGGACTTAACCTGACGTAGCGATTAGAACAGTCAGTTACTGGCAAAGCTTGCAACCTCTAACTGTAGGAGAGTCAGTGTCGGCAGCTGACCAAATTATTTATTTAATATTAATGTGCATTAGAACATGGATCCACTTGGCGTGTTTGTGCCCCCCACGTGTGCATGTTTCTCTGCTCATTTGCTTCCTCTGCGATTGCACTTAGACCTGTTCCTGTTCCCAGATCACTTGGACTCCTCTCTGGTACCCTACACGCGTTCTGTGGTCAGGGAAATTTCACAGATCTCTAGTGATTTTATTTAGTCTTTATTTTAGCACTGAGATTTGAAATGTATTTTTACTGTCTTGACTTTGCAGGGAATGCCAGGTTTCAGCACAGCCCAGAAGCTCGATAAGCTGGGAATGAGAGGGTCGAATACCTGTGAATTGATCTTTGAAGACTGCAAGATCCCTGGTGAGTTGGGTTCAAATCAGGGCAGTATGCATGTGGTGGTTTCCTGTCTTCCTGATGAGATAAACTGGATCACTAATGACATGCATGTTTAGACCGTGACCTAGAGGGCTTTGCAGATGTTTATCTGCTCTTTGGCAGCCTCACAACAGAGCTGGTGAAACTGGAAAAGTGCAGTCAGCTGGATTCCAGTGAATGAGCACATCCCTTGTTGGGTCACTCCCGTTTCACCCTCGTGGATCTAACTCTTAACCACTGCTTCTGCAAAGTCTAGGCAAGGCTTCCAAAGAAACTTGTTTCCATCAGAGCTCCCCATCTTGTATACAGGAGAGCTCATTTGCCTTGAAGTTGGTTTTGGGTTTTTTCCTCTCCAAAATCCCTGGAGACTGTCCAACAGGCTTTTGGCTTACCTGGAATATTTCTGAGTACTTTTGGGGTCAGGGCATGAAAACGCACATCCTTTCCCCCGTTAGTTAGTACAGGAAGGGCCACTGTAATGGTCATTTTTATTATTCCATTGACTTTTTTTGTTGATAGAAAAATTACAGCCCTATAGGGCGAGTGGAGGAGATGCCGTGTCTGAACTCATGAAAATCCTAATTGCAGAGCAAGTAACTCCTGCTCCCCACACACCACCAAAGGCTGCTTTGCAGTAAGTGGAAGACTCTCAGCTGAAATCTGACATTTCTAACTTTATTGGATTCCTCCACTCTGAAATCAGAGAGGCCAGTGCCCAAGTCTTCAGATCATCTCCTGGGCAATCATCCGTGCAGAACAGCATGTTCTCATGGTAACGGGTTTTCCATTTTCTGATAACTTGGAGCAGCACAGCACTGCAGTGCTGAAAGTTAAGACACTCTGCACTCTGGCCATTAATGCTGCTTCTGATCTTCTGCCTTGGCAGCTGAACCAGTTCAATGCCATTTCATAGGTCTGCAGGATCTTTCTCTCAGATCAAGATGTCCTCTAGCACTGCAAGTCCATCCACTTTAAAAAAACTTGGGGTTTGCTGTCAGCCATGCTCCACTGAGTGTTTTTCTCATAGTAAGTGGTGTTCACAGATTCTTTCACTCGTGTCGGGTTGGGAAAAGTTGGCTCAGAGCCCCAACATTGTGGGGTGGGTTTTTTTGCTGTGATACACAGGCAGCGGGTCTGCCCCCTTTGTGCAGTCAGCACACGCGACCTTTGGCTGACCACACACCTATCCATCCCTGTTCCCTGGACACGCAGGAAAGTGTTCAGGCCATTCAGTCCTTTTTTTAGCTGTGAGATGTCATTACTCAAGAACAGCTTTGTCACTGTATCGTTACTGATGCTGGCGTTTGTGTTCTGTTCTTCAAAGGAATGTTTGCTATTAGTATTTTTCTTTCTTGTCTGTAGGGCTTTTGAGCTTTTTCTGTGAAAGCCAAGCTTCATTTTTCCTCTTTGTAGCTCCAATACTGTGATGATGGCCCTGCAGAGGCAGTGCTTCTCCGTACCCTACATCAACATGCTTTGTGATAAGCAGGAGAAAACGCAGTCCGTGAGCTTCTGCCACTGAAAAGCAGATTATTTATTTCAGGAGACTATCTGCACGTGTCCAAGTCCTGTCTCATTTTCACTTTGCGTATCACACCTCTCAGATCTCCTGCGATCAAAGCCTGAAGTGTATGTCAGTTCTTCTGTACGGCGTGATCAGTGGATAATCACTGTCCACCTACAAAGCACGGTTGTTAGGCTTTAAGTTCTCTCCTGGTTGTAAGAGTACAGCTTTCCTGAGATGAGCCTTTTGTTCCTGCTTCACTTTTTATACTTGTTAACATCAGTGTGTGCTTTAGCTTGTCCGAAAGCGAGATGGTTTCTTGAGGGTTTTTTTCTCAGCCTCTTATCTAATGTGGCTCTTCTCCCGTTCCATTTTCACAGAAAAAATACTTGTCGTCTTAAAACATTTGTTTATAACAACGGCAATGCTCTGTTCAGCCCCCACAGAAGGAGGGATAATGGCTATTTGTATTCTCCCATCTCAGAAGCCTCTGGCATGCGCTAAGCGGTCAGCTCTGACTGCCTGCCTGTGTAAGCTGTGGTTCCTGCACGGGGAACGCTCAGAGAGGTGACCCAAGCGAATTGACCCAGGCTTTGCATTTGTTTCCAATGCATGCTCAATAAACATAGAATCATAGAATCATTAAGGTTGGAAGAGACCTCAAGGATCATCCAGTCCAACCGTCCCCCCACCACCTATTAACCACTCAGATGGTAATGCTGTCGGTTTGGGCTAGATACAAACTAATGGGATGGTTAAGAGGGCTCCCAATTTGTCCTCACAGGCTACTAAGTTTCCTGTTCTTGTTGGTACAAATGCCAAGCTGGAAGATCCCTGGAGAGCAGGGATCTTGTTTTCTACTCCTTAGAAAACAAGCAAGAGAACAGGCGTGATTGTAGATGCACTTTAGGACCCTTTAGCTGCCTTTTTCTTTTCCGCTTTGGTTGGATCGAAAAGGCACCTCAGTGGTAGGGAGTACGTGTATCAGACCTCAGCGCCTGTCTAGCCCATCCTGAATGTTTGTGTCCCAGGCCAAGAAGAAAGGTGTGTGAGACTGAAAGTTTGAATCCTCTCCTGGGCGAACACAGGCCCTCAGGCAACAGCTTGTCTTGGTTTTGCACGCAAGTAAATCACTTTCCTTTGCTGATTGCAGCTGAAAATGTCTTGGGGACACTGAGCAAAGGAGTCTACGTTCTGATGAGCGGACTGGACCTGGAGAGACTCGTGCTGTCTGGTGGGCCACTGGGGTAAGGGTTTGTCATCCGTTATGGATCGTAAGGCCAGAAGGATCCTTCACGATCACCTCGCCAACCAACCAACCTCCAGCTGGGGTCACAGCTCTCAGTGGGACATGTCTTGGATGGAGAACTGAGATACTGGGGCAGGTCCTGAGGGAAGAGACGAGGCTGGGAGGAGGTGGCTGGGCAAGTTGGGGGGAAGCAGGAGCAGGGAGATACCATAGCTGCTGGGTACTCTGGCTGTGTCGTAGCTGCTCGCTGCTCTAACGGGCTCCTGCTGGAGGGTACTCGGCACAGCACTGCCAGGCAGCCGCGGCTTGCTCTGCGTGTGCTCCACCTTTTCCTTCAGCTCTCCTCACCTCCCCGCTCCTCAAGCAGTTTTTTCTCAGTTTGAAGGCATCTGTGTGGAACACCCACTGAGGGGCAAGGGATAGAAGAAGCAATGCCAGAAAGAAGCTTTGCAAATCTCTGCCCTCCAGTGTAGCACAGGCCACGGCCCCTCTGGAGCATGCTTTTGAAAACAGTGCTCTTGGTGTAAACATTTCCAGAGATGGCAAATCTGCTTGCTTGTCTATCCCTACAGTGTGTATTACCCTGGGAATAAGCAGCTCGTTTGCATTACTGATTCCTGAAAATCTAAAACGCTATCTGGACTGTCTCATGGAAGAATCACTGGGCTGGGTAAATCACTGGACTGGGTTTATTCTTCATTTATTCAGTCCTTAAGCTCCCCAGTAATTATTTTTACCCCACAGTCCTTTTGCCCTCCCAAGTGGTCTCTCTGTACTAATCCTCACACGGAAAGACCATCTTCCACAAAGCCGAAGGAGGACTTTTTTACCCTTCTTGGTTTTGCCTATGCTTTTTTTATGGTATGAGCTAGTACTCCTTGCCTTGGTGGTCTCTGGAGATGTAAGGTAGCACAAACCGTCCTGCCTACAGCTGTAAGCAAGCTCTCCAACTCTTCATCTTAGTCCTCTGAATTAAGAAGGTGTAAGACCTTACCACAAGATGTCCCAAATGAGCAATACAGAGAGAAAAACAGGACCTTTAGATTCACAGATGCATAGAGGTTGGAAGGGCCCTCTGGAGATCATCTAGTCCAACCCCCCTGCTAGAGCAGGGTCACCCAGATGCACATTGCACAGGATGGCATCCAGACAGGTCTTGAATCTCTCCAGAGAAGGAGACTCCACACCCTCTCTGGGCAGCCTGTCCCAGGGCTCCCTCACCCTCACAGTTAAGACGTCTTTTCTCATATGGAGATGGAACTTCCCGTGTCCCAGTTTGTGCCCATTGCCCCTCGTCCTGTCACTGGGCACCACTGAGAAGAGTCTGGCCCCTTCCTCTAGACACCCACCCTTGAGGTATTTGTAAGATTTTATTCTTAGCATTGTTTGAGTGGAGCTATAGGAAGCAGCATACCATTTTAGGGGTGAAAACCTTTTTGCCTTAGATTGTGCTTCCAAGATTTAATTATTATGAAATCATAGAATCATATGAATTAACAGTTCTGTTGATTTCTGGCATATCTGTGCTTTTCTTAGGCTCATGCAAGCTGTTCTTGACCACGCAATTCCATACCTACATGTGCGAGAAGCATTCGGACAGAAAATTGGCCACTTCCAGGTAAGGTTGAAAAGGACTTAGAAATTTATGTCGTCTTGCTCCTCTCTTTAAAAGTGAGAAGCGAGAGAGAGCTCTGTCATGGGAGGGCTTTGCGGTGAGAAGGTTGCCTGGAGTTTGTGCTAGGCCTGCATGATGTGGTGAGAAGATGGAAGGACCTCTGAGCCTGCTTATCCAAGGTCGCTGGTGGAGAGTGAGGGGCTGTGGCCAACATCTGGGCATCTGGACTGTCAGAACCCCCAGCTCCCTTGTAGGTGTCTGCTGAACCTGGGTCTTCTCATTCGTCTGGTTTCTCCTGAGGTAGATTAGGCAATCGGTGATCCTCAGTGCTCGTGCAGAGAATAATCTTCCCCTTGCTCATTGTGGGGGGGTGACCCTGGCTGCAGCCCAGGTGCCCCCAGGGCCGCTCTGTCGCTGCCCCCCTTCACTGAGGAGGGGAGAAGAGGGGTAACGAGCGGCTGTGGGTCGGGATATGGGCAGGGGCAGATCGTTCACTAATTACTGTCCTGGGCAAAACAGACCAGACATAGAGAGGAATTCATCTGATTTATGGCCAAGCAAACACAGAGCAGTGAGAAATAAAATCAAATCTCAACCCCCCTCCCCCCAGCCCTCCCTTCTTCCCTTCCCCCCCCCATCTCTCCCTCCCTCCCAGCGGCACAGGGGGGTGGGGATGGGGGTTACGGTCAGTCCATCCCACAGTGTCTCTGCCGCCCCTTCCCCCTCAGGGCAGGAC
>VWZZ01003904.1:275854-288146 GCA_013399095.1 Psophia crepitans
AGTGGCGCCCGGGGTCGCACCGCTTGCACCTGCTGTTTGCTGAAAGGCTGATGCTGAGCAACAAGCAGCTGATGCTGAGGCCCAGTTGTCACCCTGAATGGGGGGGAAAAAAAGCCTCTGCTCAGCGCAGTCTGCAAAGGAAATGGCAGGCGTCCCATCCGCTGGGCTGGAGGAGGGAGCGCCGGTGGCGGGGGGGGAGGAGCCGGCTCCCCTTCGGCACGTGGAGGTCTGGGCAGCCCTGGAGGTGGGGGTCTGGCTGGGGATTCATCATTTCAGGGAGATCCTGAACCCCTGAAGAGCATGAGCTCTCCCTAAGCCATCCTGCTCACTCCAGCCCCGGGCTGCCACGCTGAGCAGCCTGGTGCAATGTGTGCCCCCTCCCCCCCCAGGGCTTTGAGCGGTGCTGCTGCAGGACCCCCTGCCCTTTGCCACCGCCATCTCCGGGCAGGAGCATCCTGCCCTCCCCACCCACACATGGCGTGCCAGCCCTCTCTGGCAGGGACAGCGACAGTGGGACAGATGTGTCCTGCAGCATGAGGACCAGAGAGTGGCATTTGCATCCCTCAGCGCCGTCACCCAGAGGTGCTGAGGTCCTTTGGTGCAAGCCTGGATCTCTCTGGGCTGTAGGAGGAGCACCGAGACCTCCCGCTCAGTACGTTCCCCATCAGAGCATCACCTTTGAGCAGATCTCACACGGAGCAGGGCAGAGAGGGAATATGAAGTTTCGGGAGGGTGTTTCAGTGGACTGACGGGCTCTGCACAAGCACAGCCCCCTCCTGCGTGGGGATGTCGGGTGTCAGAGGTGGGACAGCCCGGCTGGGAGATTTTCCAGCCCTCCGTGGAGCTGGTGCAGCTGCCTCCCTCAGCAGAGGCGGAGTGAGGGTGGTGTCTTCCTGCAGCTGTTGAAGGGATGAAAATAGCTCGCGTGCCCTGGGTGTTTGTAGGGTGAGGGGCTTTGTGCCGGACTGATGCTCCCTCCATGAGCCAACCCCTGCAGCGGCTGTGCTGGGGCATTAGGAAATGCAGAGCCCGTGTCCTCTCCGTGCCTTGCCGCAGAGCAAGGAGCTTCTCCAGAATGGGAACAAACCCATCGCTGGTCTGAAGAAGCTGGAGAATCCCAGGAAAGGAAAAAGCAGCAGCTGGCTGGTGAGTCCAACCTAGAGAAGAAAAGCAAACGGTTGTTTTTTTCAGCCCTTCGGGGTTCTGGTGTGAGTCAGCACCCGGGTGCTCTGGCCAGCACGAGAGGAGGTGGCTGCACCAAGGCGCTGCCCTGGCCCTGCCACCGGGACCTGCCCGGGAAACCCACGGGGACGGTTTCTTTTATCGCATCCCTCCCTCGGGCGCAGACAAAGCTCACAGCATTGGCTGGGGAGGTTTAAAACCCAAAACCCCCCTGGGGCAAACCAAACCGGGCGCTTTCTCACCTCTGTGCTGTGCAGGGCTCCTGTCTCAAGCTGCAACGGTCGACCCAGTGGCATTTCTGCTTTCAGTGACTGCGCGGGCGATGAGGCAGCTCTCATCAGCACCGCGGGAGCAGCCTTCGTGCAGCTCCCCCAGGACCTGCTTGGCCAAGGTGCTGGCATCACGCTGCCCGGGGCTGGTTTTCCCAAGAGCCGTTGTTTCCAACACAGCTTCGCAGAGAACTGCCCGGGCTGCCTGGTGGGACCGGTGAGGGCTTGCAAAACTGCAGCTGAGCTTGCAAACCTGCGAGAAACACGGCCCGTGGGGTCGGATCCTGCCCTGCCGGCTCTGTGCAGGGCAGTTTGCCGGGCTCCAGCAATCCCCAGCTTGCGAAACAGCTTTGGGGCGGCTGTTTGCGACGACGGGCAGAAAGCGGAGCGGCCCCGAGGCTGCTCCCGCTTTACGCAACCACCCACAGCAGCCACTGTCTGCCTGCGCGAGGCTTGGGGACGTGCAGAGGTTGCCCCAGAGCTTTGGATGGTCCGGTCCGTACCCAGGGAGGTCTGTGGGGATGGGGAGGTGGCAGCAGATGCGTGCGAAGGGGATGACAGAGTTCTGCAGTTTTGCAAGGGCGGCGGGGGTAGGGATGTCAGACCCAAGCCCCACGCACCCCCAACCAGTTCCCAACCTGAGAAACAGCCTCCGAGAGCCGGGGAGGGTTAGGGTGCCACCCGCACCCATCGGGAGGGGAACGCAGGAGCTCACTCCCACGCAGCCATCCCCGCACAACGCTGCCTGCGCAGGAGAGGGTAGAAACGGCCTTTTCCTTCATGAAACAGCCTGCTCAAATGCCCGGGGCTGGTGCTGAGAGGGGGTTAAGGAGGGGGCACAGCCCCACGGCCACAGTTATCAACCCCGGCCTGCCAGGCAGAGCTGAAATCCCCCGGGCTGGGCGGCACGGCAGCCGCGGAGCCCTGCAGAGGAGCTGAAAGCACGGTTAGTGAGTCAGCATGGCAGCGGCGCTTTTCCTGTTCGATTGGGCAGGTCCTGCCCCGCTTGCTGCGGTTCCTTTCCAGACCCGCAGGACAGAGAGGGGAAAAAGAAACAGCTCGCGAAGCAGCGAGGTGCTGAGCCAGGAATCCAGCCCATCTGGGGATGGTCACGAGCATCACCGCCCCTCCGCACGCCCGAGGATGTGGGTCAGGCTGGGGCTGCCTCTGCCCCGAGCCCAGCTTTCATCTTCCTGGCGTTGGCACAACACCAGGGAAAGCCCGGCAATATTCATGTGGGGGTAACACAGCCCAAACCCCCATGCTCACCGGGGGCTGCTCACGGAGCCCTGGATCCGTGCGGGGCTGCTTGCAGAGCGAGGCTGAGCTCAGCCCCCAAGCCACAGCACTGTCTGGCTCTGCACGTGTAAACCAGAAGTGAGCGCCTCCGCTTCTATGTTATTTATTAACGCTGAGCAGAGACGGGTCTCACCCAGATGCTTTCCAAGCCTGTGCACAGGGAAATATCACTGCGAGACACCGAGATACCACCTGTGTTCCGAGGAGTCCCGCAGCCCATTAACAGCAGGATTTTGCAGAGCATCGCCCCGGGTGTCCCTGATCCCCGTCCTCGCACACGTCCGCCGCTGGGAACAGCGCGCCGGGACGGACGGACCTTTGCCCTGACCTTGTGCCGCCGCTCCTATTCCCTCCGTCTTCCCCCGCATCAGGACGTTTGGGGTCTGCCTTTACATTTTTATAAGGGGAGAGGTTTGAGCAGCAAACCCAGACATGAATGTGAATCTGGAGCCTGTTTCTAGAGATAAAAGGGCGTTAAGGGCACCTTTCCTGGATCTTTACGGGGACCCCCTCCCACGCTGGGTGCTGGTGCCGTCACGGCTTGCTCGCTCTCGGGGCAGCTCCCAGCTCTCGTGTCCCCAGTGAGACACGCTGCTGGTCCCTCCGCAGGGATGGCCGTGCCCATGGGAGCAGCCGGTATCTGCCCGGGACTCGGTGCTGTTTGTTCCCCCAAGGAGGCGGCCGCCGTGGCAGCAGGCAGAGGCACCCACCCTCCTTCACGCTGACTCAGCGCGATTTGGAAAACCAGCTATCACCAGCGGCAGAGAAGTCTCCCCGCAGCTTTCTCCCCGGCTGCCTTTGTTATTAGAAAACCCCTTTCATCTCCGTACGTCTGCTTCCTTCATCGCAGCATCCCCCGGGAGCCATGGGCAGGAGCAAGGCCTTTTTGCCCGGCGTCCTTTGCACGCACGTCAAAACCCCGGTGCCTGCAAACGCCCTGAAGCTGCTGCCAGCGACACATCGGGTCCTCTCCTCCTCTGCCCCGGTCCCAGGAGCGATCCCCAGGCACAGGAACCCTCCGTCTCCTGCTTTGCTCCCCGAAACTGGGGTACCATGGCGGGAGGTTTTGCTACGCGGTAGAGCTCCTGCCAGCAAGGCGTATGGAGGCAGGGACAAGGCGATGATTAAACCCCCGATGCACAACAGCAGAGCTTGTTTCAGAGTTGCCAGGGAAAAAAAAAAAGAAAAAAAAAAAAAGCTGTTTTCTGTGAGGTGCAAAAAGTGCTGCAAGTTCAGCCAGGTCCCACCTCCAGGCTGTTATTCGCAAGGGTGGCATCGAGCTCCCCCAAAACGGGGGTGCTTGGAAGGGCATGGGGCAGGACAAGCCCTGGCACCCCGGACTGCAGCATCCGCTGGGCTGAGGGGACTCATGGACCAGGAAGCTTTCGGGATCCGAGGGAATAAGGCACTCCGAGGCAGCTGCGGGTTTGCCAAGCTGATCTGTTTAACCCTCCGGGTAAATGCCTCACCGGGCAGAAGGGACCGAGCCGTGCTAAAAGCTTGAGTAACTTGCCCAGGGTCATCACAGCTGCCTGTGGCGGAGCAGAGCGAAAAAACCCGTGGGCTTCCGAGTCGCAGGCGTTTTGCACCCGTCCTCATGGTTAAAAAAAACAGCCTGGTGCTGCTGGCTCTGGATTTGGTATCCAGCCATCGATGCTTCTTACGCCTTTCTCTGTGAAATTAAAAAGCTCTTTAATGCTTAGTGTATTCTCCTCTGCAGGCACTTACGTACTGCAATCGAGTCCCCTCCGGTGGATAGCCCGAACAGGCTGATCTCTGGAAGCATCTCACGATGCTGGAGCTTTATCTCCAGCATCAAATCATTTCTGCGTTTGGTCTCTGCAGCTCCCCCCTGCCCTAACACCCCTTGCCAGCCTCAGGCTCCCAAAGCACCACTGCAAGGTCAGTCCCACACCGCTGCGGGTGGACCGAGACGGAAAGCAGCCTCCTTTTCTTCTCCCTGCCTGATGATCGGGGTGGGATGAAGAGACAGAAATCCTCCGAGCTGCCAAAAAAAGGTCCGAGCAGGGATTGCACGCAGGCAAGTCGTCGCTGCCATTAGAGCAGTTTCTTTAATTGCTGCATCTCTTATTCTGCCTGTGCCCAAAGAGCTAATCCCAGGTGATTACAATGGACAGTGTCATTTAAATCAATTATCTCTCCATTCAGAGCCATCCAGCCTCTCCTTCCTTCACCGTACATCCACGAGCCCCATAATTTATTCATCCTAGGCTGCACTTAAACATCTGCTCCGGTGCCATTTGAGTTTGGCAGAGCATTAGCTTTAAAATTTTATGAAACGTAGTGCAGGTGGCAAAACCAGAAATTAAGGATTATAATCACGGCAAAGAAGGGCTGGTGAGCAGGACGTGGCCACGCTCCTCCGGCGCTCCCTTCGGCTCAAGAGGAGAGACATGAGGGAAGCTCCTGGGGATTTAGTGCCCGTCAGGGGTGCAAATCACATCTTTTTCCCCGTTTTCCCATTTCTGAATGACAGGTTGGGGGGATCTTTACATCCCCCCCCTCCCCGCACCCGGGAGTGCCACACTCGTGCGGGTGCTTAAAGGCGCAAGGAGAGCATCTTGCGCCCTTCCCAGGTTTCCAGGAGAAAGCAACGCTATTGCTGCAGAGAAGAGTCTGCCTGAAGGGAAAGGTCTTGAGCATCTTGGGGTGCTCAAGATAGAGGAGGTGTTTTCTCCCTGTTCCTTCCCCCGTCCCAGTTTTCTTCTCCTTAGCTTAAGCAAACCTCATCTCCTCGCCTCATCTGCAGTCTGTCATCCAGTCCAAACGAGTACCGACCCTGTTTCCCAACCCTGCGGGACCTTTTCCATTTTGTCCCCAGGTGCCTGCAAACCGCTGGGTTATTTCCCAGGACAAGAAGAGACGCTCACGGGACCCCAGCAGCATCTGCCCGGATCTTTTCCACCGGCAAAGACCTGCAGCCGCTGCATGCTGGGACCGGTGTGCTGCGGAGTGTGGTGGCTTTGGGCTGCTCCTGCTTGGCCCAAAGGTGAGGAGGTCTGACGTTGTCCACAGCTAATTATTTTCTCTTAAAATAACAGAAAATCAGTGTGTGCCCCAATTCCTGCTTTCACACGGAGCTACAACCCCCTTTAAAACACATCCGTTATGCGCAGCGGCTCCCTGTGTTTATAGCTAATGAACAGGGCTTTGGAAAGAAAATATTTGCTTTAGCAATTCCTCTTTCATCTATTAACCCCACTTTCCCTCGCCAGCACATAGCTGGGCTGGAGGGGGAGAGGAGCAGGAGGGGAGGGCAGGGGGTCCCACCGCGGGAAGAGGAGGAGGGTAAAGGGGGTTTAGAGATCTGCACGCGATGCCAGCGGGTCTGGTGCCGTTGGTGCTGAAGGGCTGAAAAGTCCAGCGGTTTCTGGCCCGCCAGACATCCCGACCCGCGGTGGAGGAAAGAAGAAGGGCAGATCCACTCCTGCTCCTCTTCCCAAATGTGGAGAGGAAGACCAAGGGGATTACAAAGCGCTCGGGTGTCCTCTGATTCCTGGAAAGCTTCTGGAGTACGGGGCGTTTGAAATCTAGTTAAGCACCTAGAAGATAACGAGGCGATAAGAAGCACCAGCGTGGGTTTTGCAAGAAGAGATCCCATCAAACCTCTCTAATTTCCCTCTCTGATGAGGAAGCTGGCCGAGCGGATGAGGAAGGAGCAGCAAACAGGACAAATTCCAGCTTTAGGAAGGCTTTAGCCGTGGTCTTGCCTGACTTTTTGGGAAGGAAACAAGGCCGTTTGGGCTGGACGCAGTCCCCACCATGCTCACGGAAAATTTCTCTCCCGAACAACAGGGGTGGAGGGTCCCTGCAGACAAGGGGGACATTCTGCGGGCGCTCCCGTGGGGGACGTGTCCTGGGAAAAGGCCGTGGCTGGTTTGGGATGACGCCCGCTGGGACGCAGCAAACCCTCCGGCCTTTGGAACAAATCCGAACCGGGCCAAAGCAGCCGTCGAGGGCCGACCGGGATGGCGCTCAGCGGTCGTACAAATGTGTAACGCCGCTGCTCACGGGACCTTCCCCCAGGACGGTGTCCCGCTTTGGTCTCCTGCCTCCCGTCTCCTGATACAGAGGACGTTGTTTTAAAGAGAGGGACCAGTGGGGCTGGGAAATCCAGTTCCTCTGCAGCAGAGAGGCTTTCCCTGGGCACCGGCGAGCCTGGTCGCTGGCGTGCTGCGGCACCCACTCAGGCACTCCAAGGCTTTAACGTGCCAGGGAACGGCACGACGGGGTTTGATACAAGGATGATCTGCAGGTTCAGACCCAAATTTAGGGCGAGGGATAGGACTAAACACACGCCAACGTGCTTTTCGGGCTGTGGTTTGAAGCACCAAGGAGAGAAGGGTTCGAGCACTCGACCGATACGCCGCGCCGTTAGCAAAACGTGCCGGTCAGGCGGGCTGGCCTTGCAGCAGCCAGGCTGGACAGGTTTTTAAAGGGGTTTTTTTTGTCTTTTTCTTTTTGGCGCTCATTGGAAAGCTGTCATCTTGTATTTCTGCCCTCCGCCCGCTTGCAGCAGAGGGCCCAGAGCATCCCTGCGCCCAGGTCCGGGCATTTCCAAAGGTTCGGGGCCTCGGTTTTGTGGGGATTTTCTAGAAGGCAAAAGAGTTGGGGAAGGGGCTGATCTCTGCTGTGTCTCGGGGGGCTCCCACAGCCCCAGAGCTCTGCAGCAAAACAGAAACCCAGAGATTTACGGGGAGAGCTCACGATGCCCTGAGGGGCTGCTACACTGGCTGTGCCCCACAGAAACCCTGCGAGCACCAGCTATTTAGCAAAAACGAGCATTTCTTTAAGGATCTGCCCTCATATATCATTCCACTGTCACTGTTCTCCAGGTTTGAGAAGTTTCATTCACCTGCCTCGGGAGCAGCAGCGAATGCAGGGGAGCAGGGAGGTGGCAGGGTCACGGCGAGCCCCTCCAGGCTCTGCTGCATCACCCCACAATAACCCTGCAACCACCAGAAAGACCTGGAGGGATGGGCTGAGCGTTCTGAGCGCCCAAGGTCAATAACCTGGGCTATAATGTGCGTCCAAACTCAGAGGAAAGTTTATAGCACAGGCATGGAAGAGATCTTCTTTCCTTGTAACTTCATCACTGGCACTCAGTTTTATCTCCCCAGGTCTGAACGAGCCCGCGGTCAGGACCAGCTTCGTTGCCCGTTTTAGCTTTGAAAATTCCTCTGGCTCTGAATTCCCCCCGTGTAAATTTTACACGGTGAATTTTACACCGTGAGGTACCCCTTTCAGCAACTTTCCCTCCCGTGAACTCAGAAAGGTGCTTTTACGGGGTGGGGTATGGCTGAGACCTGCACCAGCACCCTGAGCAGGTCAGCGCCCCAGCTCCCCCAGTTTTCGGGGAGAGGGAGGCTCTGGCAGCGCTCGCTGACCACGTCAAGGGACGAAGGAGGATGTATCGGTGTCGCTGCTCTCAGGCGGAGTTTGCACGTCCTGCCTGGGGAGAGGTTACCCTGCCAGCCGCTCGCACCCAAACGCATCCTCAGCATCCCCGGGGGTGATTTTTGAGGGGATTTTTGCATCCTGCTGGAAGCACAGGCGCAGGCTCAGCTCTGCAGGGAGGCCCAGGGGTTGAGTCCCTGGGCAAGCAGCCTGTGTTGGGGTGTCCGCTGTGGGTGAGGAGCTGGGGAGCGTGGGATGGGACCTGGAGTGGGAGGAGTTGGCAAAGGCTGCGAATGGGGCAAATCCAGCAGAATTGTGGGGAGCTGAGGGCCCCAAACCTCCGCGCCTGCTGATACCTCCAGCTCAGCCAGGCTTAGCTCGGGTCTTCATTTACAATTCAGAGAACAGGTCCCCTGCGAGCCTGGCGCTGTCAGTGCGACTGAGCGATCTGTAACTTCCCTGGCTAATTGTCAAAGCGCAGTGCTCAGTCCAGGGCAGCCTTCCCTTTGGAAAGCACCTTCTCCTACCTGCGCTGGCAGGAGAGCAGCGCTGCTGAACGGGGGACGACGCATCATTCCCATAGCAACAGCCTGGGAGGCTGCAGAAGGAGAATTATGACTTTGTTCCCCATTCTGGCACGAGGAGAAGCCAGGCTTTACGGGATTAGGCAGATCCCAGCTCAAACATCCAGGGTAACACTGGAAGGAATAATGAATAGTAATAGCAGAATAAATGGCTTTTGATATAAGGCTCTGTCCAAACAGTGCTAACAACCCACCTTGTTTAAACTCGGTCGGTGCTGACACGGTTTCCATGCGAAGTACGAACCCTTTGGGGGTTTTTGGGCTTGTCAGCCTGTGGGTTCACCCAAACCAGCATCTGGCACGGCTTTCTGAAAGCAATTCCTGGCCGCTCCGCTCCAGACAACTGCACTACCCTGCCAGATCCAACCCAAAATGTTCCGCTGGTCGCGAGCGCTCCGGTGCAAGGACCGTTTTGCCCGAAGCAGAGGATCTGCCATGGGGTTGCAAGGTGCAGCTTCTTCAGCGCAATCATGCCATCGGTGTGCAGCAGGGGCTCCACCAGCGCTGCCCGTGCCAGCCTGACGGCCCGACCCAACCAGCCCTCGTGCCGGGATCGGGTGCTGACCGGGCAGCAAAAACCACAGCGATCAACCGGTGATGGAGGAGGCGGCGAGAAGCAGCTCAGGACTGAGAAAACAAGTGACCCTTCGATTCCTCCCGTTTGGGTGCCAGCCTGGGGTTGAGCAGGGCTGTGCCACCAAGTGCACTTCATAGATACTTCAGAGGAATAAACAGGTCGTTATATTTGAGGCCAAGAGCCATCGTTAGCATCCAGTATCTCCCTGATCGGAGACTTCTTCCCACAGACTGTGGCACTAAGTCCATGTCTCATGGCTGAGCTCACGTCTTGGTATCAAGGCTTCCCACCCTGGGGACTGAACCCCCTCTTTAGGTTAATTCTGTGGAGAAGCAATCACAGTTCAGTGTCCCAGTCATAGTGAGCTCCACTCGCCAGCCCAGAGTTCAACAAAAATTTCCCTTAAAGAATTAAAGTTCCCTTTCCTCCAGATACCTTCATTTATCAGGAAAGCAGAAATCTTCCCACTGCGGGAATACTTTTGACTGGTGGAGTGCCAGTCCTCATGTGAGTATCTAACGAGGATATTGGGGTTAACAGCTACTTTTGTGAGGGCGACAGCAGCCAGGAGGCTGGGTTAAGCCTCCTGCTGAGGCCAGGGCCTCGGCCAGCCGCAGCCGAGGGGCAGCGCCTGCGGAAGGACCCACGTCCTCCTCTGCAGCAGCACCCCCGTCACCATCCCGCACCCCAGCCCGTGAGGAGATCTGAAAGGACCTCAGCATCAATGGCCATAGCTGCTCTGCCAGTTTCTTGGCTTTCTGAGAAACTGCTCCTCCTCCCCCACCAAGGTGTCCCCACGCCGGGATTCCTCCGTGCTCCCGCCACCGTGCAAGCGGTAGCTCGCTGATCCCTTCCCCGGCCAGCCCTGCGCAGCCCCTGGCCCTGGCGCTGCCCTCAGCTCACGCCTCCGCCACCCGGTGCCGACGCTTCCCCGGAAAATGTCACACACTCGTAATGAGCCGAGAAAATCTGCTCAGCTCATCCCTCTCGCTTCTTCCCTGGCCGAATGGCGCAGCAAACCAGCCCCGTTTCTCCCTGACCTCCCACTGCCCCCCCCCAGAAAAGCCCTTTTCGTGCAGCCGTGCCACGTTACACCTCGTGCAGCCCTCGCGACGGCTCCTCCAGCCTTCAGTGCAGCCCCGGCGGCATCTCCGAGGGTTATTTGCAGGGAGCTGAGTGCTGCCTGTGGGTTCTTCAAAGCCCAACACCTTTCCCGAGGAAAAGGAGGCGGGTGAATGAGCAGGCTCCGCTGTTCGCCGCTTGCCGACCCTGCCAAGCTATTTGGTGACGTTTGCTGCTCAGCTCCATCACGGGGGACAAACTCGGGCTGAAAAATGAGGGGGAAAAAAAGAAAAAAAAGGCTGTTTCAAAGCCTGGGAGGAAGTGGTGGATCGCCCCTTCCTTGCTTTCGTTTTTCTCTCCCATTGTAATAAAACAACAATGAGCAAAGATGTGGGAAGGGAAATTAAAGAGGAGCCTGGTGCCTTTCCAAAGGACGCCTGCCCACCACTGAGCGCTCATCCCTGCTGGAATACATTGGCTTGGGACGTGCGGCCACAGGCTGAAAACTGTAGTCCCCAGGTTTAAACCAAGAGAAAGGACAGAAACGGGAATTGAACTGGAAATCCAACCTGCTGCGCCGCTACCTCCTGCTCCGACCCAGCCCCGCGTGCCGCATCGGAAAAAGCCGCTGGTGCTCAACCCTGCTGGGATCTGCAGTGCGATGTGTGCGTCCGTTTTCCCTTCCTGCAGGCACGGGCTTGCTCCGATCATCCCTCGAGGACAGCACAGGAGTGGGCCCGGTGGGATGCCACGCTGCCTCTGCAAGCCCCCAGAGGTTTGGCTTTTCCCGGACACCTCTGTCGCTGCAGGTTGGCCCATCTCCTCTGCTCCGGGGGTGAGGGGACAGCCCCATCCCAGGGCAGCTGCCATGGACTTTCTGAGTATCTGTTGATTTAAGCCAGCCCCTCAGGGATTCCATTTCTGTGCGGAATACAAGGATTTAGCCATACAGCCGATGTTAATGCTAATAGGATTTGTACAGCTAAACTCCAAGCCTTCCCATAAAATTTCCTGCCCCGTTGTTATCTTCACTCTTCTGCTGCTCGCCAGGTACCTGGCCTAGGGCCACCAGAGGGTGGAGGTGCACATGCTCCCCAGCATCCATAAAAGCTTCAAAATACGGGTGCTGAACCCTAACTCATCTCTGCAACCCCTGGGATTAGCAGAGGTACGTACTGATGCGCGTGCGTGCGTTTCCCCCCGCTGCCGAGAAGTTATTGTCTTAACGAGGCTTTAAAGCCGACGGAGATGTTGTTCCTTCCTCGTGCTGCTCTGACCTCAAGCTACCGAAAATAAAACAGACAATCCTCAGGGCTGAAACCTCTGCAAGTGGGAGGCTGGGTGGGCCTCGCGGTGCCAGGCATTTTGGGGAGCTTGGGGACAAGATGAGAATAAACTTTCCAGCAATGACTTTTTTTTTTTGTCCCCCTCACACTAAAGAGAAGAAAGTAACGAACGGCTGCAACGCTGAGCCGAACCTTTCAGACTTGGAGAGTCAATGGGTGCTGTGGGGTTTTCAGCAAGGCACTGGTGGGTGTCCACCTTCACCCCAAACCCAAGCGGGGCAGGGGGGATGGTTTCAGATGCTCACAGGCCACGATCCAACGTTGCCGTGATGAGCTGTGTCAGGAAAACTGGTGAGACCGTGTGGCAACAGCCGGGAAAACCCACCCAAGATCCCTGCTGGGTGTGATGGGCACCGAACCGCAGACCCCAAAGGATCGCCCCNNAGCCCCCAAAGGATCGCCCCCCCCCCAAAAGCCAAGCCTGCGGCTGTCTGCTGGAGGCTTCTGCTTTTAAGTCCTGGCTCGTTTTCTGTAAGCCCGGCCCAAAGTCGCACCCGGGACATTTCCACTCTCAAAGAAATGTGGAAGATTTTTACAATCGAAACTTTTTTCGCC
>VWZZ01003906.1:0-40418 GCA_013399095.1 Psophia crepitans
AAGCTGAAGGAGGGTAGATTTACTAAAGGAGGGTATCTTTCCTGGATACTGGGAAGAAATTGTTCAATGTGAGGGTGGTGAGGCACTGGAACAGGTTGCCCAGAGAACCTGTGGAGGCCCAGTCCCTGGAATTGTTTAAGGCCAGGTTAGATAGACCTTTGGGCAACCTGCCTATGGGCATAGGGTTGGAACTAGATGATCTTTAAGGTTCCTTCCAACCCAAACTATTCTATGATTCTATGAATCAATGTATAATTCTAACAGATTTTTTTTTTAGTTTTTACAGATAAAAATTTTCCCAGCAACAATTTAGTATAAGTAAGAGAAGTAATGAAAAAACGTATTGATGCTGATTTCCGTTATATTCAGAAATATTTATTTTTCGTGATAAACCAAGGTTTCCTGTGATTCTGTGATTCTGTGTTTACTTTTTTTCTCTGAAAAACTTTCATTTATAGGTAACAAATAGTGTAACATTTAAAAATGTATGATTTTTATAAAATCCAAATAGACATTCACAATGTTCTCCCTGTCGTACATCCTCTTCAGTTATTTGCACAATATGGAATAATGGGAATTTCTTTTATAGCTTTTGTTGCTGAGGTGACTAATGTAGTGTTGCCCTTGCTTAAGCTTTGCTAGACATGGGAACAAGCTAAAATATCTCAAAACTAGAGAAACCTTTCTTTCCTGTAATTCATTGAATGTTCCTTCCTCCTACCAAACAATGAGTCTGTGAAGATTCCTTTTCTACATCACCATCCTGAATTACTCCTGTTTTACTTAATGCATTATGAGATCAATTTACAATCTATTTAAATCTGTCCCTGTGCATACAGTTATGCATCATCACACCTAATTTTGTTTATATTACTTCTGTCAACAAAGCAGTTCTTAAAAAGTTCAAGTCCTTTTGATACCCCTGTGCTCCCTGTGCTATGCAATTACTTGCATCGTTTGGAGTAATATCAGATGTTAAATGTGTGCAATTCCCATTAGGAAAAGGAAGCGTGATTTTTTCATGATACACAGATGTGATCTTAATATGCAATTTTAAAAAAATGTTTATTTTCCTGGCTATCTAAAAAATGAACTCAAACAGGTTTTTCAGTTAATAGCTACACCAGAATAAAAAATGCACAATCATGTTGCTTTGTAATATATTTACAGAAAAAAGAATCCACCTCTGCTTTCAACTCTAATTGGGAATATTCTTATAAATTTAGTATTAGATTGTGAAAATTATGATTAAGAAGTCAGTTTCCAAAGCTTTGTTTGGAAAAGAGCTCACCCATGTCAGTTCATGGAACATTTTCTCCAAAGCTCTGATGTCTAGCTGTACGGGAGCCATGATTAGCATTCTAATAATGGAAGGAATATATGAGCTCTATTTCACTGGGGCTCAGTTACAATATTTAGACCCAATGTGACAAATCTGTAGGATTAGTCACGGATGAGCCTGTCTTGCACTGAAATGATTTCTTAAACAAGATTATGGTAACAAGATTATCTGTTGATGAGACAAACCACTGAAGAATCCAAGTTATGATAACAAGGTCCAGTTGTGATCTACATATAAGAAGTAATGAGTTGCTAATGTATTACATTATAGTGGTTAATAGGTGGTGGGAGGACAGTTGGACTGGATGATCCTTGAGGTCTCTTCCAACCTTAATGATTTTATGATTCTATGATTCTATATATACATATCTGCAGTTGTGCGTTGCAGCTTACAGGTAGAAAAAGTATTGACACAGATTGCTTGCAGTGCAGAGGTGTAAGGGTTTTATTGTTAATAGATATTAAATGTTTGAGGTCCGTAGATGGTAGTTACTTCCAAAGTGCAACGTATGATCATTATTTTATATGTAGAACACTATTACTCAATCTGATTATATGCATATTCTGCCAGCCTCATGATTTGCTAATCAAATACTTCCTGAACTGGAAAGATTTGCAATGCATCTGCTAATATAAGACAACCTACCGAGCTTGCAAGTTGTATACAAACACTTATGCATTATTCAGAGCTTTTAATAAAATTCTAGGCAACACAACTGCTTAGTGTAAACTCTAAAAAAATATGGATAGTGATGTAAACAACAATTACTCCTCTTCTTAGTTATTAGTTAGTTAGAATCAATAAAAGGGGGTTTTTATCAGAGTTTTCATCTCATTAGGGTTACTTGCACTCATAAGAACAACTACCTGAGTCTATTAGTTTAATGAAGACCCAAGCAAGGACCCCAGGAAAGGCTGGTAGTATTTTTGCATTTTGTCCTCACAAATGCTAGTCTGCCTTATGGATAAAGAAAATTAAACTTCATTGACCTGGGCTTGGATTCCTCTTGTCAGACTTCAAATGCCTGAGAGTTAGGAGCTGTTGTGGTTTAACCTCAGCACGCAACTAAGCACCACACAGCTGCTCGCTCACCCCTCCCACAGTGGGATAGGGGAAGAGAATCAGAAGGTTAACAGTGAGAAAACTTCTGGATTGAGATAAGAACATTTTAATGATTGAAATACAACAATAATAATGAAAAAGAAAATAAAAAAAGAGAAAGAAATAAAACCCAGGAAAGACTAGTGATGCAAATGAAAACAATTGCTTATCACCAACCAAGGCCCACCCCACCCCTGAGTAGTGGCCCTCCCCTCAACCTTCTCCCATTTTGTTGATGAGCATGACAGCATATGGTGTGGAACATCTTTTTGGTCAGTTGGGGTCAGCTGTCCTGACTGTATCTCTTCCCAACTCCTTGTGCACCCTCAATTGACTCACTGGCGGGGTAGGGTGAGAAATAGAAAAGTCCTTGGCTCTGTGTAAGTGCTGCTCAGCAGTAACTAAAACATCCTTGTGTTATCAACACCGTTTTCAGCACAAATTCAAAACTAGCCCCTTACTAGCTACTATGAAGAAAATTAACTCTACCCCACACAAAACCAGCACATGGGTCTAAACATATGTGAAATGAATGAGTGTGAACTCTGGAGAAATCGAATTCTCTCCACTGACTATGGAGGAAATGTTTATATTAAGGTATATGTCACAACATACTCTTCACAGGAAAAGTCAGCTGAAGAGGTTCCTGTAATTTTTTCTAGTACATGCTTCAGTTCAGCACACCTTGTTTATTTAGCATTGTGGGTTATTAAAGGACATTATCACTTATTTCACCTATCAGTTTAAAAAGTCCTCCTGAGAAACAGAGTAACTGAATTTTTAGATGGTTTTGTCACACAACATACCATATCTTACTACAGGATTTACATCACATGATCTGTTCAGAATTTCTGTTGCCCAGGAAGTATGTTTGAAAAAAACTTCTAATAGGAGGTGTGATTTCCACACTTCTGCATACAATGAACAATTGTAAGACTGGTACTGTTTCTCTTATTTAATGAATTCCTTGTTCAGTGTTGAAAGAAATTCCTCAGTTGTTGTTGGGGTTTTTTTTGTCATTTTGGTTTTTTTGTGGGTTTTTTTTCAACATTCCAATATGAAACCTATGCTGCATCTAAAATAGCCTTATATCTATCTGAGACTAAATAAGTAATACAGTAAATGCCAAATTCAGACTACGTTTTCAACCTAACGCAGCCAAAGCATGCCTGAAAGAAATGTTTAAAATTTTACAGATTTTAAAAGAATCTTAATACCAAAAGCAACTACAAATAATTAATTCATGCAATAGAGAGTAAATCTGAAATATTTATAAATGTGAACAGAAATGAGTACATATTTATCATGTTTTATCTTAAAATAGATGAAGATCATTCAAGAAGTGTTTTCTCCCACATGCAATTCCTGAGAAAAAGCATAAAAAGTTGAATAGCCATAAAGAAGTAAATGAAGAGATATAATTTGAATACCAGTAGAGAAAACACCTAAGATATCTTTCAGTGTAGATGATTTTTATTACAATAAGGAAGAGAAAATGACTAAAATTGCTCTAGTTCACTGAACAGCCTTCTTTAAAGTTTTCTTTTGTTTTCTTTTTTTTCTTCTGTATTGTTTCTTGACATTCCTGAAATGCAGTTCATATTCTCACATCGTTCCTGGCAATTTTCAAAAGGAATACTTTGAAGAATGGAGTTTCATTTGTTTCTCTTAGGAGAATACATATACCTTAGTTTACTGGGGAAGGGTCAGAGGAAAAGTATTAAGGGGGAAATGAGCATCCATCCTCACTACTCAAAATTATAGTTAAGGATAAATGAACATTTCCACTATTTAATGTTCTCTAGAAGATGCAGAGAATTCCAGAAAAATATAGCTGCTAAGCTATGAAGTATCTTGAAATCTGATTATTTTTCTCATATCTGTCAGGAAAATTCCACACCTCACACTGAATTAATTTCATGGGATATAAAAGTAGTTCAACGATGTAAGTAGTACCTTTATTGTCAATAATATGAAATTAATCAAAAAGTCAAAAAAACATGTATATCTAAAATTATCTATATGTATACAACATGAGATCCTGGTGTCCCGGCTGTCCGTGTCAAGGACCAGATCTCATTTGCCCTGATTTCTGTTAAATCTAGGCTATGACTGCATTGTGAAACAGAAGTGGAGACTGCACAGTGATACCACATCAGAATGAAGCTTGATGTACAGTAATACCTGAGAGCTGAAAAGAGGACAGGAGTACCCTGTTCCAGCATTGAAGATGCACTTTTAGGCTATTACTACTTTCTGCTAACCCTTTCCCATGACTTTTTCCTTACACTTTCATATGATAGAATTCTAAATCTCACATCAAATACTTTAAGGAGGGTCAAAAAGCAGAGGGGGACAGGAAAGGAAAACTGTGTGAACTTATTTTGCAAACTATAATTCAAACTTCTCTGTGAGGATAGAGATCACATCTCCACAGTGTAGAAAACAGGATTCTCATTAAGCTGAGAATTGGAAGAATTCACAGAGGAAATGCAACACATCACAACTCCTGAGTCACAGTTTACACAGACTTTAAGGAGGTTTCTACACCTTAAAGTAGAAATAGTGATTGTTAGTTATCACTATATAACTATTATTTGGAATTTCAAGTATAAACCAATTTTTGTAATGATACTTAGGCATAAGGCATGACTTTTTTCCTGCAGACTACAAAGGCCCCATCTCCCATGATAGTTTATTTTGCTTCTTTCATTGAAGGAGCATGGTTGAGGGAGGCAACACTAGTTTAGACCTTAAAGTCTCAGTCCCATTGGAAAAAACTTAATTTAAACAATGTGTCATTCAATTTAGAGTTTCTGATATTTAGAAATGGAAGAGATAAACATTGTGAGCTTCAATATGATTTAAATATGATTCTCCAGGATTGTATTAAATTTTTTACTGATTCCTAGTAACTAACTCGCTGGTCTTTTTTATTTTGACATTACAGAAATTTTCATTGCTAACAGTCCACCTTAAGAAAACTGCAGGAAGTAACTGGAACAGAAAGTCTTGCTCAAACCTAAGACACTCAACCTTAGGCCCAATTCTCTTCCTTTTGTACTGTTGTAAGTGTGACTGTATTGAGTTTTATGGATTTCCAATAACATAAATAGAGCAATTTCAATCCTATAATGTCATCATAAGAATAAGGCATTTTTTCATCGCTCCGTGTGGAATAGCATTAACAAGGATGAGGAAAAAAAACATCTAAATCGTTTACTTGCAAGAATAACTTCCTAGCAGCACAGGCCTATTTTATTATTAAGAAACAAGCCAAACTTAAAGCAAAACTTGAAGTTCTAAATCTGTGTTTCCTTATGTAAACTGCTTATTCAGAATGCACATTTAAAATTTAATCTATCAGGCATTGTTAGGAACGAGAGCTGTACTACACCTGGTTTTGAAAACTGCTGAGTGCCCTCTTTCTCTACAGTGAAGCTGAAAATAGCCCTTGATGTTCCTTATTTTAACATCACCTTTGCGAGAAGAGATTAAGGTAGGCAGTTAAAGCAAAGATTTAAAGATTTAAATGGAGGTTGTGAATTCCATTAGAGATCCCAAAATCTTAGAATATGTAAACAACAAAACATCTTCTAATCCCCTCCTCTCCGTGAATTGGTGAACTCTGTTCTCCATATGACAACTGTTTATCATAGCATAGAGACTAAGCATCCTATTATAATGCAGTTATTATGAATCCATTTTTATTCTTGTTGAATGGCTGATTTTTTTATTTCCATTCTATGAAGGGTAGGCCAATGTTTTAAAAAAAATTGCATGTTGGTTTTTTTAGCGATTCACATAAATGCCTAAGCTTACTCATAAATAAGGCCAACAGTAGGAATACTAGTGTCTATATGTGCTAAAAGTTAGTAGGTTTTCTAAGAACACAGGGATTCTGAGATGAGTCTCTAAGTCTCACAGATAAACATCCATGCATACAAGGACTCACATGACTCAATGACCCTCCCATAAAACAGACATATTTTTGCTGCTACTTATTACAATTATTTGACATTAGAGCTACAGGCTGCTCACCTCTGAATCAGGAGAAACTTTAGCATAAAAATCACAAAGACTAAATGGGTTCACAAAACCCACGTAAGTACCCCTCTATTGAGACACCAGGATTAGATGAAGACAGGAGTAGGCTAGACACAGAGGTTTGGAAACACAAGCAAAGGAGCCGGCTAAGATAATAATGGGATAAATGGGATTGCATTTGGGAGAGAGGAGAAGCATGGAAATGGATCAGCAGGCACAATGTTAGGCAAGAACTGAATTTGTGAGTAGTAAGAAAAAACTCTAGTTACTTTCTGGATCATTTAACAAAAATTGTTTTAACTATTACTAGAGGATATGACTTAATAATTTTGGATTGAATAAATAATGAAACATCTTTCTCAGTTTCTGAAGGATAAATAAAAACTGCTATAAATCAATACTATAAATATGTGTGAATCACAGAAGGTACACTATCTATGTCCCAAAGGAAGAAAGAACTAACTATTAATGTCCTGACTGTATAAACAAAATTGAGAGGGGTTTCTGGCTGCTTCTCACTTAGGCACAAGTTAAATTAAGGCTGTCTCAGAAAATTAAATAGTGCTTATGTGAATATATTAATATCTCTATTATTCACTTATTTGTCCTAATATAATGTTAAGGTCTTTCTAACAAATATTTGTAGGCATCCTCAGTCACTGTCATTTTAAGTGCCATTTTATGTTTTCAAGATCGTCTCAAGCCAAACTTCCTCAAAAACTGTAACATCTACAAATGTAACAATCAGAGCTGTTTTTTATTCCAGAGAGTCAAAGCCAACTAATCAGAGATAAACATAGAAGCTGTCAGTATCAGCAGATAAAGACGCTCCAAATTCTAGGCATACCAAAACAGGAATATGTGGAATATCAACTTTCTTTGGAATATAGGTGTCGAGCCAGAATCATTCAATTTTTCTACCACGTTTAGGAAGATGTACTTTTTCACTGATTATATTCTTCAAGACCGGTATAGAATTTTAAAGGTCCATTGTTTTTCTCTGCTGAAAGTGTTTGAGAGAGAGAGAACTAGAAAGATGAAATAAAGACGGAAGTCTCTGTATCTAGTAAAGCATGGCTTACTCTAAGAAGTGTGACAAACTAAACTTCTTCAACTTGGGGAATTTCACTCAATTTAATTTATTGCTAGTTAACATAAACCTTATATGTATTCAGGTACAAGAAAAAAATTATATAAACAGTTAAAGAAATCTTTAGGGAAATGTCTTTCCAACTCCTCTCCCCCAGGCTCTGCTTCAGTCAAATATGCCTCCTCCTCCACTTGAAGCTTCAACATCCCTTCATTGGGATGTTGCCACATTACACTCAGTCTCTCTTTGGTGAGATCACAGGCAGTGTGGGAATTTAGGATCTGCACTTAATGGTTTCTTTCTGCTGCTCCTTGCTTCTTATTTATTTTCCTCCACTGCTTCTTGCTTCTTAGTAGTCCCCTGCCCTGTCCTGGTTTGCCCAAAGTTGTCATCCCAGCAGTGTCCCTGCATCAGCATGGCTCCTCCACAGACTGCTGTCCCTTAGGGGTGTCCCTGCCCTGGCATGTGTTACCCACAGCCACAGTCCCCTGGAAGGTATCTCCTCCATCATGGAGAATGTCCTTCCAAGGTGGTGGCTCCAGCTTGCCTCCTGTTCCTCACAACTGCTTCTTTCTTAAATATGTTTGAGTAGAGACACCATAAGATTCTCTGCCTGTTTGAAGTTTTGGTATTCTGTTTTGATCTGTTTCACACCTTATGGGACCATCTGGGACTAGCATAGGGCAGTTCACTGCCTTCTCCCACACAGCTCACCCCAGCAGTGCCCTGCTACCAAAACTCTGCCCAAATATTTATGCCTTATGTAAGAAGACAAAACATAACTATAATGATGGAGTACATACCCAGCCCAAGAATGGAACATGATGCCTTCCTATGTAGGCACGGTGAATTAGTGAAGGAACATGAATGGTGACAAAATTTCTTGAATTTGGTCTCTGTTTGGACGTTAAGGTTGTGAACAGACAGGCTATTCATGAAATAAACAGATTGTGTTTGTTTGCAGTTTGCAGAGCCTGATGGGCTCAGGAAATGTGGGTTATGTCTACTAAACAGTCACTTTGCACCTTTCCATTACAGATTCAGGTAATCTCTTTGAAAATCAGTAACACCTCTAACCTGTACTTGCACCTCAGAAAGGGATTTGTGCCTATTCAAGCTTTTGAAAATGCATTCTTACATGCTTTTGCTCTCAGGTGATTTTTTTCCAGTGATAAATTCCGGCCAAATTAAATATTTCTGTGCTATATAGTGAGATGGGTGTTCAGAGCTAATTCCTAATCTGATCATTTCCAGGTTCTCAGTTTAATATGATTTATCTACCTGAAAGAAGTAGTATGGTTGTTATCAGCCACCACTAATGAATGTATGAAAATGACACAGTATGTACTTCTACTGGCCAGTCATGCAGTCTAAATATAATCGTATAAACCACTGCTACAGTTCTGGTACTTCTTGTGCCGTGATGAAATGAAAAGTCTCTAACAGATATGAGTGTGCAGATTTAGTATAAAAGAATGTCTGTAAGCCAGCTGGCCTAATGTTTGTGCAATGTAAGGAGGTCAAAGACCTTGTATGGTCTTAATAAATAGAATCAACTGACTTCATATGTATTTTGGCACTAATATGTGGCCTATGGCATCATTTCCTGAGGTTTAGTACAATATTAATAAAAAGGCTATGCCAGATTAGCTCCAAATCAGTGTTATAGTGAACACTTTTTCTCTTTGCCCAGTCAGAAAAAAAAAATAAATTAAAAGGAATAAGGCACAGCTGCTTATGGCATTACTTTGAAATACCCACACAAACACAAATCCTCAAGTTAACTTGGAGCTTGCTTCATTTTATTTATTTCTCATTAGTTTGCTTTAAATCACTGACTTCTCTGGGAAAGAAAAAAAGGAAAAGAAAAAAGAAACAAGTCCTGCCCAAGCCAGAGAGATGAATAAAGCACATGCCAACAATAAATCCAGGTTTAGCCTTTGGCTTTGAAACACCCTGAATTCATTACATTTGTTTGTGCAGCCACTGTTAATCTGTTTTGACAACAAATTAAAGTCTGATTTAAATTAAAGCAAATCACAAAATAATTAGAAGCCTCTTCTCTTTCATACCACTTTCCAGCTCTTCATCCTTTACTGGTCCAACTTAGGGATTCACCACCTGCCATCTAATGCTTCAGAAGGTTTATCTGTTAGGCTTTCCTTTTGCCTTCACTGAAACTCTTTTTTTTTTTTTTTTCCCCCACAGTATCCTATAGGTGACTTACATATTAACCACTGTTTGATCTGGTTTTCTTCAAAGACTCTTACATTAGAACTCAGAGGAAAACATACCTCTTGATTTCTTCTTTAGCAGTCCTAAGTGCTTGTTCAACACCCTCATTAACCATTTCTCTGAAAATTTTTATAAGACCTCTGAAAGACATAATTAAAAAAAAAATCCACTGTAATGCATTATATTTCAGTAATGACCTATGTTATGACTCAGTATGCAACACCCACACCCAGAGATGTGTTCCTCATTTAAGAGAGACTATAATCCTGTCCTACGTATTATTTTATTTCACTTTTTCTCCTTGGTAAATGTCAAAGCCAACTTTGAAGCATGAATATGAAAGTGGGTAAGGGAAAAGTAGGAGGTTAAAATTCAATATCCAGAAAAATAAGTATCATTCATCAATAGATAAAATGTGCATTTCCTCTGTATCTGAAGAATACGAGCTCACAGAATCGCAGAATGGTAGGGGTTGGAGGAGACCTCTGGAGGTCATCTGTTCCAAGATCCCTGCTAAAGCAGGATCACCCAGAGCAGGTTGCACAGGATCACGTCCAGGAGGGCTTTGATTATTTCCAGAGAAAGACTCCACAACCTCTCTGGGGGTCGATATCTATGTTTAAATGAGATTATGTTTAAGACTTATTTTGAAAAATGGAATTATATCTTCTCAAAGCCTTTTTCACTGGGATGGATTCTACGGAGTGAGTGTGTGTGTGCATGCATGTGTTTGTGTGTATGAGTTTGTGATGGCTGAGGGAGGAAAGAAAACCAAGTTACAGTTTCAACATTGATAGGTGAAAAATCCTACTTCTCTTCAGTTAAAATAAGACAATATCTTACATTCAATGTCTCTTTTCTTTCTTTCTTTTTATTCCTCCTCCCCAGTAAATACATAATTTTGCATTAAATTTCCTAAACTTAATTGCCTGGTGCCTTTTTCCATGCCATACTGTATCCTCTTTTGCCTCCAGCTGCAAATGAATTCTAACATTTTTGAAAACGTTTAGAAGTGAGAAGGAAGTGATATTGCCAGTGGTAAAAAATATTAATTTTGAATTTTCAATGTCTGTACAGTGAGTTCATATTATTAACACATATGCTGGTTTTGGAATGATCTAGCTTTCAAAGAGTTGTTTTCTATCATTTTGCTATATTATGGTATGACTTACTCTGACTTTCAGAAGAAGCTGGGAGAATTTTAAAAATATACAGAAGAATTAGGAAATGGCAGTAATCTTATGAATGATGTTTTTTAAATCATGAAAACTGCTGATCTGTTGAAACAGATGCAACACATTCCTTTTTTAATTGCCAAAATCATCACCTTACTTGTGGTCACACATAATTATTATATCTTCAGGACCCCTGCTAAATTGCTAAAGTTCCAGTAAAGATTTATAAAATGAATTCTTCTCAGACTTGGGTCTTGGCATGTAATTAATGTAATTATGAAAATGGGAAGAGAAAAGTTTTTGTTACAGACTTGATTGTTGAAGACATGCAAAATACTGTACAAGTTACTTCATATAAACATCATGTACATGTAGAATGCTACACATCCTTGATTCTTTTTTTTCTTTTTCAAAACTTACCAAAAAAAAGGACATAATTCTTATAATATACCTATAATGAGGTATTTTTAGTAAAATACACAGAATTTGAGCCATATTGATACTAGTTTCCGCAGGAGCACATTTCTTGAAATCACTCACTTTGCAGAGAAGAGTGGTTTTGGGGATGCTGTCTAATAAGCAGTAAGGTGAAAAAATATCTCAACATTTGCAATGAGTGCACTTCTCAAGATTAATTAATAAATTGATACATCAGTACTTACAAGGACACAAAATTGCCTCACAAAAACATTATATGCCCCAGGAAAAAAAAAAACTACACTGAAAAGAAATCGATATTGGATTTTTAGTCATGTGCAATAAGTGAATTGAGGATTAGCAACAGACTGCTGACACACATGTATTTCGAATGTTCAAGTGAATGAGGCATTTCATGATGCTCTGAACAAATGAAATATACCAATCTAGTTTTAAGTAAGTTCCTAACTAGATGAATGGTTTTCACTTTCTAGCATTCCTAATTATGGTATGATTTTATCAATCCACCTGATAAGCAATGGATTTATTAGAACAGATTCACAGAGGCATAGGGGTTGGAAGGGACCTCTGGAAATCATATGGTCCAACTCCCCCCCTGCTACAGCACGTTGCACAGGATTGCATCCAGACAGGTCTTGAATGTCTCCAGACAAGGAGACTCCACAACCTCTCTGGGCAGCCTGTGCCAGTGCTCAGTCACCCTCACAGTGAAGAAGTTTTTTCTCATATGCAGATGGAACTTCCTGTGTTCCAGTTTCTGCCTGTTGCCCCTCATCCTGTCACTGGGCACCAATGAGAAGACTCTGGCCCCTTCCTCTAAACATCCACCCTTCAGGTATTTATTAGTGTTGACGAGATCCCTTCTCAGTCTTCTCCAGGCTAAATAGCCCCAGCTCTCTCGGCCTTACCTCATACGAGGGGTATTCAAGACCCCTAGTCATCTTTGTAACCCTCCACTGGACTCTCTCCAGTAGTTCCCTGTCTTTCTTGGACTGGGGAGCCCAGAACTGGACACAATATTCCAGATGTGGCCTAACCAGGGCAGAGTAGAGCGGGAGGACAATCTCCCTCAACATGCTAGCCATGCTCTTCTTCATACACCCCAGGATATCATTGGCTTTCTTGGCCACAAGTGCACACTGCTGGCTCATGGAAAGCTTGTTGTCCACCAGAACTCCAAGGTCCTCCACAGCACTGCTTCCCAGCATGACAACCCTAACCTGTACTGCTGCTTGGGGTTCTTCCTTAGGTGTAGGACCCTACACTTTCCTTGTTACATTTCACAAGGTTTCCCTTTGCCCGACTCTCCAGCCTGTCCAGGTCTCGCTGAATGACTGCACAGTCTTCCAGTGTGTCAGCCACCCCTCCCATCTTGGTATCATAAGCAAACTTCCTAAGGATACACTCCCTCCCCTTATCCAGGTCATTGATGAATATGTTAAATAAGACCAGACCAAGAACTGACCCCTGTGGCACACCACTAGATGCAGGACTCCATCTAGACTCTGCATGGCTTCTCACAACCCTCTGGGCTCTGACATTCAGCCAGATCCCTACCCACCTCATTGTCCACTCACCCAACAGACACTGCCTAAGCTTAACAGTGAGGATGCTATGAGAGACAGTGTCAAAAGCCTTGCTGAAGTCAAGGTATACAACAGCCACCTCTCTCCCTTCATCCACCCAGCCAGTCATGCCATCATAGAAGGCTATCAGATTGGTCAGCCATTATTTCCCCTTGGTGAATCCATGCTGACCACTCCCGATAACCTTCTTTTCCACTACATGTTTATTAATAACACCCAGAATCAGCTGTACCATCACCTTTCTAGGGGTGGAGATGAGGCTGACTGACCTGTAGTTTCCTGGGTCCTCCTTCTTTCCCTTTTTGAAGGCCAGAGTGACATTGGCTTTGCTCCAGTCCTCAGGTACCTCTCCTGTTCTCCATGACCTTTCAAAGATGATTGAGAGCGGCCTAACAATAACATCTGCCAGCTCCCTGAGCACTTGTAGATGCATCCCATCAGGGCCCATGGATCTGTGTGTATCAGGTTTCTCTAGATACCAGATACCAGATAACCAGATCCTCCTCGACCAGAGGAAGGTCCTCTTTCTACAAGGCTTTCTCTTCTACCTCCAGGGTCTGGGTTTCCTGAAGGCCAGCCTTAGCAGTCCATAAATCTTCTTGTAACCCTCCCATAGCTTTTCCAGTCAGTTTTCCACTTGATATGCCATCCCAAATGGCTTCTGTGGTGGGTTAACACTGACTGGAGTCCAGGTGACCACCAGAGCCACTCTATCACTCCCCCTCCTTAACTAGAGAGGGGAGAAAAGGTGTAATGAATGGCTCGTGGGATGAGATGACGACAGGGAGAGATTGTCCACCAATTACCATCCTGGGCAAAACAGACCAGACTTAGAGAGGATTCATCTAATTTATTACCAAACAAAACACATGGTAGAGCAGTGAGAAATAAAACAAATCTTAAAACACCTCCCCCCACCCCTCCCTTCTTCTCGGGCTTAACTTCACTTCCAATTTCTACCTACTCCCCCTCTGGCAGCACAGGGGGATGGGAATAGGGGTTATGGCCAGTTGATCACATGTTGTTTCTGCTGCATCATCCTTCTCGGGAGGAGGACTACTCACACTCTACTCCTGCTCCAGCATGAGGTCCCTCTCACGGGAGACAGTTCTTCATGAACTGCTCCAGCATGTGTCCCCCACAGGGTCACAAGTCCTGCCAGCAAACCTGCTTTGGCATGGGCTCCTTTTTCCATGGGGCCACAGGTCCTGACAGGAGCTTGCTCCAGCGTGGGCTACCCATGGGATCACAGCCTCCTTCAGGTGTCTCCACCTGCTCCATCGTGGGCTCCTCCACAGGCTGCAGGTGAAATCTCTACTCCCCATCACCCCTCCCCCATGGGCTGCAGGGGGACAGCCTGCCTCACCATGATCTTCACCATGGGCCGGAGGGGAATCTCTGCTCTGGCACCTGGAGTATCTCCTGCCCTTCCTTCTGCACTGACCTTGGTGTCTGCAAAGTAGGTATAGGTAGTGTTGGAAGGGAATACACTGCCAGAATGTTCACTGTCACAGAAATTAAGTTCTTATCCCATAGCTTTGTTTATAAAATAGAAATGGTTATGACTAGGTTTATAACAAGCAACCTTGCAGTAAACAGGATGAATTTTAAACAGCAGTACTGAAAATATTTTTAATCACCAAATTACTGGAATTTAGAACAGTTATTGGAGAGCATACTACATTAGTCTCACTGATTAGTGATATACTACTGGCAAAAGATGAAGTTCTAGGGTACATATGAAAAATAACAATAATAATAATAATGCTCCTTTACAAGTAGGCACATGCCCACTAGAATTAATAGAACTGTATTCAGTGAAATCAGTTTTTCTAGTGCTAAAAAGCAACATTTTTTCACATGTCCATCTTGTATATTTTAATTCTTCTTAAAGATTTCACAATACGTTTAACCTAGAAAATAGATAACTTTGCATTTAAGTACCTTGACAAACTCTTTTCATGGAATACTACAAGGAAATTTCTCAGCTTACCTGAATGCTATTCATGTGAAGTATGGTATAGCTCTACTCTATTAGTCTTTATTCAAATATGTCTGAAGTCATTACAGGAGATCAGTAAAATAGAATGATTTACAAGATCTTCAGCGTGCTCAAACTCTCTGTGATGTTTCTAGTGCTTTCAGACATTTATAATATTCTATATTGAACAGGGCCATTGACTAACCAGTTGTCTGAGAGTCACTGTTCAATAAGATAATGTTATGATAAAAGTTATATGCAGCAAAGTCCAAAGAATATAGGTATCAAATAAGATATCCTCTTTTTCTTTCATGTAATGACTAACGAAATAACATTAAACATTGAGATTCAGATTTGTCATCCATTTCATATCTTGCTTTTCTGTAAAATGAAATTATGTTGTGGCTCTGGAGAAAGATGCTATTAGCTTCTTAGGTGTGCTATTGTATCACAGCTATACATGCGGATGTCCGTCATTTGTGTTTACCACTGTTTTACAGGAGTGGAATTACAGCACAAAGCATGGATGACTTTGAAAAGCACTTCTAATAGACAAAGTATTTATTTTCTATGCTGGAAAAATTTCTGTATACTTTTCAGGTAGTTTGGTAGGCTATTTTTACACTTCAAACCTTTCAATGATTTCACTTTTAACTTGAATATTAATTTGCTTCATGCTTTTGTGGAAAGGGAAAGATCTGTCCTTGCAAGTCAAAAAGAAACAGCATGCTGTAGGAAAAAAATGTTTATTTGACAAGGCATCTTTGGAGTATAAAATTATTTTTAGAATTCTGATAAACAGCTTTGGTAAATTACAGTTTTTAACTTTTTACCATAAGAAAATATTCTAAAGTTAATTGAGTTTTTCTCACATAGCAACATTGCAAAAAAATCAGAGAGGTTTCTAGTTTTGCTAAAATAACCAATAAACCAGGAATAGGTTAATTAGGTTTTACCAGCTAATATATAATTATAAGACAAATAATTGTGAAGTGTATTACAACTTGGTTTTGTGTGCACTGAAGTAGCAAAATCTATGTAAAAATAATAGTGTGTATACAACATTAAAAGTTAATTAAAAAGTTAAACTTTCCAATAAACTCAACATCTATCTCCCAAAACTAATAAGAGCATATCTACAGCTATGTTAAAAAAAAAAACTACGCAGACCACCATCTATTATATTATCCGTGTGAGAAAAATTCCCTCAGCATTATTTTTCTTCATCACTTAGCTTATTGACTAAACCCTCCTCAAGCAAGAGTTTCGGGGTTTGTTTGGTTTTGGTTTTTTTTCAGTCCATGAATTCCAGTCATGCAAAATTGGTGTTAATTCAGATAAGAAAGTTATTTTGCCAACAATTATGACTCCAGCAGTATTATTAACATTCATAGGACACTTATTGATGGAGAACTGAGATAACTTTAGACTTCTGCACTGCCTTTTCTTCAGAAAAATCTCAGAGCATGTCACAAATTTTTATGCAAGAATCACTTTATCCAATTCTAAAGTTTAATCACTGCTTGGCAGCCTCTACAATTCATGAACACCTCAAAGGGAAGTTCAGTCAACCATCAGAATGATCAGGGAACTTCCCCAAACTAACTGATACAAAACATTAAACACATCCCATAGTTCAGAGCATTGATATCTTAGTGGGGAAATGAAGTTTTTCCTTTCCTTTGGGATTCGGAGTCTGGAGGGCAGTCACCCTTGAAAGGACAGATTATTCTTGGGTCAAAGTAAGCATGTTTTCATTTTTCCTGATCTTACCACAAGTATGGCAGTGATGTTTACCAGTACTTGCATAAGAAGTCTGTAACTAAAAAATTTGCCTACAAACGTTCAGTCCAAGATCAGTGCCATTACTCCATTGCTCTCACTTTCACCTGTGTACTAACCTGCAGTCTATAAATTATTAGCAAGACCTAACTGGAAGCTGTAGTTCTAGATATTCATGCTGAAACAACATGGGGTGGAGGAATGCATTTTATGTGTGACACTTTTTTTTTTTTTTTTTCCTGACAAAAAGGGAGAAAACAGGATTCTTAGGCACATCTGAAATTCAGTAACTGATTTTCTGGTAAGTCTTGGTTTAAGTTCCTATAATTTAGTGGGATCTAGACTTTTGTAAATGATAGATATTCATAACTAATATTTTCAGTGACTGAAAGGAGAAAATAAATGAATATGCATATCTAGGATAACTATGTATAACTAATGGCATAAAGAACTATGTTGCACAACTAATTTTTTTCAATAAAAATGTTACATGTCCTTAGAAAAGTTAATGACTAGCATACAAGTTGGTTAATTTTAATCAAGAAAATATGAACTCATTCAAATCATATCAATCTTTGTCCTTCTCATTGTCCTTTCTTTACTATTATTTTTTTCTAGAACAGAAAAGAGAAGTGGGTTTCTTTTTACTTTACTTTTCATTTTCATTCAAGAAGTTCTACAATAAATGTATTGGCACAAATGACAGGAAATTTTGATCGTTAGTATTTAAGAGAGATATAAATCCCAATACAGTAAAATTTGAAAGCAAAAAATTAGTCTATTCTTTCAGAATAAAACTGAGTATTTGTCTTTGAAAATGCTGCTGATTCAACAGTCATCCAGGGATGACACATTCCAAGACTGAATTGTTTATTTAGGCAGCTGCATATAGACGGAGGATTTTTCGATTCCACTTCTTGCTCATTGGTTGTTCTTAATGTCTCTTTTTTTGGCTAGCTGAGCTTTTGGAAGAAGAAAACAAAGGCAAATTGGTGGTCAAGCCATGGCAGTCATGTTTGCAAAGTTTAGAGTATAGCAGTGACAGCAGTGATGCTTTCTGTAGATCAAGAAGATTGGGCTAGAGCTCATTCATAGACCCTTGCCAAGTGCTAAACTACACAATGTAAATTTTCTGCAAATAAACTTAATAATAAAAATACCCAGAACCAAAGAACGGTTTCTTCCTGAGCTGATGGATTTTCTGTTTGTTTTGGAAAAGTTTTGGATATTTTATTGTAGAAATATAGTTACTGATTTGTTTCTAGTGTATTAAATGGGCAAGAGAGCATGGGTCTAAGTATGTAACAAGGATAGTTCACTCTTTTGGTCCTCTGAGACTTCATGTGGAAAGAGTGCTTTTAAAATCAAATTCTCTCCAGCAACATCAATCAATCATTTTAAAGTGCTTTTATTTATAGGATAAATTTTCTTTTCCTCCTGTAGGCAAATGAAAGCAAAATCTGTTGGAGATTAAAGAAGTTTGTGAGCCTGCCTTTTCCTATTAAAAACTTGATTTCAAATTTATTTATAACATCTCTCCTTTCCCTTCCAACATTAAGAACTTGTGCTATAAGATATATACTTGCCTTTTTTTTTTTTTTCTCTCCTTCAGGTTTCCTTCCATGCTGTGCTTACGAAAGAGATCTTAGTCTGTGACTCAGAAAGGCACTATCTTTCTAGTCAATTGTAGCTGAAGCACAGGCCTGTAACATGTAAAAAATAGAAGTCTACTAATCAAGACATAATTACAATGAGCTTGCCTTGAACTCAACTAGAAGCACATCAAAATAGTGTAAATAATAACAATATGTTAAGTATTTTATAACATTCTGATAGCATTGCCAGATACAATTTCACATATGTATGTGAACAATATCATCCTCAAAGAAGCAAAGCAAGAAAGATATAGTTGGATATAGGGGACATCCAAGTAACAAACATTGCCAGATCAAGGACAAGATAAACACAAGAGGCTAAAATTGGACATTCTCCCAAATACACAAGAAAGATTTGACTAGCAAGATAAAATACAATAAGCAGTACTAGGAGCAGGGGAAACACACCGCCACAGCTGCACACCACCATTCCCTTTCTGAAAGGAAGGCAAAAGTGGCAGAAGTGAGGAAAGACAGAAAGACAATGCCACTTCAGTTCCACCTTCTCTTGCCAACAAGCTTTCATACTTGATTACCTTGACCTGAGCAACTAAGGGCAACCAAGGACTGTCCCGATCAGTGCTAAGTGTACAGCATCAGCTCTGCAGCATTGCCTGCTCACAACTAGTTTGGAATATGATTGTGAAACACTAGCAGCTTTGTAGATATAGTGATGGTTAATATTGTGTAAGAATTGGCCACAGCATGAAGTGAGGAGTTTTTAATGACTAAATTTAGCAGTTTCATTTTGAAGATCAAGTCTGTCCTGATTCTTCTCTTAATTAACTCATCTTCAGCCTGGGGTAAGCCAGGAATGCTAAATGAGTTAAACTTCATAATGCTGGTGTGTCTAGTAGAGTGACTTCAAGTTTATGGAATCATGGTATCTATTACTGAATCTTTTTGCATGCTGCAAAGAAAGAGCTGTCCTCCATGCCTTCATTCATGTCCTATTTTTGGTAAATGACGTGCTTTGCAACCATGAATGTCACACTGACAAACCTTTAGCTCTGGAAGCCATAAACCCAGAGAATACTAGAGTGGGAGGCCTGATCCCAAGATTTATGATACAGCTCAGCCTGACAATGCAAAAGATGAGGAGGAAGTCAAGGGAGATTTCAGCATTTAAAGAAACCATAAAAATGAGAGAGAAGTTTTTAATGACTGCAGAAGAGGAATGCTAAACTCTGCGGACAGGCTAGCAAAACTCTTTGAAAAAATCATAGAATCATAGAATGATAGAATGGTTTGGGTTGGAAGGGATCTCAAAGATCATCCAGTTCCCACCCTCCCTGCCATGAGCAGGGACACCCTACACTAGACCAGGTTGCCCAAAGCCCCATCCAACCTGGCCTTGAACACTTCCATGGAGAGGGCATCAACAACATCTCTGGGCAACCTGTTCCAGTGCCTCACCAAAATAATTTCTTCCTAACATCTAATCTAAATCTCCACTTTTTTCATTAAACCCATTACCTCTTGTCCTGTCACTACACTCCCTGGTAAACAGCCCCTCTCCATCTTTCCTGTAGGCACCTTTTAGGTACTGGTAGGCTGCAATTAGGTCTCCCTGGAGCCTTCTTTTCTGGTGGATGAACAACCCCAACTGCCTCAGCCTGTCCTCATAAGAGAGGTGCTCCAGACCTCTAATCAGCTTTGTGGTCCTCCTCTGAACTTGCTCTAGCACCTCGATGTCTTTCTTGTACTGGGGACCCCAGACCTGGACACAGTACTCCAGGTGGGGTCTCATGAGAGCGGAGTAGAGGAGGAGAATCACTTCCCTCAACCTGCTGGCCAAACTTCTTTTGATGAGACCCAGGACACAGTTGGCTTTCTGGGCTGTTAGTGGACACTGCCAGCTCATGTTGAGCTTTTCATCCACCAACAACCCCAGGTCCTTTTCCTCAGGGCTGCTCTTGATCCATGCTCTGCCCAGACTGTAGTTTTGCTTAGAACGGTGCTGACCCACGGGTAGGACTTTGCACTTGGCCTTGCTGAACTTCATGCGGTTCTCACGGGCCCACCTCTCCAGCCTGGCAAGGTCCCTCTGGATGGCCTCCTTTCCTTCCAACTTGTCAACCGCACCACACAGTTTAGTGTCGTCGGCAAACGTGCTGTGAGTGCACTCAATTCCACTGTTCATGTCACCAACAAAGATGTTAAACAGTGCTGGTCCAAGTACCAACCCTTGAGGAACACCACTCATCACTCACATCCACTTGGACATTGAGCTGTTGACCACAACACTTTCAGTGTGACCATCCAGCCAATTCCTACAAGGATGTCATGTTCATCCATTGGATCCATGTCTTTCTAATTTAGAGACAAGGATGTCATGTGGGAGAGTGTCAAATGCTTTGCACATGTCCAAGTGTCATGGCTTTATCCCAGCCGGCAGCTGAGCACCACGCAGAGGCTCGCTCAGTCCCCCTCATTGGAAAGGGGGAGAGAATGGGAAGAGTGAAAGTGAGAAAACTTGTGCGTTCAGATACAAGAGTTTAATCAGTGAAGCAAAAGCCACATGCACAAGCAGAGCAAGACAAGGAATTCATTCCCCACTCCCCATGGCAGGCAAGGGTTCAGCCATCCCCAGGACAGCAGGGCTCTGTCACATGTAATGGTGACTTGGGAAGACAAACGCCATCACTCTGAACGCCGCTGCCCCCCCTTCTTCTTCTTTGACAAGCCCCTTGTAAACCGAGCATGACCCCATATGGTATGGAATATCCCTTTGGTCAGTTGGGGTCAGCTGCCCTCTATCCCCTCCCAGCTCCTCGCGCACCCCCAGCCATCCCACCATCGGGGAGGTACGAGAAGCAGCAAAGGCCTTGGCTCTGTGTGAGCATCGCTCAGCAACAGCAAAAACATCTCTGCACTATCAGCGCTGCTTCCAGCACAAACCCAAACACAGCCCCATACTGGCTACTGTGAAGAACATTAACTATCTCTCAGCTGAAACCAAGACACCAGGTAAACGATGTCAGTTGCCCTTTCCTTGTCCACTGATGATGTGACCCCATCATAGAAGGCCACCAAATTTGTCAGGCACGATTTGCCCTTAGTGAAGCCATGTTGGCTGTCACCAAGCCAACATCTCCTTACTCTTCATGTGCCTGAGCATAGTTTCCAGGAGTGTCTGCTCCATTACCTTGCCAGGCACAGAGGTAGGACTGACTGGCCTATAGTTCCCTGAGTCTTCTTTTTTTTCCCTTTTTGAAAATGGGGGTTATGTTTCCCCTTTTCCATCCAGCGGGAACCACACCGGACTGCCACAACTTCTCAAATACGATGGACAGTAGCTTGGCCACTTTATCCGACAGTTCCTGCAGCACCTGCAGATGCAGCTCGTCAGGTTCCGTGGACTTGTGCACCTTCAAGTTCCTTAGATATTCTCGATCCTGGTCTTCTACAGTGGGCAGTTCTTCATTCTCCCAGTCCCTGCCTTTGCCTTCTGCAACTTGGGCAGTGTGAGTAGACCTCTTGACACTGAAGACTGAGGCAAAAAAGTCATTGAGTACCTCAGCCTTCTTCATATCTTGGGTAACTAGGTCACCTGTTTGATTTTGGAGGAGACCCATATTTTCCCTTGTCTTCCTTTTATCACTGACATTTATAGGAGCTTTTCTTGTCTTTAACATCCCTGCCCAGATTTAATTCTGTCAGGGCTTTGGCTTTCCTAACTTGATCCCTGGCTGCTCAAATAGTATCTCTGTATTCATAGAATCATAGAATATTCCGAGTTGGAAGGGATCCATAAGGATCATCAAGTCCAGCTCCTAGCTCCACACAGGACCAGTCCAACCAGAGCAGATGACGGAGAGCGTTGTCCAGATGCTTCTTGAACTCAGTCAAGCTTGGTGCTGTGATCACTTCCCTGGGGAGCCTGTTTCAGTGCCCGACCACCCTCTCTGTGAAGAACCTTTTCCTGATATCTAACCTAAACCTCCCCTGATGCATGCCATTCCCACGGGTTCTATTGCTGGTCACCAGAGAGAGGAGATAAGTACCTGCCACTTAGTTCACCCTCGTGAGGACAATTTACTGGACATTCCTCCCAGGCTACCTGCCCTTGCTTCCACCTTCCATAGGCTTCCCTTTTTCATTTGTAGAAATAGAAATACTCATGTGCTTTAAAATGAGAGTGGTATGTGTGGTCTCGCCAGTTGTTCCTCTCTCCCAAAATTAGAACCAGGACCATGTGATTTCACATGCTAAATGTTTTATTCTGCTTGTACCTGTTCTGATTAAAGGATAATATACCTTACAGAGATAAAGTACCTGGATTTAGGAGCTGATAATTAAAAAAAAAAAAATAAAATATGAAAACCAAAACCCAACACATCTGATCTGCAATTTGAATGCATTTCTTACTGCTGTTCTGCAAGAGCAGACATTAAAGCTGGTATAGGTAAGACTGCTTGAGTAGAAACACTAGATAGAGCATCTGAGGGTAAAAAGGACACTAAATCTCTTCTCAAAACCAAGCAGAAGACCATGCTCTCATCCTTGCTCAAAAGGCTTGAATTTTTAAACAAAACATCCGTGAGTAAGAAGTATTAGACTATGTCACTGTCCAGTAAATTGACCTGACTCTGTATTATAAAACCAGTAGTTCTTTACACAGATACAGACTCTGCTGGATGTCAGTTGAATAGTCTACAGATACTCTCAAAGCACTATTGGGGAAGATACATCAAGAAAGATCATAGATGTCTTTGGCAATTCTCTTGTGGCTGATAAATAGTAAATACTGTACTATAATTAACACGGGAAAAATATTTATTCTGTGAATTCATTGGCCACGCCAAAAGGATGGATAGATGCCAGTGAGTGATGATAACCCTCTAAGAAACAAGAATAGGAGGCATAAAAATGGTCTGTTGACACTCCTGGGCCATGACAGCTCCTTTCTGTTTCTAATGATTCACTGCCTGTAAACTAAGATGTTTCCATTAGTGATCTCTTCCTTCCGGGGTTTCAGAATTGCTGTTCATTAATACGGAAGATCAGGTAGTCTCACTCGTGCCTGATACATTCTCCCTTCAAATTTCTTCTTATTGCTTCATATTTTTATATTGATACATATTTTGAACACCAGATGCCTTGCAAAGAAAACGAGGGTAGAGGTCTAGGAAATGGCTCATTATACGTTTTATCACTATAAAGTTACCCAATACATATAGTTTGCCCTGTACCTTCTCTGACTAATCTTGAAGTATTAGAGGCCGAAACATTACTTTTGATCATAAAAATAACAAGGGGGTGTGGGGGGAGAGAAGACATAATTCATTCTGTTATTTAACAAAGTAAAGGAGTGTTTTATGCGTATCATGTACAGATAAACTTCAGTACTTCTTTAGACAGCTGACACTAATTTATTTACAAGTATGCCTTTCATTCTACATGATGACTGTATAGAGAAAATATTCTTCATTAGCCACATGTAAAAACCTTGTTAATATCTAAACAACAAATTGTTCTTAATATAGTGCTAAATAAACTGAATTACTATTTTGCATGATGAGGAACCATATTATATTTATTCATCTATTCCAAACATGCTTGAAATTATGAATCCTTTACTATAAAAGGACCTGGGGGTGTTGATTGACACTCGCCTGGACATGAGCCAGCAGTGTGCCCAGGTGGCCAAGAAGGCCAACGGCATCCTGGCCTGTATCAGGAATAGTGTGGCCAGCAGGAGCAGGGAGGTGATTGTCCCCCTGTACTCAACCCTGGTGAGGCCGCACCTCGAGTACTGTGTCCAGTTTTGGGCCCCTCACCACAAGAAAGACATCGAGGCCCTGGAGCGTGTCCAGAGAAGGGCAACAAAACTGGTGAAGGGGCTGGAGCACAAGTCCAGGACAAGGGGTAATGGCTGCAAGTTGCGACAGGGGAGGTTCAGGTTGGAGATGAGGAGAAATTTCTTCTCGGAAAGGGTGGTCAGGCATTGGAACGGGTTTCCCAGGGAGGTGGTGGAGTCACCATCCCTAGGGGTGTTTAAAGAAAGGTTGGATGTGGTAT
The DNA here is from genome assembly GCA_013399095.1 of Psophia crepitans. NCBI lineage: Eukaryota > Metazoa > Chordata > Aves > Gruiformes > Psophiidae > Psophia > Psophia crepitans. The sequence goes on from VWZZ01003906.1 coordinate 24,457, forward strand.
TTAGGGATGTGGCCTAGTGGGTAATAGGTGGGGGGGTACAGTTGGACTAGATGATACTTGAGGTCTCTTCCAACCTTAATGATTCTATGATTCTATGATTCTATTGGTCACGTGTTGTTTGGTTTCTTTTTTTTGTTAGTTTTTGGGTTTTTTTGTTAGTTTTTAGGGGTTTTTGTTTTGTTTTGATTTTGTGTTTTGTTGTGGTTTTTTTGTAAAAAGAAAAATATATTCTAAAAGAGTGTAATAAAACAGGGGAAGACGTTGAGTGGAAAAAGATTAGGAATATTTCTTAACATGTGTATTTTTTCTAACGATATTTGCACCATTATTTGTCTCACTTTATCAAGACAGTTACTTTTCAGTTGAATCTTCTGGTAGGAAACCAGCTGTATCTGTTACAGTGGGAGATAGTGCAGTCTATTTTACAAATCCACGTACAGTAAGTAAGAAGAACAGCAAATGATTCAGTAGAAAAGTTATGGGATCTATTTGGTGGTGTTTGTTGTTGTTTTGTTGTTTGGGGTTTTTTTTGTGGGAGTTGTTTTTTGTTTTGTTTGTTTGCTTTTAATCAATGTTGTGGCTAGCAAATTCCTTTCACTGTAATTTTTCTCTTAGTTTTGAAGTCTTAAAGTCCTAAAAGCTCTTATTTCCTAGTATGTCCATGACATGTTATGTGAATAAATATTAATCAATATAGAAAAACTTGTCCCAAACCTATTTTTCAGTTTTCTACTGTTCTTAAAAATGTTTCATTCTTATTATTGACAAAAACGACAGTCCCAGCCTTGATGTTAAGAAATAATAATAGTTTGATTTGTTTGATTGTTTTTCTAAGTATATGACCAGGTACCCTGCAAGTATTTTAAGTATGTACATCCCACACAAATTATCTTCCTGAGCCCAGTAACAGCTTTTGTTGTACCAATACATAGAAGCTGTGTCTCTTATAATCAGAGAATTTTTTAACTTTTTAAAGTTCTCTGTTCTCATTTTATCTGCTTCAAACATTGCTTGCTGTCAGAAACAATAGTAACAGAAGCTGAAGTTTTGGAAGGTAGTATTGTCAGTGCAGGTTTGACAACTTTTTCTTCTGTTGACTATATTAGATGTCAAATTATTGAAATGAAATTACTATTCATCTCTCAGCATGATACGTCATACCAAAATGAGATTGGGAGAGGCTATATTCTGTAGCATGTCTTCCTTGTCTCGGACATCTACAAACTAGAACACAATAAAGATATTGTTTGGATTGTTTTTCAACTGCTTAGCATTTCTCAGAGTTGGGAAAAGAAGGACTGCACATGCTTATTCTTACATTCACATAGTTTGGGTATTTTTATTCATTATTAATTTTTTTCCCTTTGACTAATAAGGACAATAAGAGTTATGAAATCACAAACTAGTATAAGAAAAAGAGTATTCTTTCCTCTGTTTCACTTATTTTGAAGACTAAACGGAAGGACCCACCCCACTCCAAAAAGCAAATGGATTTGGAGAGACTTTAATTTAATGTGCAAGATATATTTTAGTTTGCTTTTACCCTGAAAATCAACATCAATACAACAGTATATTTCATCCAGACAAATGGGACATATAAGCAAAATAATTTTTATTACATACTTACATTCTGCAATTCCTGACTGTAAGTATCAAACTACAGAAAAAAAAAGCCAGAACAACTTGGTGGTTCCCTTTTCTGAGATCAAGAAAGCTGAAGCAATAGCAAAGCTAATTGATCCAATTTAATACATTTTTTCATGCTTTCCATGAGGGTTATAGAATCACAGAATCATAGAATCACAGATTGGTAGGAGTTGGAAGGGACCTCTGGAGATCATCTAATCTAACACCCCTGCTAAAGCAAGATCACCTACAGCAGGTGGCACAGGATGTCGTCCTGGCAGGTTTTGAATATCTTCAGAGAAGAAGACTCCACAACCTCTCTGGGCAGCCTGTGCCAGTGCTCAGTCACCCTCAGAGTGAAGAAATTTTTCCTTATTTTGAGATGAAACTTCCTGTGTTCCAGTTTGTGCCCATTGCCCTTTGTCCTGCTGCTGGGCACCATTGAAAAGAGTCTGGCCCCATCCTCTTGGCATCCACCCTTTAGATAGTTATAAGCATTGCTCAGTCTTCTGCAGGCTAAACAGATTCAGCTCGCTCAGCCTTTCCTCATACAAGGGTTGTTCAAGACCTCAGTCATCTTTGTAGCCCTCCACTGGACTCTCTCCAGTAGTTCCTTGTCTTTCTTGAACTGGGGAGCCCAGAACTGGACACAATACGCCAGATGTGGCATCACCAGGACAGAGGAGAGGGGGAGGATAACCTCCCCCAGCCTGCTGGCCACACTCTTCTTCATGCACCCCAGGATACCATTGGCCACCTTGGTGACAAGGGCACACTGCTGGCTCGTGCTTAACTTGTTCTCCAGGACTCCCAGGTCCTTCTCTGCAAAGATGTTTCTCAGCAGGTCAACCCCTAATCTGTACTGGTGCATGAGGTTATTCCTCCCTAAGTGCAGCACCCTGTACGTGCTCTTACTGAATTTCTTTTGATTCCTCTTCTCCCAATTCTCTAGTCAGTCTGTATCAAGTAGTAGATTAGTAGGAAGGATGAAGAGTTCTCTTTTCTCCATACTGCAGGCAGTGAGCAGATCACCTGTGTAGCAGGAAACTGAAGAAGGATAACTCTGTCTCAATAATTTACATTGCACAATTTACATGACATTGCACTCATCATATACCCTGAATTTTGCTTGAGAATTCAACAGTTCATCACTACTTCTTAAGTCTTCCTGGAAGGTATTACAGGTTGTCATCTCTACGCATTTTTCATTATAGTTAATGATATTTTTTTCCCTTTAATTCTCAACATGGATTAGTAAATTCTCTCTCTCATTCCTTTTTGATGACAAATCGCCACATGTGTAGCCTCACCTTCCCAGTGAAAGAAATGGACTCCAGAAACATTCTTGCTGATGATACTCTGTTTTGGTGCTCTGAAGCTGATCACTATCATCGGTTCAGAAATACCCTGATGAAGTTTTGCATAGCAGACTTATTCCTGAAGAGAAATATGGAGAGATATGTACCATTCTTTTTTTTTATTCTTAAATACACTTAAACATACCGTTATACTGAGATTAATGGAATCATCCACATATGTTAGCTGGATAGAAATAAAAGTGAAGAACCAACTAATTAAAAATACTTGCTCATATATGTCTCAACAACCGTGCTGGTAGATAACTTCTCCTTAGAGGGAAGAGATGTCAGAAAATCATGATGGAGAATGCTCTTGTGAGAATGAAACCAATGTGACTTTCTCAGTAAAGAGAAAACCTAAGAAGGATGAAAAAACCTTCTCAGTCTTCTTGGCAACTGAAAGTATCAGGTGTCTTGTAGCTGATAGAAGAAGATGAGTTTGAAATAGTTATACGCTCATGTTTCCTAAAACATTTTATGTCTGTATGAATAATACAGTTTCTCTTTAGATAAAAATTTTTCACAATCACAGTCTCACCAAATATCACATCACATCTCCCTTGCCTCTAAATCATATTCTTTTACATGTTCTGGTAGATGTCATAACTAAAGTCAATGAAAAATTTATGAAAATTATATTTTAGTTCCTAGTCCTTTAAATACTTCTGTGTAGCTGGATAAAGACTTAGGTACTATCTGATGTTTTAAATGACAGAACTGCTGACAGTAAGACTTGCCTTATTACTCTTAGTAGGTGTAAAGTAAATGATGCATACAAAAGGAGCACCATAAAATAAGAAGAAATTAATACAAGTGTAAACAAAAAACCCCTTTAAACTGACATTCTTTAAGGAAAAAAACCAAAATAAAACAAAAAAAAACCCAAACATCAAAAATCCACAAAAAACCAAACCCCATAAAATTAAATGTTCATTTGTGTAGTAATTCAACAATGTATTCAAATTTTGGTCCACTTTAGTCATATTCACAATTTAAAGAGCAATTTTCAAGTGTAATTCAGACTACATGGATTATTCTGATTACATGTATCTTGACCTTTTGCAGTATTCTATGAATTGAAGATGTGTTTTTTCGTTCCTACCCGTTTTGTGGTGAGAAAATGGATTTCAGATTATAGAAAGCAAGAAGGAGAGCAGGAAGAGCATTGACATGGATTAATAAGAGTTGAATACAACCTGATAGTTCAAAATATGTCACATGTTTAGCCTGATAGTTCAAAATATGTCACATGTTTAGAAACTAATGGACTGATAAACAGTTGCTGTAATCTCAGAAACTATGATAAAGGGATGACATCAGAAGAGTTATCAGGTCTTATGAGAAGCAGCTGAAGGAACTGGGACTGTTTAGTCTGGAGAAGAGAAGGCTCAGGGCAGACCTTATTGCCCTCTACAACTACCTGAAAGGAAGTTGTGGTGAGCTGGGGGTCGGCCTCTTCTCAGAGATAACTAGTGACAGGACAAAGGGGAACGGCTGCAAGTTGCGCCAGGGGAGGTTCAGGTTGGAGATGAGGAGAAATTTCTTCTCGGAAAGGGTGGTCGGGCATTGGAACCGGTTGCCCAGGGTGGAGTCACCATCCCTGCGGGTGTTTAAAGAAAGGTTAGATGTGGTACTTAGGGACATGGTTTAGTGGCTGATAGGTGGTGGTGGGGGATGGTTGGACTGGATGATCCTTGAGGTCTCTTCCAACCTTAATGATTCTATGATTCTATGATTCTATGATCACAGGGTGTTTAATATTGATCACAAGGTTATGTAAAGGCAAATTTGATCTTAGAGTGTTTCAAGGAAAGTTTTCTCAAGAAACAGAGGAAGTATTACTTTTGGCTCATAAGACACTGTTGATGTTTCTTCTGGAATTTTACATTTTCTGAATCATTTATATCCAGAAAGCTAAAAGGTGAGTCTAACTGAATGAAGACACTAAAAAGAGGACAGAAAAAGAGCATGGTTTTATTATCCTAAGAAGAATGGCCAGAGATCAGCAAATGAGAAAAGATCTTCAAATACAGAAAATTGGTGGTCTGGGAACAGATCGGTACAGACGAATTGTGAGTAAGCTTAGGCTAGACATTTCCAGTTGTTAGAATGATAAGGCTTTGACATGGGTTTTCAGTGGGAACAGAGGACTCAAAAAAACCTATATTGTTTTAAGATGGATCATGAGTGTCATTTCAAAAGGAATATATAGTGTAATTAATTAGGAAAGCATTTGGATTCAATAAGCCAGGAGTTTTCCTCAAACCATAGCATTCTAGCCTGAAGTATGACTTAAATTTAGAGCAGCCTGGTCTTTTAAAACTGTCTTCTGATGTCACCTTTATTGCCAAACCTCCTCAATTGCTTCTGCAGTATTATAGTAGGTTATTTCACCTGCAAATGAGATTCGGAATCCCTAAAAAATTGCCAGTACTTGAAATGTTTATGAAGGACTTCACTGAATAAAAAATAGCACTGTTTCAGCATTAAAATTCAGAATCAAGTGACACTTCACACTTTATTCTGTTAATTTTAGCAGAGATATGCTGTTATCTTTAAATATGTAGAACAGAGAATTTTACATATTCTACAGAAAAGTATAAGACATCTTAATCAGGTGTGGTAGTCTATGATAATCTATTCCTACTTTAGTTTTGTTAACATGATACATTGAAGCAATTAATGCTGTCACAGATTATCTACATACACTCCTCACGACAAAACTTATTGATATATCCATCATTCTTCTGAAATCTACTCATTGAGGATATGCTAAAAAAACATTGCATTAGCAGGTTTGCTAAATAAAATAATGTCAGCCAGAGAGTTTGCAGATTTCTCAGCTCTTAAAATATCTAATCAAGAGAACTGCACTTATGCATTTTGGCACTAAAGTTATAAATTATGCATAACATAGCATAACATTAAAGCATTAACATAATTTAACAATACCAATACCCTGTCTGTTCCTAAGTGAAAGAAATAAAGGAGTTGTATCTAAGTGTCTTGATTTGATTCACCTAGTTTGTATGTGTTTAAGATTTATAGTAATAAGAATGATTATTTAAAAGTTTTAGATCTTTGCTAATATGCCCTTACTTATTTTCTTTAAATGTGTAATAAATTTTTTACATAAAAGCCTCCATTTGTTGATTTTATTATTATTTTGGTCCAACTGACACACTAAATAATGTCCTTTTTTAGGCTACAAAACTGTACAGTTAGCTAAGACTAGCTGCTTTAAACAGAAAATAAATCTACAGATTACATTTAATTTCATTCTGACCATTTCCAACATATTAAAATACATGTAACAGCAATTGTCATAAAAAATTCTTTAACCAATTTAGCTAACATCTAGCAGAAGAAAATAGATACTACTTTTCTTCATGTGTGATGATTGTCAGACTAATGCATTCCCAGTGTTTTTGAGATCTCAGTTGAATGTTTTTCCACTGTAAGTGTCTAGCCAAGAATATGGAAGATGGTATGATCTTGTTGGTTTTTTCGCGGACTTGGAAACACAGATCGGGGATTGACATAAGAATTTCTGAATGTTCATCTGATCCTTTGAGTGTGTGTGTTTGCTATTGTCTGATTTAGTCATAAGTTACAAATACAACACTGTGAAAGACCGTTCTGTTACACATACAGACATAGCAAATATGTGCAATGTGTCTGTAACTGATCTCTCAGGGTGTGTGACAGCACCTGATTGTGCCATGGTCTGAGAGAAGCAGAGGAACTGCTACACTAAAAAAAAAAATCCACATTTTTTTAACCTTTTTTTCAAAGGTAATTAAACCGACATTACTGAGAAATTCCTTGCTCCCGTAAAATTGCTCCTACTGTCAGTGTTATGTGAGGATAATGCCCTGATTCATTGTATGAAATATGACATATAATGATGAAAAACAGTTCAAATTATCAGAAAGAAATTTCATCTGATCACATATGATTTATTTTTATTGTCATAGCTATCTGCAAATATTTTCATTTTAGATGGAGAAAACAAATAGAAAGACTAAACTTTCATAATAACATTAGATTTTGACTCTTCTCTGACACAGTCTATAAAGACAAAAAAGTAGAGATAAATCCTCAAGTTGCATCAGGGGAGGTTTAGGTTGGATATTAGGAAAAACTTCATGGAAAAAGTAGTGAGGCATTGGAACGAACTGCCCTGGTTGAATCGCCATCCCTGGAGACGTTCAAAAAATGCATAGATGTGGCACTCCAGAACATAGTCTAGTAGGCATGGTGGTGTTAGGTTGATGGTTGGACTTGGTGATCTCAGAGGTCCTTTCCAACCTTAGTGATTCTATGATTGATTCTATGATCCATTTTTGCCATGTTTTCTCTATGTCGTGGTTTTAGCCCAGCTGGCAGCTGAGTCCCACGCAGCCTCTCACTCAGTCCCCTGCATCGGGAAGGGGGAGAGAATTAAAAGAGTGAAAGTGAGAAAATTCATGGGCTGAGATACAAACAGTTTAACAGGTAAATCAAAAGCCGCGCACACAAGCAAAGCAAAACAAGGAATTCATTCCCCACTCCCCACGGCAGGCAGGGCTTCAGCCATCCCCAGGACAGCAGGACTCCGNTGCACTATCAGCGCTGCTTCCAGCACAAATCCAAAACACAGCCCCATACTGGATGCTGTGAAGAAAATTAAACCTCTCTCAGCTGAAACCAGGACATGCTAGAAGTAAGAAACAAAGAAAATTATAAACTACATACATCCAGCCTATGTACTTACTGTTAGTAATTTTGATTTTCACTATCACCAAGTTTTGGTTTTAGACTCCGATATAAGTTGTCCACACCAAGAGCACAGATTTGAACTCACAGAATAAGGTTGAAAGGGGTTGGAAGGGACCTCTGGAGATCATGTAGTCCAACCCCCCTGCTAAAGCAGGATCACCCAGAGCAGGTTGCACAGGATCACATCCAGGCAGGTTTTGAATGTCTCCAGAGATGAAGACTCCACAACCTCTCTTGTGTTCTTATACAGATCATCTTCTATGGCATTAGAAAATAATCTTACACTACCTGGTGTGCTCTCAGATACCCAAATCCTCTCTGTGTCTACATTTTATTTTATTTTTTCTATGAGAATGTAAATAAATAGCCTGATTATGTAATATAACAACAAAGGCAGTCTTGCTGGAAGTGTTCTTCAGGAAAAACAAGTCCACCATTTATGTCCTTCTAGAGTGTTTCAGTATTTTTCAAGACTAATTTTTTATTCAAGACTGATGAGACAAAACCCTCATTAGCATGCAAAGGTCATGCTCCTTCATATTATTGCTTTTTCAAAGGTTCATTACTTTTGTATTCTCAGATGTATTGTGGGCTAGATTTTGCAGAAGAGGTGGCTACGAGCCTGAGCTATAGCTCAGCAGATGGATATGAATTTGTTCAGGCAGAAGAGGGCAGTGAACACAAATCTAATTTGTTGGACAAGTATTGTAACTCTTGCTGTACTGCAAAATGTAGGCAAGAGTAACAATACAATAATTACAGGTTGCTCTCATTTTAAAAGAAAATAAATTTTTATAGAAAGGATACATTGCAGCCTTAGACAAGTGTCTAAGTTCAAGGGGAAGTCAGAATTTTAAAAAAATTATCTTATGTTGGACTTTTTCTGTCATCTCTTAGATATGTCTTTTATGCTAAGGATGCTGTCTTCTATGGATCAAATATGTAAGTGTCGCTATAGTTGAAAGTGAGAGGTATGTGCCTCCACATGGGGATTTAGTCCAGCTTCTGAGAGATGTACAAGGCAGGGGAAATAAATCCTTTGAAGTACGTTTTTTGAAAAAACCCAAGACCATTAACTCTTAGATAGCTCCAAGTAGGTATGATGAATGCTACCTTCATTACACAAGGAATTCAGGTTCATAATTCATGTTTTCCAAATTTCGCTTTCCAAACCTGTCACCTAATATTGTGTACCTCAGCACCAAAACTGAGACCTTTGTAGATTTTGGCATTAGAAAAAAAAAAAAAAAAACGACGGCAAATAATACTAAATTAAAAATGCATACCTCCATAATTAGGGGACTGGAAATGATACTCAGGATCACATTTTAAATGCTGCAAATTTGAAGAACTATTCATTAAAATTCAGAAAGTATTCTCAATTCTCCGCACATAACAAAGATTACAAGTTCCAGTGAATGGAAAATGAGACCATGGCCATATATTTAAGGAGTGTTTCATAATCCAGGGTAAAATGAACCATGGCTGTACAGTAGCATCATTTATTTTTATAATTTCCAATCTTTTGCATACTTCACATGCAACAAATACATTTAATCCTAAATTTAGGCATATAGATTCCCTAGGCATAGTAGGATACCAAAGTATGTTTTAAAACTTCCTACCTTATTCTTCTGTAAATACCTCTATTATTAAAATTGTTTATGATACCAAATTTTTTTTCAATAAAAATTCTTTCTTTTTTGTCAATGAATAAATGTGCCCTCAGAATAAGTTATGAAGTATTGAAATACCGTAAATGAAGTTTTAAAATGGTGAACTGAATGGAAAATTAATACAAATATTTTCTGTCCCTGAAGACAGTTTTCTAGCCATTTCTTCCTGTCCACTTTGCATAAAAACTACACACGGTGGTATTAATATGCTATATTTCATTTTACTCTCACAGCATCTTTTCTCTTTTTAAATTAACTTCTAACTTAATGTTCCATTACACATTTGGCACAGGAAATGCACAAATGCAATCAGGGAAATACATGTATTTAAATCTCCAGTATTTCTGAACTATATGTGTTAGCCTTAGTGACTTTCTAGCAGACAAATGTTGATCCAGCACTGAGTTATAATCAGTACAGCCCATACGGAATAATGGAAGCCACAACACTGAAATAAACTGGCATAAAGACTTATCACTAGCATTTCTGATATGGTGGCAGTTTCCAATACCACTTGACATATAACATTGGATAGGAATTCCAGTACATCTATGTGATTTGGAGTAAATTGCTGGGGGGTTTGAATTGCAGTTTCTTATTTGTATCTGTTGCACTCTGATTAAGCAATATCACTTTTTTTTTATAAAATGCCAAGGTCTCTCAATTTTATATCAGCTGGCTTAATTTTACAGACACGGTCCTAAAAGCAGTTCTAAAAATGAGGTCTAAAACCAGGTCAACTGCTTATGCCACTGGTTTTGTGAGACTTGCCTGTCCAAGTACAAAACCGTATTAGTTAAATTTTCATTTTGAGTAATAACTCTACTAATACTGGAGAAATTCTTTTGATATGTAGTAGGTAAGGATGCTACATTGGTTGCAGGCAGTGTATTAACAAAAATAAAAGCAGAGCATTGAGACTTGTTTTATGTAATGTAAAGCTAAAATAGTATTCAAAAAACTGAGGGATTTTTGGAAAAGAGAAACTGAGAAACCGAAATCGAATAAAAGCTTCTGTTACAGTAATCTTCCTACAGGCTTCCTTACACGCTGAGGTGAAGTCTGTGCTGTAGACGTGTTTGAGCTAGAAGGAGAGTTAAGTACATGTATGTGTGTTTATAACTCTCTCAAATGCAATTTGCATATATAGGACAGGTTGTCATTACTGAAATAAGGTACGCCCTCCTCCTACACATTCCCACTTTAAGTATTACCTATGAATATTTATGTAGCATTGTATTTTACAGGTTCATATGGGAATATTGAAATTATTGAAGGGAGATAAAATACTAATTAGTTCTCTTTCATATTTAGTCTTCTACATTAGACAATGGAGATTTAAAAACCCTTTTTTAAAACTATTGGAAATAAAGGTTTATGTGTGGCAGACATGACTAAAATGAAGACAGAGAAACACAGCTGAAGTGGAACTTAAACAGTCAGAGTTTTGTACTACTAACTACAAATTCATTACTTTAAGCCACGGACAGCAGTTGCATTAAATTAGCTCATGACTGGAAACCTCCTACAAAAGCATCATCAGTTCTGCCTCAGATAGATTCTACTCCTTCCTCCCCACACCCCCACCCCAAATATAATCTCTGGTGACGCTTTTGTTAGTTTAATTTAATATTTTTTAGTTTGGTTTGTTTGTGAGTTTATCCATATTTGTCTGAAGTTCCAGTTTCATCTTCTAGATTGCTAATATCAGAAAAGGTGAGCCACTGATTCTAGTGATATTATGATTCACAGAATTTAAAATTTCAGACAGAATCTCATCTGTACTACTAACTTCTAACAGCCTGAAAGTATAGCTTTAATTTTGGAACAGGTTATTGTGAAAGTGCTATTTGTGACATTTTTAAATTTCTTTTGTCTTATCCTGTATCTCCAAAATCTTTCTGACTTCTCATTGTGAAGTTGTTTTCAATGAGAAAGTGGCATACTACATACCTTTGGTCACATTGTACAAAAATCCACAAATATTAACTAGTCTTAGATGCCATAAAACCAGTCTACCAAGGCACGACAAACTTTCTAGGATGTTATGACGCTAGATTTATTAGATCAGCTCTTCAAGCTTGAAAAAAGCATGGCACACCAATCATTTTTAATTCTTATAATATTATACCTGCAAATTTATTAAAATAATCAACATTACTACTTTTTAACAGTGAATCTGGGAAGTGTCTAAGCACTCCAATATTCTCAGAACAAAAAAGAAAAAAAAAATCCTTTTTCAAAAAGGCTATATCTAGCATTTGCTTAGCAACCTTTTGTTTTCGGTTTCTTTAATGACTCATGCTTTTCAGCTTTTCTCTATCATTATTTGTCTTTGAATATATGGGATGATCATGAAGAGCCACAGGACTCCAAAACCTGAAGCAATTGTATTCAGATTCAAAATAAATTTGAAACCTTGGTAAATCTGATGATTCCATTTAAAGTAAATAATAAAACATTTAGCATTGAAATTATAAATCAATAACTATACATAGTGAGGAAAAAACTTTCAGAAATTATAAAGCATTTCTCTGATTGTGGTAAGTAGAACTAGTAATACCCACATCTATTTCAGTAAAAGAAAATGGGCAATCACATCCAAACACAGATGATTCAACAAGATTTTTTTCCACTATACTGAGTCTACTTTAGTCATAAAGTTTGTTTGTTTCCTGGGGAAAACCTTTACATGTTGCATCTTCTTCTGGAAATAAAGATAGAACGCCATTTGATCTTTCAGTGTAAGTTGTCTGTATATTTTTTTTTAGTCTTGGAAAGTTATTTTTAAGCTAACTGGTGTCTATATTGCTCTATCGCCAGCTGTCATATTCTTAGGTACTCTTCAAGCTTCTACACCCACATCTTCCACATGCCAAATCTTGCACCTCTATTGTAAAACTTTTTTTCTGTGCCAGACCCAAGATTTTATTTTATTTTTATCAGCAAATAATAACTGTAATGAACTGGTTTAAAGATTCAGTTGTGTAGATGCTTATATTGATTCACTTGGCATCAAAGTTACTCAGTTTGTTTCATCTTCAATTGCTGCTTTCTTTTCTTGATTATTACTAGAATATCTTGGTGTATATAATTTTAGATATTTTAAGTAAAGATATACAATTTCCTTGTAGGTAGTGACTTACAAAGTATCCCATATCACTTGAATTTCCCATTTCTGAGTAATTAATGCAGTAGTTATAATAGCTTCCAATATAAATATGAAAAATTACAGCTTGTGGTAGACTGATCTGAAGTCCAGAATATCTGAGTCATATGAGCAAGCTCATTCCCTGTCATAATTAAGCCATCCACCTTCAGTACTTTAGGTGGGACATTACATGGCTGGGAGAAAATGAAGAATAGGTGCTCCTGGCAGATTCTGCTCTTGTGACTGGAAGTTTTTATCCTCTGGCCATTGTCAGATTATGGACTGCATTCATCTCTGATCCTGAAAGCAACTTCAGGCTAAATGCTGACAGCATTAGCTACACATTTTCCTTTCAAGCAAGTACATACTTACAACTCTCCTGGCTTTGATTTGTTTCAATATTAGGAAAGGAGAAGCTATCCCAAAGGAGGTATTTGTTTCAGAAAAACAGTAAGTTAAATGCTATTCTCTATTACGTTGGTGTAAAGTAGGATTAAATTCAGAAGATTAAGTTTACATCTCAATACCAGAGATAAGAATTTGGCCAAATATTCCCTAAAGCATATCCTGTAAATTGTTAAGTTTCTAAATTTATCAGTCACTTGAAAACTAATTTATGAATTATGTTGATTGAAATTGCCAGAAAATTGTTCAGAAAGTGTTTTTAATCTGTGACATGCAACTTAACAGTATTTTGAAAATGTTTATTATTCCCTAACTTTGGTGGGTCAAAAATATTGTTGGAATAATTTATCTTCTACATTTACTCTTCTATAAAAGAAAAAATATGTTATGAGCCTTTCAAAATAATTAGTAATTTTAAAACTTTTTAACAAGTTACTAAATTACCTTAGGTGGTTTTCCATGTTTAGTTAGTATTTTGTTTGTACTTGGTTTTTGGTTTTGGTTGTATTTGGTGTTTTTGTGTTTGCTTTCGTATTTTTTAAAAGTATCTAGTTTTAGCCCTGGGTCTGGTGCATTCTTTGATTTTCATTTTTTAGATCTTTGCTTGAATTTTTAAAATATCTATTTATTTTTTATGATAATAATATTAGTACCTATCACATCAGGTTAGTAATTATGCATTAGGGAATCCTGAAAGAACACTGAACTTTTCAAATTATTGGGAAACTGTACAAAAAGTAATATTTTAAGAGAAATAGAATATGACTCAAAATGGTTTTAATTATAATTTGATTTTTTAAAGAGTCTAAAACCTTGATTTTGGTTTTGATTTTAAAAAAACAAACTATACTTTTCAAAGAAATGTACCCCTGCTTTGCTTAAGTTTGATTCATATACAGGTGAAGAAAAGGAAGGTTATCTTTCTTTTTGAAGTGTTTAATAAATGTTACTAACAGATACATCTACTTCTAAATTATAGTTACAGTAACAATTGATTAGCATTCCATAAAATACTTGGAATAATCCATTCTATGTTTCTGAAGCATGATTCAGCACAGAAATACTTTATTTTTCAAGAAAGGGAGATTTTGTACTAATTAACCTTTGGTCCCATGCTAACACTCCAGCAAGACATCAAAGATTTCTTGATGGTCTTTAGACTAAAAATAAAATATGCAATTACAAATATTTTTCTTAAAATACATAATTCAGTGGCAGATTGTAGGTAACAAAGATCCCACTGAGTTGATCATACCAAGGTTTTTCATGACATTTAAGATACTTTATCAGAGATAACCATGTGGAACTGATACATATTTCAGGAGTGGATACTTATACTGGAAGCTGGATGCCAGAGAGGATATTCTAGAGGACCTCATGTCACAACAGATGCTACTATGAAGCAGCTCAAACTTTAGATTCAACTGGATCATCACAGAATCTTAGTCATCTACTGGTAGACACATAGAAGCTTCATTCAGAGCGTAATGTCCTCCCTGTTAACATATACCACCATGGTACAAATCTCCTATTGTATTGCGTTATCTCTCTGAGAGCCATGATCTTAGATTATCCTAGGGCACTTCAAGTGGCTCCAGATGCATATAGAAATATAGCCAACCAAATTGAGCTGCAGTCTCCATTAACTGTACTAGGAATCCAAGCAACTCAGCTTGATCATGAGGAGGTTTACATGGCACCAGGCCTACTGGCAACTGATGGAGTTCAGCTATCTCAAAGGGAGGAAAGGATTCTTATGAGTTGGCGGAGCTCATCAAGAGGGCTTTAAAATAGGATCAAAGGGCAAAGGGGTTACAACCAGGCTCACCAGAGAGGAGCCTAAGGGTGGCATACCAGTTTTAGGGGTGAAATCAAAAGCCCAGCTCAGGTGCATCTACGCCAACGCACGCAGCTTGGGCAACAAACAGGAGGGCCTGGAAGCCATTGTGTGGCAGGATAGCTATGACTTAGCACTACAGAAACGTGGTGGGATGACTCTCATGACTGGAGTGCTACAATAGATGGATATTAGCTCTTCAGAAGGGATAGGCATGGAAGGAGAGGCGGTAGGATGGCTCTGTATGTTAGGAACAGTTTCAACTGTATAGAGCTCAATGATTGTGATGAAAATGTCGAGTGCTTATGGGTAAGAATGAGGGGGAAGGCCAAAAAGGCAGATATCCTGCTGGGAGTCTGTTACAGACCACCCAACCAAGATCAAGAGGTAGATGAAGTATTCTACAAGTGGCTGGCAGAAGTCTCACAATCGCTAGCCCTTGTTCCAATGGGGGACTTCAACTTACCAGATGTCTGCTGGAAATACAACATAGGAGAGAGGAAACAGTCTAGGAGGTTCCTGGAGTGTGTGGAAGATAACTTCCTAACCCCTTACCAGGGGAGATGCCTTGGCTGACCTGCTATTTACCAACAGAGAAGGACTGATGAGAGATGTGGTGGTCAGAGGCCATATTGGGCTTAGCGACCATGAAATGATAAAGTTTTCAATCTTTCGCAAAGTGAGGAAGGGGGTCAGTAAAACCGCTACCATGGACTTCCAGAGGGCAGACTTTGGCCTGCTCAGGACACTTGGTTGAGAGTGTTCCTGGCTAAACAGGGAGCTTCTGCTGGGACTCAGGGAAAAAAGGAGAGTCTACAACTCTTGGAAGAAGGGGCAGGCAACTCAAGAAGAATACAGGGATCTTGCTAGGTCACGCAGAGGGAAAATTAGAAAGGCAAAAACCCAGCTAGAACTCAATCTGGCCACTGTTGTAAGGGACATGAAATATTTTTACAAATATCTTAACAGCGAAAAGAGGGCCAAGAGGAATCACCATCCTTTATTGGATGTGGAAGGGAACATGGTCACCAAGGATGAAGAAAAGGCTGAGGTACTAATGCCTTCTTTGCCTCAGTCTTTAATAGTCAGACCAGCTGCCCCCAGGGCATTCAGCCCCCTGAGCTGGAAGACAGGGATGGAGGGCAGAA
>VWZZ01003908.1:14640-25523 GCA_013399095.1 Psophia crepitans
AGCTGGAGGCAGCACTGCAGGGGGGTCTCAGCAGAGCGGGGCAGAGGGGCAGAATCCCCTCCCTCGCCCTGCTGCCCACCCTGGTTTGGATGCAGCCCAGGACACGGGTGGCTTTCTGGGCTGCCAGCGCGCAGTGCCAGCTCATGTTGAGCTTTTCATCAATCATCATCCCCAAGTCCTTCTCCTCAGGGCTGCTCTCAATCCATTCTCCACCCAGACTGCAGTTGTGCTTGGATCCAAACCTCAGGATGAATAAGAGTGAGGTTTCTCTCACTCATTACTCCTCAGATTTCAGTTGGGCTTTTGGGTTCCAGCTCTGAACCAGGAACAACCCGACCTGGCGTGCGGGGTTTGCAGCCCCGCGTGCCCCGTGGAAGGACAGCCTTCTCACACCCCCGCCCGAGGGACGGTGCCCGGCTTCGCAAGGAACAGTTTCAGCTCCCACGCCTGACTTGTAGCACAGTACGAATGTCATGCTTTAAGCACATCTTCATTGACCAGAGCCACGGTGTCAAGCTGTAACAGTTGCAAACGTTTGTCTACACCTTGTGCATCCTTCCCCCCCTTCACTCCCCTGTAACCGCTGCACAGCGTTTTCCCAGTATTCCCTCTGCAGCCACGGCACTGCTCCCTGCAGCGTGCCTGCGCTGTTCCCGTACGCGAAGGCTGTGGGCAGTACTGAAGAACCAAAATCTCAGTTTCTCCAGCTCCTCGGCCCCCCACAGGGAAGGCTGGCACGGGCTGGGGCAGGGCGGCCGTGCCCGACCCCCGGAGGTGGCTCTGCGGCTCCTTCCACGGGCACAGATCCGCATTCTGGGGAGCCTCAGAGCTAGGAAAAGAGGCTGGGTTTCTGGGAGGGTGTTGATCTCTAATGGCACTGAGTCTGCTGTAAACGTTTCAGAGCATTTACCTGTTACTGCAGCTCTGAAAAGTGCATTTAGAGCTGAGTGACATACATTTTTAAACTATCTGAAGCTTTAGAGCTAATGAAGAAAATCCAAGGTGACGATGTATTTATGAATAAAACCTTATTACTCCATGAAAAAGCTGGGGACACCACTCTATTTAGAAACCCACAGCAGCGCAAGCAGCTACCGAGAGGCAGAGTGAGGGGAACCTTCCGTGTCCACAGACACAAGGGAAGGGGTCGATGCGCGAGGATCAGTTCACAGATGATGCCACGCTGCACTGTTTCCTTGGACTGACGTTGTGGTAGGTCCCCTTCATAGTTCAGTTATTGTTCTGTGCTTCTCGAGGGGGAAAGCAAACCCACTTGGTTCTAAATGTAAATCGTATTTTTAAAGCCATAATGTTAACGTGAGACATCTGAAATTTAAAAACATTGATATGCGTTCACAATGGCTGGATAATTAATGTCAGTGCTTGCACAGTATCTCTCACTGCACAGGAACCCCACAGGACTCTGCAGATAATATCCTGCAGAAGCTATTGTAACCGTAACACAAAACATCTGGTCCATGGCAGTTTAAAAATTCCATTTTAATTCCAGCTCTGCTCCCCCCTAAAGTCAGTGGACTGTTTGGCCTCCCAGAGTTGAATTAAGCCCTTTGTTTTCTTTTGGTCCTTGAAAATAAAAGGGAAATGAATTACGACAGTTCCGTTCAGCACCTCTTCCAGAGACCAAGTTTTAATTGCCCGTGCCCTGCCCAGATAGCTGGCTGGCGCATGGGGAGAACGCGGCTGGGGTTTCCAGATGACATACAGCCCGATCAGAAATACAGTTTCAGGGTACTGTGGGACATCTGGAAGTTCCAGATAAGTGTTACAAGGCTTCATGGCCTTGACACAGACCCGAGTATCTCAGTAAACCTGGATATGTTTGGTACCTTGTGAGCGGCAGTAGAAAAGAACCCCCCAAACTGTTCACTCTACACTCACAAAATGAGGCAAGTGCCCCGACCCCAGTCAGGGTGCTGAACTCCACAGCAGGACCCCTCAGAGCTGCCTCTGACCCCAAAGGACACCCCCAGCCAAAAGCAAGCTCTGGGACAAACTAGGCGTGCATGGAAGGAACATGATTGCTCAGGCTGCTTTCAGCCCGCAGGAGATGTCCTTTGTGCACAGGACTTTGTGCATTTCCAGCCTGATTCTGTGCTGCTCTGTGCCGGTGCCGTCGCTGTGGGCTGGGAGCACTGGGGGGTGCTGCGACCTGCCTCCCCGGGCTCCCTGGGCTCTCAGCAGCCGGCTTGGGCAGCAGCAGCGGGGTGGATAATGTCCGAGGCTGGCTGAGCGAGGGCTGGCACAGCCCGCTGGGCTCGCTCATGGTTCCACCACTTTTCACTCTGTTCAAGCTTGAGAAGAACTCTGGAACGCCTTGGCCCTGCCCTGCAGCCTGCGCATGGCTGGGCTGGGGAGGTGGACTTCATCAGGACAGAAAACGCTGCACACAGGGGACCATGAAAAACTGCAATAGAAAGGTTGCTCTGGCAGCTTCGGTGCCATTCAAACCCAGAAAGGGCAGCTGGCTGGAGACCTGCTGATAAAAGTTTTCTTTCTTATTTGTCTGTGTCATCCCCCCAGACACCCAGCCAGGAGCATCCTTCAGCAGGAAGATGAGTGGACGGATATCCATACGCTATTCCTGCCTTCGCCCTCCTGGTCGGATACAGCGAGCAGGAGCTCTGCCGCCCGGCTGCGGGCTCCCTGGCAGGCAGTGTGGGATTGCAACCCTTGGCGGTCACCCGGGGTGCAGGAACAGGAATGTCCTATCAGTTGTTTTCTCCCCATCACTACAAGATGCCCACAGCTTGGGCACTTGGCAACTTTGACAACTCTTAGGTGTTTTCTTGAAAGGTGCAAGGTAAGCCTTGCGCTCCGCGGTCATGGGATGCAAACGACTTTTTTGGAGAACACAGAGGCAGAAGACGACAAAATTGTGTCAGAGGCACAAAAATCTCTGAAGTCTTTGAGGAAAACTTCCCTATTCCTCTGTGCTTTAAGTCACTATGTATATGAAAGAAGATGAGGGTAAGGGGAGAGAGCAGCCTAGGAGGGAACGGGGTGGGAAGAAAGGACGCTCGACTGTGAAGAGCAAGCTGAGTTATGTAAGCAAAACAGGCAGAAAATGAAAATAATGAATAAAAGAGCAGGCTGGCAACGTTCAGTAGAGCTGCAGAGCGTTTCTGTTTAAATCCACTTTTACTCCTGGTGATTCACAGAAACGAAAGGTAAAATGCACACCAGATCCCCCCACCTCTCCTGCACGGCTCACCGCTGAGATGCAACACACAGGTCCTGCGGTGCCTGACTGCTGCAGCTGAGGATCCGTCCCACGGAAACGAGAGTGATCCCTTCTGCCTTCCAAGCAGTTTTCGGTCATGCACGCGGACAGGACAGCTAACTGGGGCAGACACTGTATGACTTTCAATGATACCGTCTGTATCAGCCTCTAGAATTTTTCAGATTGCTGCTAATACCTCAAGCAGCGATGCTATATCCCTACAGACAGTAAACCGAATGAATTTTGCTTTTCTGGACATTTTCCTTCGCTGTCTTGTTTTTAAAGTGCTAGAGGCCATTCACAGAATTTGCTGAGGGCAAGTGCTGCTTCAGTTGCATTGCCTTTGCTACCCAGGACTTTAAGGCAACATAAAAGTCATCTTCCTCATGTCCTTTTACGTCTTGCAGACCGTGGATCTCCACAGAGCGCTGATTTAGAGAGCAGCATATTCTTTGCCTTTGTGTTGTCAGCGATGAGACGCCTCATTCTGCTTCGGGGGATTGTGCTAGGTGACTCTCGAGGGAAGTAATTCCATTCTTGTTCTTGCAAGTCACTCCAGCGACAGCCTGAGAATATAAGGCTTAAGTCAGAGGGAGGACCACTGCAGCAGCGAAATATTAACTTACCCCAATTCCTGGTGGTGTCACCTAAAGGATTAAACTTCCCTTAATTCTGCTAAAACCTTAGTGGCTACTAAATGACTATCATGAAATTATCCTTAAAATTATTTCCATTTTTATATCAAGCATATATGTTTTTCTTGGCAGACCCATCTAACTCATGCTGCATATCAGAGGCTGAGTCTAATTCTTTGTGAATTTCCATGGTATTCATGGAGGGGAGAAATCTTCCCATGATATTCTTTCTGGGAATAGATTAGTCAGTCCCAGGATCTTCAAATGATTTAAAACTTCTTCCTGTGAACTTCTGTCAAATACGTTTCCAGATTTAGATGAAACGTGTATTGAAGGAAAACCTCCCAGGAAGCCTTTACACAATGACCAGGGACTACAAAAGGTGCCGGTACTGCAGCAACAACGTACAGGGACATGCACAGCTACAGAGACACTAAAGGCTTGGGAGAAATCCCGCTGCTGTGGCGTGAAGGGCAGAACTCATCCCTCCGCCTGTTTCACCCTGACGCTGTGGTTCGTGCCTGAGAGCTCCCCGTGTCCCGTCACCCCGGTTCGCACTGGGGATGGGGCTGCAGAGGAGCGGTGCCTGCAGCCGCAGCCTGCGGACGGCTTCCCGGGGCTTGCTGCGCCGGAGGCAGAGAGGGCACGGCTCAGCGCGCAGGGCCACAGAACTCCTCCCAAAGACCCTGTCACATCAAAAATACTAACTATGCTCTCAGATCCAACGGACAGAGAATCATGAGATACGTGTGGTTTGTTCTGTAATTTTTAATCTGTTTTTTTTTAATCTCACACTTGTCAACTCGCTATCAACCAACCTTATATGAGCAGGCTCTTAAAATAAGCATGCCGTGCCCTGAGCTGGTATTCCTGCAAGAATATGGAACAGAAACATCTTGGAGAGATTTAAAGATGTCCATGTGATAGCACTGTACTGCTTCTAATCAAACCAGCTCTGTAGCTGCACACTGCAGTTGTGTTCTGAATCTTCTGCCACTGGCCATGTGCCCACTGACCCGAGCCGGACGGACCTGGTTTACAGATATTTACTTGAGCAGGTTACTTGTACCTGAGCACCCTTTGGGGGGAATAGTTATTCAGGCGGCTTTCAAAGGAGCCTAAAGGCTGCAGTCACATGAATCCTGTTGAAATTCAGTAGCTGCTGGGTTCTTCTGTGTTTGAAATCAAATACGGTTTGAACTTGCCTTTAGGTTTTATCTCCTTTTCGATTTAAAACATACCTGCTGCATCTGACCTTGTGGATTGTAAACCCTCTTGGGTCAACACTGAATTTGTGGCACATCCATTACTGCCCTCTGAATTTGGTGCTGTTTGCTGGACTCTGGGAGGTTTGTTTCCAGGAATATTTTAATCTCTTCCTCCAAAGCAACTTTTTCATACCCCAGGGGCGCCTTTTATTTGGGGTTTTTGCGTTATCTGGACTACACGATGCTCTTAGATCTGGAGAGTCAGCACACTGTGAGCTTCCTCATGAACGTGCCACCAGCACACAGCGACACTTTGCTCTAAAACCTCCCGTCCCCGAGGCGCTGTCTGACCGCCGGGCAGGTGTTTGCAGCTGGAAGAGCAGCAATTTTCTGTAGCTGAGTGTGGCGAAGACGGGGGAACTTCCTTCGGTTCCACGGAAGCAATTAGCTGCCGCAGCTCCTGGTGCTGGGGCAGGATTTTTGCAACTTGACCCTTTGATGTTTGGACCCAGAAATGATTCAGTTTTTTTCTGTCAGCCAGATGAAATTTAGCTTACCCAGTGCTTTCAGCTAGAAGTAGCTTTTGCTGCAGAGGGACAGAAGTCACGCTGATCCTGCACCCGTAGGACCCGTAGGACCACCACTGCTGGTTGAATGTCCTGGCTGACAGACGAGGCACTGGCTGCTGTGGACAAACAACTCAGCCCAGAGGTACGGGGGCTGAGCCAGCCATCTCCCGTGGGCTTACAGGAGTTACACACCTCTTTCTGCATCAGAAGCAGGACCGAGAATACCCTTTTTATCTTCACTCCAGTAAAGAGCAGAGCTTTGTTCTGGGATCCGGTGGCCTAGTGTGAACGCAGTTAACAAGTTAAGTTTAATAGCAATATATATAGGAGTACTTCAAGTTCTTGATACATCACTGGCAAAACAACGTGGCTGTGTTGATGAGCATATCACAAGGCGTGGCCCAGAGCCTTTCTGCACCAATAACAAGATTTCTGTTTATTTCCTTTGGTTTTGGAGAAAGCACCTACAGAAACAAGCCAGAAATCACAGTGGATGCAATTTGATTTATACTGGAGTAACTTAACATCTACAACGGAGCAATCCAACAAAATGTCGGCAGTGTGCAGTCCATAAAAGCGTGTTGTAGCTGTTTAGTCGTAGCCAGCACACACAGGAGTGGACACATGAAGCCGCATGGAGGTTTGGATCCTCTCCTGACTGTTTTTTATGTAAGAGAATGAAATCTGCACGGTGGCTTTGCTCACCCCAAACAGGCAAAGGGTGGGGGAAATGCCCCAGCACGCAGACAGGAATACCAGCCTGCAGTCAGGAACTGTCAGGACGATATATACAGATGATTTTTCTGCTACAGAACTTACTCTCGAGCAGAGAGACAGCGACCAGGCAGCGAACCTGAGGAGCACCGGTGCACCGTCCTGCGTGCGAGTGGAAGTGCCAGGGGACCATGACAAGAGCTGTCCCCTAAACTCTCTGTTCTTCCTTTCCAGGTCTTCTGGACGAAAAACGTTGTCGCTGGACAGAAATCAGCGCTGCTTCCTTGCCAGCGCCTCGTCGGTGACCGCGCAGCAGTTCGAGATAACCTCAGGGGCTGCAGGCGTCTCCGCGCGCAGCGTGACCACGCTGCTGCTCCGGGCTGCTCTGGGGTGCCCGGCACCCCCGCACAGGGCTGCTGTCGCGCAAAGGTGCTGGGTGGCTGGCTCTAACCGCGCTGCCATGAAGTTCCTGAAGCAACAGGGTGAAGAGGAAAGAAGAGTATCAAAAAATTCAGAAAAGGAAACTGAAAAAGAGTAGGTAACCGTATTATAAATGGTTATTAAATAATTTACTTAGCCCCTTTGAGAAAGTGCTTTACTTCTGGGGATCTGAGCTTAAGCAATGCCAATTAAAAATGACCTTGTCAAAAAAAAAATAATGATTAGCTCAATTCCTGTAGCGCTGCTTGTTGGTAATAGCCAATTTGTGAGTTTGTTCTCTGTAAGCCCCAGAATTTTCTTCACAGTTAATAAGTGGCTCACTGTTCATGCTACCCAGCTTTATGGCAGCAGTAACGTGCTCTCCAGGACGGGGAATGGGTGTACAGAGACCTGGTTCGTGACTGCTTTTTTCAAAAGGTTTCATCTCTATTTCACACAGCCAACAAAAATGTCAGAAACCACCTGAGCAGAATGCTCAGCCAGCTAGTTGAATAAAATACAGCGAGAGTACTTCTGCTTCAGGAATGTACTACGGCAGGGTGTAGATAATTCTAATAATATTGCAAGACTCCTGTTTCTTCCCTCGTGAAGAACTTATCTCCTCCTCTAGCAGAGGGGATAAAAAAGGGAAGAAGTGTATACTGGCTGTTTTGGAGAACCACAGCTGCAAGCCACTGGGGGAGCGAGACGTTCAAACCACTGGTTTGGGTAAACACGTTGGCGTTTGGCTATTTTGCTTCCCTCTAAACCGCTGTTCCTAGGGGAAAGGAGCCTGCCTCAACAACATCCTGTTGAGTCATGCTATAGTTTTATCTGTGCTGAAGGTGTACGATTTCACACTCAGGCTTTGGGATCTGGGGATTATTAGTGTTTTTTTAAAAAAGTTTAGTAGTTGTACTGTGAAGACAAGAACTATTTACCACCTTTAAAACTGCAGTTAGGGTCAGAGTTAAGATACAGCCCCACGCCTTTTCTGTGAGGTTACTAGTGCTGGGCTTATGGATTTGGGCTCATTAATATTTTATACAATATAGGTCTACCCTGTGTGAGTCATGAAAGCCTGCACACACACTGCAGATGAGCTGGATTATTAAAGTGTTTGGTACTCCGTAAGAGCGCAGGACCTCTTGAAACAGCGATATTCAGGTGTCAACATTTCGAGCAACGT
This sequence comes from Psophia crepitans, assembly GCA_013399095.1. Lineage (NCBI taxonomy): Eukaryota > Metazoa > Chordata > Aves > Gruiformes > Psophiidae > Psophia > Psophia crepitans. Next base: position 22,617 of record VWZZ01003908.1, read on the forward strand.
TTCGGGGAGAGCCTGCATTACTCCCACCCCTTGCAAACTATGTTGGGTGCCACTTCACTGATGGGAGAAGTTCGAGTTACTACACGGTTCAGGCTCTGCATAGTAAGTTTTATTACATCTGAGTAGGTGAGCTGTGTGGTGCGAGTAATTCTGCAGGGGAGAGGGGCAGCCTTTGTAACCTCTCTGCTTAAATTGCTAGTAAATTAAATAACTGGTATGGGATACATCGAGCTGCTTGTGGATCTGACTACCGGTAGTTTCATTAAAAGACACACAAAGTAAACGGAAAAGCTCTTTCTGACTGCAATGAGATTTGGACCAAGTATTTATTTCCAAAGATCCATCCAGTAATCTTGAGATAAACACAAGCTGTAGCTGCTTCTGACCGAAGCCACATTTCAACCAGACATGCAGGCAGGGGAGAAGCTCTAAGGCCCACCCTGTCCCCCGAGCCATGTGCTTTTCTGGCCAACTTTATAGTTCCAGCTCTTGTTTCACGCAGTATGATTATCGGTGTCCCAGCCCAGTTTAATCTTAGATACTCAGTTCTGTAACTCCCCTCTCTTGAAGGAATGACTTTTTTCCTGCTCAGGACTTTATAAGGAGAGGCGGTGACCCTGACGGTTAGGAAGTACACGTCTGTCCAGGGGAAAAAAAGTCTGAAAGCTTGTTCTGGAAAAATGAGTCTCCGAGAGGCCTGAGCAGAGTAATGGCCTTCATGCATCATGCATGCAGACATCTCACACAGAAGCATGAAGCCACTATCGCTTCCCATAAGATTTCCTGTTTGCTTCAACTACAATATTGAATTGTAAATTTAATTTAAAAAAATCTGAGGTTCTTTTACCTTGATATTAAAAACCAAATCCAAAAGCCCCCACTCCATTGCAATTGCAGAAGCAATACAGTAGGGGATCCTGCAAGAAAGAGCAAATTTGTCTAACTGATGGCCAGGAATCTGTTTTTGCTAATGAAGTCTGTGCGGCAAACATGGTGATTTCATTAAGGGAATTTTCTTTCTCCCTTCTGAAAGGTGAGGAACATGACTGGTTCCTTTATCTACTGCATGCGTCCTGCCTCAAGCAAAAAAAGTTTTTACTGTTTTTAACTGTGACAAGGTGTACCGATTTGATAAAATGTGCATTAATAACTAGAGGGAGGAACTTAGTGCAGGGTAGTCCTCATTATTCTGCCGCACCACTTGCACTCCAGCAGCGCAGGGTTCCTCCGCACAACAGCGGGGCACCTCTCCGGCTGCCCTGTGACGTGCTCTCCTGTGCGCAAGGAGAGCACCACGGCAGCAGCCGAAAACCCAGCCACCATCCCCTCATGCTGCTGCCACCATCCGCAGTCGTGGAGCCCGCGCGTCCTGATCCTCACACCGATGAATCATCCGGCGATGCCGTCTGTGCTGCTTCTGCCGTTTTCTGCTTTATCCACGGCCAGTGGCTTTGGTGGATATGTCCCACACATAAATAATCAGACTGCAAGAACCAGCCAACACTAGATGCCACAATCCTTTATGTACCAAGTGAGTTTCTAGCTCATCTGAAACCAAGGAAAAACCTCCCTCCTTGTTGAAGGCAGCTGATCTGGAATTTTGTCCAAAAGATGTTACAACCCCAAAACCTGTCTGCAGTATCGACCACCCTGTCCTGCCCAGTTCTGAGGGCTGGTACGTGTCCCTTACAGCAAGACAGAGACCAGCTGGATGGAACAGCTCTGGTTCTCTCTCCGTCCCTGTACAAGGAATTCTCTCACAATAGAACTCCAAATACATCTCGTTTCTGCATTTGCAAAACGCCTTCTGTTACCCAATACGGCTACGCGCTGTTAGCAGCACGGACTTCTCTAACGACAGACAGGATTTCGGAAGGTGTACAGAAGAAAAGGCATCCTACCTTTTTCAGTGCCTTGAATTATAGAAAACTAACAGAATTCAGGAATTCCTAGAACATAAACCCTCCTCCTTCTGCCACAGAAGCAAACCCATATATCTGAGGTTAGGAAGTGCTGCTAGAAATTCTAACCACACCACCTATTTTTAACACCTGACATCATAATCTAGCAGCAACAGGGAGCTGTCCTACCCAAATTCGCCTGTCGTTTGTACTCTTCAGCACTACGCTTGCCTCTTCACGGAGTGCCTGGACTGTCTGCAGCACTCATGGTAACAATGGCTCATTTGGTTCATTCTTGCCTGGAAAAGATGTGAATAAATAAATCTCCTACTTCATCACAACCATCCAGAAACTCCTTGTACTAAGGGCATTTTAATTCTCATGATCGGCTGGTTGTGTGTTTAGAAAACAAAGGGAATGTTCCCTCCTCAATGGTGCAGATGGTGCGTTTGTCTGACGAGGCCTGAGCGTGAAAGAAAAATAAACTTTAATTATTAAATTAATTTTAATTTTAATTATCTCAATAAATCATCCAGTTATTTCATTCACAATTTCTGCTCTTTGTAATTCGGAACCAGATGGGAAACAAGCAGCTTTACATTCAACTCAACGCTTATTGCAGCTGGTGGCTGAGCCGGGTTAGCTCTGAGCCGCCTCATCGGCCGGCGCTGCGCACGCTCCTGGGCGCAGGGAAGCTCCGCCGGCGCCTCAGGCCTCTGGAGAACCAAAGTCACTTCTATGAAATGTTTGAAGGTAAAATGAGATTGTGTAAGTACAAAGTCCTGCTTTCAAGACAGAGGAAAGCTAGCTGTGCCTCAGGAAAGTGGCTGAGACGTGATCTATAACGCGACGCACCACCCTCACGGCACGGGCCGTTTCGCTGGAACATGACACACCCCCGGACACCGGCTGGCGGCGGCTGCCCCCGCACTGGGCCGCGGGCCGCGGGGTGCCGGAAGCGATGCCCCCCAGGGGACACCCGCCGCCCCCACTAGGGCCGCAGGCC
>VWZZ01003908.1:25774-83734 GCA_013399095.1 Psophia crepitans
TGCCACCCGTGGGGCCAGCGCAGCGGCTTCTGCGGCTTCATGCCTTTGCATGGCACCCCGCGGGACCGCCGCCTTCCAGCCGAGCAGTGAGGTGACGGCGTGGTGCAGGTGGGCTTCGCTCGGGCTCTGCGCCGGCCCCTCTTGGGACGCGGCGGTGTGGGGGCGAAAACCCGGGTGTGGCGGGGGGCTGCGTGCTGCCGGCAGGTCAGGCCGCTCCTCGGCCCCGTGTGGGCTGCGGGCAAGGAAATCTCATTCCTGTTGTGTCCGTTGCCCCGTCTGTTGAGATGCAGGTTATTGTTTTATGCTCATAGGAGAACAAAGTAAATATGGGGCATACTTTTGTTTGTAAATCTCCATGTGCAAATCCCTCAAATTGTTTATCGGCTACAAAAATATGAAGAGGAAAAGTAAACGGTGAAGGTCTGATCAGCTTGACCTTGCGTGCGTTTCTCAGGGAGCCCGACTGAGGGGCAGGCCCGGCCCTCCGGCCTGGCGGGTGCCCAGCAGCCAGCAGCCATGCCCGGGGCTGCCAGTGTGACCCGGCCGCGGTGTCCTGCCCGCGGGGCCGGGCGGAGGCTGCCGGGCTCAGAGGGCTCCCGCGCTGTCTGGTCCCACGGATCCCCTCTGTGCCCCTCTCCCACCCGGCTGGTTCCTGACATCCTTCTCGTGGGCAGTGGTGAAATCCTGCATGGGGCTCTTGACGTTTTTCTCCTTTCTTTTGGAGATGGAGTCAGTGATCACCGTTTTAAGAGGCAGAAGGTATGTCAGGGAGACAGGCCGACTGAAACCGCGAGGCCCGTTTTGCTGATGCGTTAGCCCTGCGTCCCACTGCTTCGCAGGGTGGTAGCTTTGGTGGTCAGAGCTACGGGACTAATTTATACAGTTATGGGGCAAAATTAATCTCCTCAAAAAACCCTGTTAAACAGATACAGTTCATAGAAAAAAAACTTGTTTTGAAAGGTCGGTGAGTGATGCTTCCATGTACTTCCACAGCCTTTCTGCTTTCTCCTGGCAGTCAGGTATCTGTTCAACTATTTCTGGGATGCTCTTTGAAACATTTTTTCTTTGTTTTCTGACCAGGAAAGTAGCAGTGTGGTAAGAGCGATGCATGCGTGGAGACCAGTAGCTTTGGGTTACTGTAGTTCTCTAGCATCCAAAAGATATTCCTACTGTAGGCAGCCTAAATTAGAAGCAAAATGTCACTTTCCAGGGCTGACGGTTAAGCAAGTGGTGGCAAAGTCCGGTTCGTCTCTCTGTATGTATTTGGTCCTGTGTACCCTGACAAGCTTCATTCTGTCAGTATTTATTATCTCAGATGCAGTGAAATGAGAAGCTGAGATCTAACATATGTGGGTTAGAAGATAAAGTACTTCCACAGTAGTGTTTTGTACGTCTCATCGCTCTTGCTTGTCGTTGCAATACCCAGTAGAGTTCCATAGGAAGCATCTCAATTTTTCTGTCAGCTCCAGAGGTTTTGAGTTGGACTTGACTCTGGTAATTTCAACGACTGTTTCTGTCCTGTTGGTGTAACTGACAGGGCTAGGCCTGTGACTCGGCACATGCCTGGTGTGAGAGGGATGTCGTGGTATCATCTGTTGCCTCTTTCGACAGATTTGTGGGTGGCACTTGGAAGCCGCAACAGGTTCTGACTTCTTACAGTGGCAGTATGTGCACTTTACTTTTCTCAGCCCAGCTTGAGGTTATCAGGCAAGGAGCCTTTGTTATCCAGTAAGGAAAGAAATAGTGCCAAAATCTGCTCATCTGGGTGGGTTTGGCCCAAGAAATGGGCACTCATTGAAGGTCACATCTGTGGTTTTCGAAGTGGTACCAGGTCAATGCCTTGCCAAGCGTTTCTGCAGAATTCCTGTCGCTGCCAAGCTTTAGCACGGGCAGACTTTGAGGAGTATTTTTCATAGGCATGAATTTCATCCTAGCTGCACACCTCTACATCGTGCGGAGTAATAAACTCACATCAACAAAAGCAAGAGCCAAACAGAGTGCTTTGTGGGTTTTGTTCCTGCTGAAACAGTGTGTCTTCCTTCTGACGTTCTTAACTGAAGGACTTCCCCTGCGGTTTGTTTGAGCTGCGTTTGAAACTAGGGGCAACTTGGGCTTCCTTGTAACGCTTTTCAGAGGAAGAGGGAAGGGGGATTTCTCAGCACTTGCGATTCTGTATGCAGGAATCAATGACTTGGAGGTATCATCTGTGCTTCCACCTAGAAAGCGAGAGGGCAGCCGCAAGTTACTGTGATTTGAATGAAGACCTTGGCAAACAGGAAAATTTTTCCTGTCACTATCCTGGCCTACAGATGAGCCTGAAAAGAAGAGCAAGAATTGAGAAAAAGCCATAGATATCAGAGTTCTTATTCCCTGTGCTTGAAAGGCACCAGGCAGCAGTAATTGGAAAATTCTCAAGATCTTATTGTTATAAGATAGCCACATTTTGTTTTAAAATTATAGTGCAATAATCTTCTTTACTGATGTGAAGAAGCTTGGTGAATTTAAAAAATACTAATAGAGAGTAGTTAGGAATGGTTCTATTTTCAGTGGAAGTAATCACGCTACTCGTGCTTGTAATGCAGTATCTAATATTACAGAATGCTGCTGCAGCACTCTTGCCTCTTGGAAAACCGGTGTGGAAGTCTTCGTCGGGAGCACAGAGCTGCCACGTTTCCAGCCGAGGTGCTGTTATCAGCGAGGAGCCTGGAGGAGTTGTGTCAGACCTTAGATACTCCCTGCGGGGAAGGAAGGGCCGTAACAGCGTGGCTGCGCCTGGGAGGAAGGGGTCACAGTGCTGCGTCCAGCTGATGGGAACAAACCGAAACTCTGTGAGGCTGAGTTTACTTGAAGAACAAAAGGAGGTAGGCACGGGTCTGGCTTCCGCCGTGGCTGAGGAACATGGTGCATTGCAGGTGGCAAATGATGTTTAACCCATCCCTCTTCTTTCACACAGGGCTCTTGGGAGTTACTTTGGGTGCCCTTGCAGTTGCCAGCGGCAGCATTACAAGGGGGTTTGGTTTGGCACCCGGTTTGGTAGGCTCTCCTGGCCCCTGCCTCCTGTCAGCACGCTCCCTGCCATGCCTTCAAGAGCGGGGTGCTTTTCTAATCATACCCGGGGTGGCTGGCCCCGCAGCGGCGGAGGGACGCTGCAGCACTGCAAGGACCAGGCCTGCGCCAATTCCCTGCGGTGCTCTCGGGAGCGCCTGCAGCAGTGTTGCCCGTATGCTGTCCCAAAGTCCTTTTCAGCTTTGCCTTTCTGTGATTCCACACTGCCACCTGCATCTCTTACCATGTTTCCTTGCGCTTGCCTTCCTACGGCATTTTTGGGAAGAAGGTGGGAGCTCATCTTTCCTCGTGTATCACGATACATAGCTAGTGTCATGAGATTTTTCGTGGAAGGAGAGAAAGATTTTCATATAGTTTTTGGCATGTTATTTGATCTCAGACTTCCAAGAAATTCAAAGGAAGGCAGGGGGCTAATTATATACCAGGAGTATGTAGGCTGAGAGCACAGAAACTTTGTGAGTTGCACGCTGTTTCGTGTGAAAGGGAGAGCAAAATCTGCATCTCCCTGTACCGGAGACAGTGGTATAACTGTAAAACTGCCCAGACTTTGGAGCGTTCCTTCCAGATATCTTGTGTTCTGGTACAAATTCTTACAGTACTTGAAGTGAATGAGCATAATCTAATTGGACAAATGATGAGGATGTTTACACTTAGTTTTTAAATATCTGTGGCTTGGCAAATAACATACATTTCTGAATATTTCCAGGGGTGGCATGTTAATGTCAAAGCATATATTGCTTCATTTTCAGAAGTTCTGTCCTTAATCTGTTCTTTGCATTTCATTACCACCTCTAGGTCATTAGTGAAGTGACACCCAAGGGGGAAGCGGGAAATCAAATGACAATGTAGGTGATGTCTGACATTAGCCAAATGTCAGGCTTTCTGATGGAAGCATCAAAATTAATCTGAAAATGTTATACCAGTTTTAGTCATTTTCCTAAGAGATTGAAAATACAAGAGGCAGGCTGATGACATTTTGATTATAGTCTCAAATTGCAAAGACCTTACAGAACATAACTGCTCCTCTCACATAATTAAAACCTGCTGTCACCTTGATCTTTATTATATTCTTCCATGTCCTGGCAGGTCTCTTGAGTTTTGCCTGGTATTGATCCGTGTTGTTTGAGCAAATTTAACATGTCAATATCGCCCAGAGGAGCAAATGGTTCTTTCATTTCATGTGTAAGGGTAAAGCTGGGGGAAAAATACGTGGTAGAAGCAGCACTGTAAGATTACCAAGGAACCAGTACCCAAATAAGCGCTAAAAGTGAATTCCAAGTCATGACTCATCAAAACACTGAAGCACATGTCCAGGTTTAAGCCCACGGGTTAATCCCACTGCGTGGGGTTCCTGAGGGGATTGCTGGGGCTGTCCTTAGGACCAGGCGTGTGGTCTGTAAAGACAAGCCTGTAGGTGCAGCCCAAGGTCACCTCCTGGCACCCACCAGGCTCTGCAGGGCTGAGTACGGCTCAGCCGCTCGGCCGAGAGCCTGCCCCCGGCTGTCCGAGAGCCGGGGTCGGGGAGCAAGTCAGGATCGTAGATGCAGATCTGTGGCTGCACGGGGGGTGTCAGTAGACCGCTGAATCCAGACCTGAGACCCACCTAAGCCTGAGTTGTTATTGTTCTTCATATTTAAAATAAGAAAAACCTTACCCTATATAGTTTCTATTTAAGCTACAGTAAATATATTCTCAGCATTTTAGGAATTCTATCAAATATATGCCTGCTGATCTCAGGATTGGCAGTGTCTTAGAACTTAGTTTTAAATAGACTTGTGATTTGTTTGAACCTCTAGAGTAATTGTTGTTACTGCTGATCAGCGCACAGAGAATTAAAAAGTTCCCTCTCCCTTACACCCACCTGCTGGGACGGGACAGCTGACTAGTCCCACTTAGGGTTTATTAGCCAGGGAGGCAGAAGGAAAGCGGGCGGGTGCAGGCTGGCGGTCACCCTCGCAGCAACCTGTTGCTTGAGCCCTGCTTTGGGAAGACCGGCAGGTCCTCGTACCGCAACCCGCCCCGTCCGGGTGCTTCCTCTGCAGGGGCGTTAGGTCTGCTGCCTCGCGAGGACGGCCCTGCGGAGCAGCGGCAGCACGCTGAGTTATGTGGACCGATGTGTGGCACTTCAAGAAAAGCTTGCCTTTCAACAGATGCCTCGTTTTAGAGCTGCTGCTACTGCTTTATCTGCACACTAACCCAAGAAAATGAATTGCCTGATGGCCAGAGAGAGGAAGATTTTTCCCAATTTAAGCCATTTTAAAGCATATTTAGTTCTACCATCTGTCGTAAACAGTAAAACATCCCGCCTGAGTGTATTATAAAGTGGCATTTTTATGGTGACAGAGAGTATAATGGGCTCTAATGTAGTTGAAGGATACTGTGCACAGCTCTGGTGGTAAAATAGCCTGGTTCCCAACACACTGCAGTGTAAGGGCTTGGGAACCTCAGGTCCAGCAGCTGACCTGGTGAGACGCTTTGCAGAACAACTCTGTGCTGGTCTTTGAGGGAGGGATTCAAAGTGTAATTTCAGAAGGAGAGTTTCTGGCCCTTCGGCTCTAGCAGGGCCAGAAGTTAGTGCAGGGGGCCTGGAAAATGGGCAGGGGGAGGGTTCCTTCTGTGCCACAAAATGCCTGAATGCATCTGCATTTTCTGTACGCGGTGCTCCTTGCAGTCCCTGAGGTTTTAGTTTTATCCTATTGTTCTTTCTGACATACACGTGTGAAGACTAAAAGGAGTAAGTGTAAGTTTTGGTTTAAATCGTGGAATCTGGAAGCCGCTGCTTACGTTACTGAGGATGTTTACACTATCTGTATGAAAACAGAAAATTAATTGTATCTGTCAGGTCTCGCTCCTGACACTGGAAATGCTGTGTGGGTAGAAACTGTACAGCTGCAAGTGCCAGTAGACTGTTTTAGCTCAGCTGCTTTTCAAGTAAGATCTTTTGTTGTTTGAGATGTGCTTCCCTGCTTTATGTGCTGCACAAATACTTCCTCTGTTTGCATTTTTGTCACCAAATAAACATTATTGAAGCCTGGCAGGGTTCAGTCCTGCCACTGCATTGCGTTTGTGAAGGCTGACATCACCAGCACTGGCAGGGGACATTCTTGAAAAAGAAAGGTTTTATTACTGGATCCTTAGCTGAACCCCAATTAGTTGTACCGGTGCAAAAAGGTGAAGAATTACAAAATACTGTGAGCCTATGGATGAAAAATTGTGTAGAATTATTGTGAAGGCTTTTGTTTGAAATGAGCAGGGAGTGTTTTTCCCCTCTTCCTTCCCTTCCTTTGTAACTACAGTCATCTCAGTGAAAACAGCTTCCTTTGTGGGCAGTGACCACCCCATCTCCTACCGTTTTCTCTGCAGTCACGCAGCTGAAGCTGCGCGGGTGCGTTTTGCCACAAGGATCATTCTCGTGAAAGAAGAGATGCTTCTTCCCCTCCCACCTGATGGAAACTGCTGTGTGTGGGTGCTGGGTAGCTCAGCCAGTGGTCCTGGAAAGCACTGGATGTATTGGGAGCACCCAGAGCCACTGCACTGTCTCCCACGTGGGTGTCTCATACCACGAGTGGATGTGGTCATTGTTATTTGGACCCACCCCATGCTGGTTTTGGAGCACTTCATCCCATCAGTGGCGAACAGAAGTGAATTCTGGCTTGTAGGGTTGGATCCTTGCCACCACCGCAGTGACCACCCAGCATTACAGATGAGGTTGATGTCTCCACTGCAGGACCAGGAGAGCACCTCTGTTTCCAGGAGACCTGTCAAATCTCTACTGAGACGTTAGGATTCCTCCCCCCCCAGCTCTGGGAGGTGTGCCCGGGAAAGATGAATGGAAATGGGGGTAGATGCGTTGGAGGACTGTTAGGGTGATGGTGGGAACACAGAGCCTTTTGTCTGTGAAAGGACTAGAACTTTCCTGGAAAGTGTCATCCTTCTGACTTTTACTGGGGGGAAACACATCCTAATTAATTAGGGGTACTGAACTTGTGGTGTTACAGATAAGTGGTTTTCTACACAGCTCTAGTTAAAAGGATGATTAGCTTGCTAAGATCAAAGATCAAGGCCGGTGGAAGTAACCGAAACAGAAGGGCAACTCACACTGCCCAACCAAAGAACCGGAGGATGCGGCGATAGGACAGGTTGTGACATCTGCAGGTCCTTACGGTTTGTCGTCGCTGGAAGTGAGTGGAAGCTCTTGTTTGAATTCAATTCATGAAGAATTTTGTAGCAGGTTTTTCTGGCTTTGAATGAACGGTGGAACATGCAAAACAAATGTGTGTAATGCAAGATTATTTTAAAAATATTAAATTGTTTGGCTGTTGGCTACAATATGGTTTTGGTAGGAAATTCTGCTGCAAGGGGAAACAAGCGACACTGTCCCAAGAGGTTTTTCTCAGCTGTCTTATCCTAAAGATTTGCACAGCGTTTCCTGTCAATAGCTTTTATTTGCTGGTGTTTCTCCTGACAAATTGCTTTTGAAAAGTCGTTTTTAATTCATCTATGCTCAAATTTGCATGCCCTTAATGCAAAACAGATGCACCGATATCACCAGTGGCAATGAGTTAAGCTCAGTTCAGAGTTTTCTCAACGATACTGAAATGTTACGGGAGGTGAACGCCCAGACAGGAAAAATCCCGCAACAGTCCTGAAGCAATCACGGGGAAAATGAGGTGGATATTTGGACTTTACATTTTAATGAGACTCTTTGGGAACCTTAAATCCATTTGCTTTTCCTCTTCTAGGCCTACAGAAGGGAGAAGACAATGGCTGTAAAGAGAAAATTTGGCATTAATTTTGGTGAAGAAAAGTGTGATGTTAAGTATTAAATTCCTTTGCAGATACCGTCTGCATATAGTGAGTAAGTAGAAGTAGGTTTAAGAAACACTGTAAAATTAAACTTTATAAGATTACTTTTTTATGGAATATGCAGTAGCTGCCACATAGAATAAATGTATGTTTTTCATTATATTTTTATTATACATTTAAAGCACATTAAGGAGCAAACAACCATCAAAGAGAAAGAAACTTATTAGATTTAGCAAGTAATCATATCAGTTTTATGTATGGTTATATTTCTTGAAAACAGGGAAAGATGCATGTCAGATGTCCTTTCAGGCTATTTAGTAAGCCATTTTTCTTTGGGAGAACAATATTAATGGCTGTTGTGCTATGTTCATGCTGTACTGCATGAGCATTTTGTCTTTTTTATTATAGTTTCTTGTAAGTGTGCCATTACAGCTTGAGCAATCTAGTAGAGCATCTGGAAAAATATATTGCTTTGATTTTTGTCTCTAAATGGGCATTAGTTTGTGTGTGAGCTTCTAAATTGTTTAAACATTTAGGCAAACAGTGGAGGCTTTGTGGACGGTGGGGAAGAGCCGTTTCACATTGTCTTCCAGAAATGAAATTTGAGCGGTTATGTGAGGACTTCGCAGATTGTTTAATCTGGTTTCAGAATATTTGGTGATCTAAAATTGGTTTTGTCTTTCAGTTTCTCCTTTGTCGATAACGTTATTTGTCATCTGTTCTTAATCACTATTAAATCTGGCTCAGATTTGGTCTCTCCCAGGCAAACCGGCATGGATTCCTTTCCTCGCTGTCCGCCAGCCCCGAGAGGCTCTGCCCCTCCCCGGGTCGACCAGCTCCGGAGCTTCAGGCCACCGGGCCGCGCTGGCTGGCGCCAGGGCTGCTTGGGCAGCTGCTGCGGAAGGTGTCCGGGCGGTGTGAATGGGCTGCTGGAGAACTGGTCCTTGGCTACTGCTTCGGAATGATTTTATCCCTTGAAATTAGAGGGTTATGTTTCTGCTGAGACGGCTCCTTGAGGCATCTGTGCTATATGCCATGCGTTCGCGAGTTGTGGGCCCATCAGGCCGCCCGCGCTTCGGGAAGTGTATTGGCGAGGGATATTTTATTAGTGCTTGCATGTATCTGAGTTTCTCTGATCGGTGTATCTTTTGAAAGCATGAAATTGCTGATCCAAGGTGTTTGAAAATGTCATCAGCCACCTGCTCGGCAGTGATCTTGACCCCAGTTTTGCAGCTCCAAGAGGGGCACGGGTGCTCTTGCAGCACCCACGGCCCCCGCTGCCCCAGCCCATCCCGACTGCGCCGAGGGGACGCTGGGCCTCTTTGGGCTCTGTGCCTCCTGAGACGCGTGCCCCAGCCTGGTCTTACTGAACTACTGCTTCCCTGAGGCTTTAGGGGCTGGTTACGTGAGGGGCATTATATTTCGGTGCCTCTGTATCTGTGCCAGGAGGAATTTAGCATTATCTAGGGACTCGGATAAAATAACCCTTAGCTGGGCTCAGTGGTATATCGTACTAAAGTTAACGGGGGTACTGAATGGGCACTTTAATGGAAGATGCTGAAGTGCTGAAAGCCAAAAGGGTAATACTTGTTTTCATGCTGAATCACTACAGTAAATTTAGCAATGAGACTTGACATTCTCTGCCTAATAAGAGCAATTTTTATGCTCAAATTGTGACTCTCTTTGTATAAAGGAAAAATAATGTTAAGCAGCAGTGTTCAGCTTTATCAGCTTCACCGTTTCTACAAATGTCAAAGTACTTATTCATTTAGTTGACAAATGTCACTTCAGAAGCAAATTATTTCTTAGCGGCAACCTGATTTATATTTGTGTAACACAATCCATTTTTTGAAAAAGCGCATTTCTTTTAAAGAATTGTTAATTAATTTAAGATTCATTCCCCTGTAAGTCATTTGGGATTCCATATTTTCATACCACCTATTATTAGAACAGCATCCTTGAATTTCCACTTCATGGAAGCTCCTTAAGCAACTTTTCCATCATGTATTAAACATTATAGGGTTATTAAATCCTATATTATTATAGGAAAATTAATTAAGAGTATTCTGCAGTAGTGATCTGGGGAATCCTGGACAAGACGGAGCCCTGTGGCTGTGGGCAGTGGGCACAGCTGGAGAGAGGCCGCAGGCATTGCACTGAGGAGGAGGAGTTCCACTGTTAGGTGGGCAGCAGGGGCTGAAGGCTGGTAGCTGGCTGCTGCCAGTTTTATGTAGACCTCTGAGTTGGGTACCTCTGGGAAAGCCAAACCATGCTTTTATTACTTTGATGCAAAAAGCGCCCAGTTTCCATCAATGGTCTCGGAGCTGGACTAGGCCGTTGGACAGAGTTTTATGACCCGCTGTATGCTGGATGTGGCGTTTAATGTTCCACGAGCTAAAATTGGTTCATGTCAAAGCATCTTCAGCACTTAAGCAATAAGTTTGTGAACATTTTCAAAACATGAAGGATAGTCCCTAAAGCTGTAAGAAAACCAGTAAAAGTGCTACAATGAGTACATCACTTCTTTCTAAAGCACCGTTAAGGGCTTTTGGGTTTTGCATTTGCCTGTCTTTGGGCCACCATGCTGCTAGAAGAGCATTGCTCCTTTCTCGCGCCTTCCCTCCACATGACGCTTGTGCTTTTGCAGAAACATTTAATCAGAATCCATGTCTGGTTGCATTAAGCCACTTCTAAAAGAGTGCAGCAAGATGAGTAGTGCTTTTGCAGCAGGACAGCTTTTGCTGGGCTCAGTCAGCTGTGGGACTGCCCAGCCTGAGTCTTTAAAGGAAGATAAAGAGATCGCATTTCCTCTGATCTTCAAGAACATACGCTGTAAGACTGAGAAGTGCCAGAGGAGGATTGAAGAAAATTACAGGGACAGACACGCCACTGTTTATAGCACTGAATTGTTAACTTGTTTACATTGCTATGGAACTTAAAGGGATTCCCTCTTTATTGGAATGAAATGACCGAGAAAGAACAGTCATCACAGGGAAGGACATTAATTTGCTAATTCAGAGATAAAAGTCTGCTTTGCTTGAGTGGTAGGAAACACCAGAGGGAACGCAGTAACGTACAGCTGGCTCGGACAATCCCCCACCCAACTGCTGCTCCTGCCGCAGAGCAGGTAATGTTCACTTGCTATGGCTACCCCTGCTGTCAGGGTAAAAGTTCTTTATTTTGCTGAAGCTTCAGCTGAATTCTGATCTGAGACAGGTTAGCCTCCCGTGAGGCAGTGTTACTTCGCAGAATTTTGGACTGATGAACAATTGGTGAAGTGTTTTTTCTAGATTCTCTCAGTGGTTCACTTAGAACAGCAAGGGCTTGTCTTTCATTTCCCAATCGATACGATCCTCTGATAGATGCTTTTTATTTGAGCATAATTTCACTTTAAATAGCAGCCACCGCTTGGGAGGTCTTGGCCTCCAAATAAAGGGAGAAAATGTGGTCAGTGTTTATACAAATACTGGCTAGTGTTTATTTCCTGTCCCAGGAGGATGACAGTACAGGTAGTGCCTTTGGAGAAATGCTGGAAGATCTACTGAGTGGTGCCTTTAACACTGAATGTGCGCGGTCTGTTTCAGGAAGGAATGTCCTCATGCTGTTGCAGTGGATTCTGTTTCCTTGCTCGGGGGTGATCTTTGGTGTGCGTCCCTGGGGCTGACACTGGGGCAAAGTCACCCTGGCCACGTTTGTGCCACGCATTGAGTAACCGGCTGCTTCCCGCTGTGTCTGCAAAACTCAGGGGAGTTGTTGTCCTCGGTGAGCCTGGCGCTGTACTTGGGCAGTATCTAAATATTGTTTCGGTGGTGGTTGTGTTTGGGACTCTGTCATCATTTTCCCACAGTAAGTGTCTATATTTTTAGAGGTAAATTTAAATGAATTTTTTGACAGTTATGATGCCCTTCATGTAGTTAGGGTATGTGTGCTATGGTGTCATTGGGACAGTTAATTACAGTTTAATGAGGTTATATCCATTTCCTTATTAAGCATAATGAGAAAAATGTGACACGCGCATGGGCAATTTTGCAGGACCAGTTTCTCCCACGGAAGGCTCTCTCAAAGGATGGCTTTCACAGCATTAAGAAAAAGGACAGAAATGCATTTGAACTGTATTGCAAGGTGCTTCCAGACTGGCTTTGGTCGGAAGTGTAAACTGAATTTTGAAAGAGAAAAGTGAAAGAAAGTCTTCCATTTCAAACCTTTGCATTGTACCGTCTGGTTTAAACATCTAACGCTAAGAGAAGACTGAACAGATTAATTATATAAAGCAGATGATGCCATCTCCCGCAATGAAGCTCGTTCCACCTGCCTGAGGTCCTGCTCCCTGTACCGGGAGATGCTGTTGTGTCGGGCACTGCTGTCGCAGAGGGGAATGGGCCGCCTGGTAACGGTCGCTGTCCCAGCAGAGCTGGAGGAGTGTGGGATTCGGCTGGCTGAGGGGGTGGCTGCCAGAGACTGCAAGTTCAGCTTGATTTTGCCGGTGTTGGTGTTTGCTGTTGCCTGGAACTGGGGCAAAACGTGAGGCTGGCTTCGAATGAGCTCCCAGTGGAGCATGTCTAGTGAGTTTAAAGACTCCCAGTGAGGGTGGGCAGGGGTGTGGGCGGGAGAAGCACTGGAGTCATGGCTGAAGAGAACCGCAAGACAAGAGGCAGTACAGAAGCCGAGGGAAGAGGAGAGACTGATAGGGAGTGGGGGTGATCAGTGGTGCAGAAAGCAATGGGAAGGTGAGAGGGAGAGACTGGAGGAGTCAGGTGGAGAAACTTCAAGGAAAAGAATGTTTCCTTATTATTCCCATAAGTTTGTTAGCTGTAACGTTTCCAAAAGGTTATGTTGAATCCATAGGAACACAGACTAAGAGTGTTTGTGGTAGCTGTGGAAAGTAGACTGCTCTGATGCAGAATTCACGTATCATTTTTCTTGGTTTGGTGTTTTTATACAGATGACGCATTGTGCAGCACTTACTAATGCTGAAATACTTTATGATTCTGTCATACCCGGTGAGATAATTTCTTTTTTTAGAGGGAATGTTAACATTTCATTGTTTTCCAAAATCCTCCCCAGAATGAGTTTGTGCTGAAATATGGCAGTTTACGGATGCACATAAAGTAGCCCGGTATGACGCCCGTGTGGAAGCCGGCGGGGCCGCATCAATCGCAGCGAGGAGAGTGCCTCTGAGCAAGGCGAGCCGCAGAAGTTACTATTGCCTGTAGTTTGCTGTGTTTCTGATCCTTGTCATCTAGTTTGCTGTTTCTTCAGAGCCGATGCTAATCGAGGGAAAGTGAGCAACTTTGGGGAATGTTTGGCCTCAGGCCCTTTGGAGTAGTAACTCCTTCCCCACCACGCGGGATGGGATGCTCGCACCTCATTTCGAGAGGAAGGCGCGACCTCCCTCCGGCTGTGTCTCCATCGAGCTCTGCAGGGTCTGGTGAATGAAGCTACGAGGCTGTTTCTCAGCTGCTGGGTGGCTTAGTCCTCTCCAGGCTGTGAGGGGGAACACCCCCTCGTATTCCTGGTGTCCAGGGAGTGACTCTTGGCTCCAACTCCTTGAGGAATGGCTCCTGGTTAGAGCACTGTGGTCTGTCTCTCCTGTTGACTCCAGTGTGCAAATTCTGCTGTACACCTCTCTAAAGCCTTCGACGTGAGCAGCGTGCTGTGCTGGTGTTCCAGTAAAGTTCAGGGAAGGGATTTTGTATTGAGCTTGGTGGGATACGAACTGCTTTTTCTCAGCGATTGAGAACAGCTCTGGCCTGTATGAGAAGGAAAATAATGGTCAAACTCATTCTCATTTGAATCTTGTTTTCTAACTCACTTTTCTAAAGCTGAGTCAAAGGTTTGTCATTTATTCCCTTTGTCACATAAAATTGGTGGTGGTATTTTAGTGCTTAGCAGCCTCTAATAGTTGGACCTCGGTGTGCCTGGCTACACGCAGACAGAGTAGGAGTAGTCCTTTGCTCCAGAGCAAGGCTACAATTTAATGGCAGAGATAGATGTGGGGTAGTGGGAGGAATATAGCATGTAAGCAAGATGAATAATGTGGAGTCAAAATTATCTCACTGTCTTAAAGGACTTAAAGAAACACAGAATTAAACATATGTGCTTGAAAGCTACCCGTGTGGGTAAGTGCTGTTCTAAACTGGGCTAAATAACGCACCTGCTGGCTTTCTTGGATTGACACCTCCAGGCACGGACTCCCTGGGTTTATTTTGAGGTTTCTTATTTTTTGACTTTAGTTTGTTAGAACTATTTGAGAAAGTTAACATTGTGTACGTGCCAGGTGGGCTTTCTGCCCTTGAAAAGCTGCTTTGAATTAACGTCTCCAAAGTGGTAAGAGGGTTATAAAACATGTTGTATGACTAAGATGATGTAGCTAATCTCGCCACCTATGGTAAGCTTCTGTTCCAGACCTCAAGAGAGTGTTGTGTGCTCTGAACTGGCCTCCTTGCTGGATTTTTGAGGTGCAAAAGTTTGAAATTATTCATCCGCAGGTTGAGTCGGCAGACATCACCCGTCCAGCTGGTTCCTTAGGTGTGCGGAGTGCCGAAGGCAGTCGGCACTGTTTGTGTGATCTCTAATGAGGATAACAAAGCAGAAGGAAAGGAAGTATTCCGCATTGCTCTTAGAAGGCAAAATATGAATGAATTTTCTTCTGTGTTAGTATCAGCAAGCACAGTAGTTGTTAGAGACTTCAATGCAATATTAAAGACAAACAGATTTGACAAACTTTTCTTTTCCCCATGGAATTTGTGGTAAATAGAGATAAATTATCTCATCTGTTTTCTGTTTATTAACCAGGACTGTATCAAATTAAGTTCCTCTAGTATTGCTGTGAGATGGAGATATAATCACTACAGCCCTATTTAATCATTTCTCTGCCAACATGAGCTCACAGGCGGTGGGACTTGAAGAATTTGCAAGTCCTGTGTTTGGCCATGTGTCTGTGCCTGTGCAGAGATGCTATTTAAAGACTATAGCTTGGAAATACCTGCTAGAAAGCTCTTTTATTCTCTCTCGCTTCATTTATTCCTCCTCTTGGTACTTCTTCTCTCTCGCCTCCAACTTTGAGACAACATGATCGTTTATAACCAATTAAATGTTTTCCTGTGCAGAGAACTGTTTTCTGAAACAAATGGATTTTTGTCTAAATGAAGCTTTTGAGAGTTGTGGTGTCAGGTTGGAAAGCGGTGCTGGAGGCCGTCTGGACCCATCCTCCTGCTCTGAGGGAACACCCAGCTGAAGGTTACACCAGGTTGCTTGGGGCGCATCCAGTTGAGCCTGGAGGTTCTCCAGCGCTGGAGATCCCACAGCTCAGGACAGCCTTATGTGAAAGCTGCACTTCCTGTTGGAAGTGTTGTCCGGAGGATGAAAGAAACCCCTAAGACAGGTTAGGAGTACGCTGCAGGCTCATGTATCGTCCCTTCTGCTGGTTCTGCTGAGCCTAAAACCTGTGAACAACCTTGGATAACTTGTTTCAGAACTTGAAGAGGCCCATGTCCCAAAACTGGTTAGTCCTCATCTGTAATTGCTGTTATTCCAGAGTTGAACACAGAATTCAAGTAGTGCTCGAGTTATATTAATAGGGTGGCTTCATTTGATCGAGTTAACTTTTATTCTTCCTTCAAAAAACCCCCAAACCCATGTTTTTCACTTTTCCCAGAGCACCTTTTTGAAACCTGCATGAGCTTTAAATATGGCTTTTCATTACTGTAGGCTTTCCATTCGTTATCAGTCTTTGCTTGGGAGGGTACCAGGGCAACCTGTGTTTGTTATTGCTCAAGAGCAATCTGTTTTGTTACACTTTAATGAGATTTCAGCAGCTCTCAGTATGCTTGTCAAAATAGTGTAGCTTAGGTACTCAGGAATATCCAACGTGTGACAACAGCCCTTTAAACACAGAAGTGCTTTTCTCCTCTAAAGATGATAGATAGCAAAGATACTTTTCTTTCTCCATCTCATGGTCTTAAATAGAGAGCAAAGTGTTTCTTAGAGCTGCGCGTACGGAAAGGTCAGCGGTGCCCGCGTACCGTTGCACGCAGCGTTGTGTGTGCTTTAGCACAGCCCTACGGCGTGACCCGAACGGCGCTTTCTCATCCACTCGTACTCCTCAGCATCGCTTGCGCTCTGCTGCTCCACTGGCAGTCTTTCAGAGGTTTAGCTGGCTTTCTTCCCTCTTTTGTGGGGTGAGTGTGCAAATCCTGCACTCTCTGATAAACGTGTTGTGGTGCCTCCGAGTCGTTAGGCTGTGCCAGCTGCAGGGTAGAAACCGGCTTCATTTTCCTGTTTGGCTGTGGTTCCCCTGAAGTGCCGGTCAGTGTCCAGGTAGTCTGATCGGTGGGTGACTTTTCAGTGAGGTTTTGGGTTGGTTGTTTTTTTTCTCTTCCCTAAGCACTTTGTTCTCTCTTTCTTGTAAAACAGCTTTTGAACAGTAAATGTAACATGCTGGCAGCTTGATGATCCTCATTGTGCTAATTATATTTCCTTTGCTGGAATATCTTTCTCTACCTTCCCCAAGCCATATGTGTTTGGTAAGTAAACTCGACGGCAGTTTCTGAGTCAAGGACTGTAACTTTGTGCAGTGTGGGGCTCTGACAGCGATCACTTTGGGTATTACTGTGATGAGAGTGAGAGTTCAATGCTAAGGGCCTTCTAGGAGTGATTGAAACCAAATTCTTCATGCAGAGCTTGCAGTCTAAATTAAACCTGATGTTTAGAGGGAGATCCCAGCCAAGAAGATGTCATCGCTGCAGAGACGTTTATACTAATATCTGCCTTTTCTGTAATTCACGTTAAGGCAGTCTGCAGAGCTACAGCAATCGTGAGTTTGAATGAGAGGCAGGCTGTGGTTTGCCAGGCCGGCGGGGAGGACGTGTGCTATGTTACATGTGTATTAATCCCCAGGGTTCCGATTGACTTGAAAGATTCAAGTAGTTTTTATTGCAAGTAAACATTACACAGCCTGGTCCTTTAGAGTTTACAACTTACATTAAATATTGCACATGCAGAATTTAAATCGGCTATTAATTGTTTCTCACATTTGTGTGCATACTTGTGTGGCAATAAGGATGGTAATTACGTACTCGTTGTGTACCCTGGGAATAGAGCAGATCATAAGCAGATGTTGCAAGAAGAAAGTTTATACCAGCTAATAACAAAAACTTTGTACAGCAGGAGGGTGGTTACAAACTGGAAGAGTCATTGGGTTTCACAGGACCCCTATCCTTTGCTGTCCTGAGGGTTTTCTGGCAGTGGTGATAGTGTGGTTTTTGCTTTCTTTGTAAGAACAGGTTGTGCTGGCGTGCCTTGAGTATAGCTGCTGCTGCTTGGTGTCAGTGTGATGGATTGGTGAAATATTTTAGACCTATTTTTTATGATGATATGACAATTTTATGCATATAAGCCCAATAGAAGGTCTTTATGGGAAGTGACTAGTTTCAGTTTTTTATTACCTATCACATGATTAATAAGCACCCAAAGTGCTTCTTTCACATGTGCTGTGTTTAAATAAAATGTTCTTCTGCTGTTGACCCATTTTAAATGGTTCCATTCAATATTTGTATTGTTACTGATATTGGATTTTTTTTTGCATGTGTTTTTTGGCAGCTACTGAAATGTGATTTAGAAATCCAATAATAATAATGTGCTGAAGAAATATGGCTATATTCACTGAACAGGAATAACCCAGTAGAAGCATTGCTTTAATTTTAAAGCTGACCTTTTCTGTTTAGCAGAAAAATCCACGATTCTGAAAGGAAATAGAGCTCTTTTGGTGGAGAGGATATATAGCCTACAGGAATAAAAGACTGAGGGACTCTAATGCTTTTGCTGTGCTAATCCAATGATAATAAGAACATTTTTGATTAAATGACTTCTGATTATGTTAGTACCAACACGCAGGTGAAAGTTGCCTCTGCAGTCAGTATCTGGGACAGTTTTCTCCCAGCAGCTTTTATGCGAGATGTTGATTGCATTTGACGTGTCACCCGAACAGGGCCACCAAACAGTGTGATCTTTCCTATGATATCAATTAGAAGTTGGAGCCTTTGGTGCTAAACCTTCTGTTCACGTTTCTGTGGCAGATCTGAAGCAACTCGGGACTTCCATAGCTGCTGTTGTCCCTATTTTGGGTGGTGGCACATGTGGTTCCGTACCGCTTACAGACCCCGAGGACGTGCCATGAAGGGCAGACCCCCCCTTGCTGTCATCCATCGGGAATGGAGCTAGCTGGAACCTCGCGGGCAGCGAAGGCCGACTCGTGAAGTGACTGCGGTGTGGAAAACACAGCGGGTTTGGGCCGTGCAGAACCTGCTGGCATCAGCAGGGCTGCAGCGGATGCCGTAGGGCCCAGCGAGCCGCGCAGGTCCCGTGCACGTCCTGCAGAAGCATGCAGGCGGTAGAGCTGCATTTGGGACCGTAGGTTTTTCCTGCCGGTCCTTCCTTTTTGAACAGGATATCTGGGGTTCGATGAGCAGTTTTAAACAGCTGTGTGGAACTGTAAGTGTTTCTGATGAAACCTTATTTATGAGAAAATAAAATGAATCCTTTTCTAATGGGTTTGTAAGAAGAGATGTGCCCCTATTCTCTGTTGTGAAAAAGCTCTGACAAATTTAGTATAATTTTATAACCATTGGGAAGCTTTTTGAAATCATCCTATATAAAATCCCATATAAAATCTAATAAAAAACCTAACTTGTCAATAAAATTATGCAAAAGGATGCTAAGCTCTCCAAAGCAGAGGTTCACTTTTTCTGCTAAATCCAGTATTGGCAATTTCCAAGCTGTCTATAAAAATATGCTTATATTCTTCTATAAATACTGTGTGCCACTTTATATATAAATATTTTATGAAAAAAAATATTAACACTTTGCTTCAAAGCAAAGCTTTTGAAGCTTTTCCTACCAGGCACATAAGAATTGCTTTTTTCAGTCCTATACGGTGTAAATTTTCCCTACTAGTTTTGTCGTTATGTAGAGAGTATTTGGAGTTCCTGCTGAAACACAGGTACCTTTGAGTTTCTCAGTGAAATCAGGCTAAAGCTGGGATGTACTTTACTGTATTGCTGTAACAAGGCCTGAAAGACTGTTCTGGAATAACAGAGGGTATTATTTGGGAATAATATGGTCAGACAGCAAACTGTGTTCCTAAAAAACCCAGGAGGTGTTGGGGAGGGGCTGTAGTCTCTCCATGGAGAGCAGCAAGTACTTTCCTCTTCAACTGATCTATCTTAGTTTAAGATCAATCCTCTGCCCCCAACAGCAGAAATAAAGCAATAAACACCTCTTTTAACGGCTGCCAGCCTTAGGGGGGAATCGGGGCGAGGGCAGCATCAGTGGCACCCGATGCAACACGGGGAGTTGGGCGAGGGGGCCTGGCCACTGCCCAGCCCGCTCTGTCCTGCCGCTCCCTGCCCTGAGCTGCAGGGCAGGAAAAGAAAACCAGGCTGTTCGGCTCTTCTTTTCAAACTTCTTGAAAGAAAAGGAAAGGAGAACGCTGATTTTTTTGAATGTCATGTTACTTCTTTTCAGGAAGGAACACACCTCCTGAGGAGACTTTTCCTTAGCTGCTCAGTTATAGATTGCTGTTCTGTTGCTGATCAGGTGGCTTTAAGGAGACTCAGTTATATCTCTGTCACTGATTCTGGAAATGTTTGGAGAACTCTAGCTTAAATCAAGGCAGGCCAAGCACTGGTGTGTACCCTTTGCTGAAAATTCAATTGCCTCTGGTCCCTCAAGCTCAGCTGTCGGTGTAACTCGTGTGTTCTCTTGAGAACACAGATGCACTGTGCTGCTGCCTGCTCCTCACAGCTCTGCACACAGAACCCTCTCTGGTTTAGGGTTTTTAAATTATTCATTGCTTTGCAGTAGTGGTGCTTTAAGAAGAATGATGTAAAGTAGGGCGTGCCTGTGTAGAAAGATAGGAACAAACCTGGAGGGCTTTTTTGCTGCTAAGGCTACTAAAAATTATTAAATGAAACATTAATTTCCAGGCATTTTTTTGTTTTTAATAACAGCACTTTCTCTGAATTGTAACTGAATTGTTTTAAGTCCCTGACCCAAAAACCCCACAGAAATGAGGTGCCATAAATTGGCCGCAGCCAGAAGATGCGCCATGGCACAGCACTCCTCGGGTGCACCTGACCGTTTCATAACTGAGCCGCTCATCCAGCCTCGCTTGCGCTGCAGCTGCGCCGCGGGCACTTTAAAGGCCAAAATCAATAGAAACCAAACCCTCAGTCGCCTGGTCGCTGTGGCTGTGTCTTCTTTCTGTTCTGGGTACGGGTAGCCTGCGAAAGCATTAATCAGTAGAAACTTGTTAATTCAATATAAACACAAATACACCAATCAAATGTTTATTTCCTATTCTTATATATTACGCACGCCCTGAGCCCATTATCATTAACTAACGAGCAGATAACTGCAAATGGCTTGCATGAAATACCAGAGGCTGCTTTACTGTGGCTGCTTCTCTCAGTCACTTACGGACTCTTGCCAAGGACCAAGTGGCAATGAACTAGTTAGGTCAGACTTTTTACTACTATTGGGTTTTTTTTAGTTGTGTGTAAGATAAAGAGAAGAAGGCCTGATCCATCCTCTGGTGACATCAGTACTGATGAGTACTTCTGCTTGGCCCATGAATACATGCAGGAGGTAAATACAGTAATTATGAAGTGACGCGTGCAGGTACATGTGGATGGCAGCGACATGGAGCGTCCTGCCTGCGGGCGAGATTCCTTTCTCTGCTGGCTCTGTGCGAAACAAACCCTTCGCAGAGGTGAATTCTGGGGCTGTTTCTTCCCCTTTGTTGAAGATCATGCAATTGGTCCCGGGTAAAGAACTGACCTCGAATCCCTATCGGGTACCAGTCAGCGTTCTCCTTTCCTTTTCTTTCAAGAAGTTTGAAAAGAAGAGCCGAACAGCCTGGTTTTCTTTTCCTGCCCTGCAGCTCAGGGCAGGGAGCGGCAGGACAGAGCGGGCTGGGCAGCGGCCAGGTCCCCTCGCCCAGCTCCCCGTGTTGCATCGGGTGCCACTAATATCTTGCCTTGCATTTGAGATTATATTTTCAGTGACATTATCAATGACTGGTACAGAAATCAGGATGTGACCCATCATGTTCTCCTCCCATGCATACAGCTTCCATACACGTACCTTTCTGGTGCATGCCGTAGTTTTGTGGATCACAGGATAATTTGGGCTGGAAAGGACCTCGGGATGTCTCTAGTCCAACACCCTGCTCAAATCGGGTCAGCTGTGAGATGAGGCTAGGGTTTGAAAATCTGGGGTTTTTTTTCAGGGTTTGAAAATCTGCAGGGATGGAGACAATCCCGTATTTGTATCTATATATACACGTATGTTAGAGAAGGCATTTGTCTGATGGCGCTGTGTCGGTATCGCTTTTTGTTCCACCATATATGAATGTGCTTATGGTGTGAGGTTATTTCTATCCATACATATTAGCAGCCAGTTAAACAGCATGTGGTTTGCTCTTGTCCCTCTCCCCTCCCTCCATCAGTAAGCTAAATTGTTCGGCTGTCTGATCCATCATGAAAAGAGTTGCTGTACAGAATTGCCTACATTAAAGTGTTGAGGAATCAATACAGGCGGTGACCTTTAGTGGAGCTGACATTTACTGGGGTGGATCAGCTGCACACACAGTACATGACTGCTCACTCGCTCGCTTGATATCTCTCCCCAGAGTTCTGCTACGTGATTTTTCTTCTTTTGATGTCTTGCTCTGCCTAATTGTTATCTAAAGGGGTTTTTGGCCATATGATTGAAGGGAGGATGACTGAGTCTGTCTCTGACCTAACGGACCCTTTAAAGGAGCCCATGCAGGCAGAATAAAATGAGCTAGGTTTAGACTTCTAAAAGGGAGGAATGTGAAAGAAATCAGATTCCCGAGCAGGATTTGTCCTGTGCTGTCATTTCCCCATCCCTGTGTGTGCCTACTCCTCGTTGTTTTCAATTATTCCATTGTCTGTGTGTCCCCCCCATTACGTTTTTGCCTGGTGTGAGGTCTGTAAGCAGTAAATATCCTTCAGTGTTGAACATTCCTCTTCTCAGCTGGATGCTGGAAATTTTCCTTTTCATCTAGCTCAGCTTACCATCCGATACTTCTGTGAAATTTTGACATGGGTTTGACCTGTGCAGGTTGGAGGATAAGGCACCCTGCAGTAAGGGGAATCATGGTTGTGTTTTCTTACAAATCTTAAGACACAGGGGAAGAGTGCAGTGCCAGAAACATGAGCGTGGCTGTTAACCGTGAGGCTGAAGCCAAGGTAAGAGCTCGGACCGCAGCGCTGGCCACCCGAACTGCCTCCTGCTGCGAGGGGGAGCCTGGGGAGAGCCTGGAATCTGGGAACCTGGAATCTGGGAGCTTTTGGGCTTACCCTGGGAGCCGCCTCCTCGCAGGAGCAGATGCGTCTCTTGGTGCCCAGCGAAAGCCCCAGAGATGGGTGAGACTGGTGCCATCTCTCTCAGCGACCGAGCAGCGCTTTGGTTGGGGTGTCTTGTGAAAGAAGTGTGGATGTTTCCCCCACGAAATGCAGAGACTCCTCCGTCTTTGTTCAGCCTGGGGCACAAAGGCAACGCGAGGGAAGAGGGTAACAGCAGTGCCAGGCAGTGTGGCGTGATTGCCAGCCTGTGCTCTGGGGAGGCTGGAGGAGATGCACTAGGTCAGAGTAGATGTGCTTCAGCAGGTACTACAGAGTAATTGTCTTGAGATAAAAAAAGACCTGTCTCGAGGCGAGGCAGCGCTGTTCAAACAGTCACATCAGTACGGTTCCGCGTTGCACACTGATTGCTGGTAAAGGAATAGGAGTTCATTTGACTGTTCTGGTGGCCTTACGTATTCCACCTGAGTTTCTATGAGTAGCAGCAGGAGTACTCTAAATAGTATATCACTTAGTGTGTGTATATATTTCTTAACATTATGTATATACATACACTGAGAAACTATTTTCTTAAGAGTTTGGCCTTTTTTGTTCTAAAGTTTGACAATGTAACCTTGCTAATTTGAAAATGTTTTGTAATTTTTTAGTGAAGTAAACTTACATTTTACATCACAGGGAGTTCCTGATGCACAGCCTCACTAGACATGATGTATTTATTGTCTGCTGCTTCCTTTTTGTCTTCCCACAGCCATACCTCCCCTGGCAAAAGCAAAAGCACAGCCGCCCTTTCTTTGCTGAGGAGTTTCTTCATCTCACTTGCTGCAGCTCTGTAGGAGAACTTGTACCCGACACGTTCCTCCTGCTCATAATGAGCTTTCACTCAAGTCGCTGATCAATAGCAGGAACCAGCAGGTCTGTCTCTATTGCTTGTTTTCTCTATCTTGAATCTGCCAAGATAGATTAGACTATTGCCAAGGTCACTCAATACGTTGCAAGTGAATGAAAAGATATCTAGTTGACTTTTTTAGGACAGGACTGTGAAAAGGCAAAGCTGGAGCTAGGCTGAGTGTACAATGACAGATTAAATCTGCATCAAGGTCACAGAGGGTATTTTTAAGTGAACCTTCGACACAGCTGAGCAAGATCCACATCCCCTGTCGGCAGAGAGGTTATTACACTGCTTGCTAAGGCAAAGTATCTTGGCAGCACACGGGTGGGAAGGAACAAACAAGGAATGCAGGAATTGCAATGAGAGAGAAACTTGGGCGTAGCTCTCTGGAAGTCAGTGGGGTATTTACGTCTTATTCTGGTGGCAGAGACTGAGCTGTGGGGAGCCACAGTAGTAAGAGCAGCCTTGTGCTTACCACTGCACCCCGGGGGCAATGGTGTCCTCCTGCTGGCGCAGCGGGAGGCAGCAGGACGAGCAGAGCAGTGAGCACCAGTGCCTGGCGCAAGGGGCTGATGGGCTCCAGAAGCCTGCGGTGTACTGGGGGTCTTCTATAGTTCAGAGGGAGCTGCTTCTCAGAACAGGACAACATGCAAGGAAAAAAAAAAAAAGCATGAGTCGCTTAAAGAAAAAGTTTTTGCATTAGCAGTGATTAAAATTACCGAGCAGGAAGGTTTGTAGTTAGAGGTAATACGTGGTGTTAGACTGCCTGCTGTAACGGGGACAGCTGTCTGCACGGCTCGTGTGTCTGAGAGCTTGTCTTCTTTTTTCCAGTTTCAGCAGTTGATCTAATAAAATACACTGTCTGTATAAATCTTCTAGCCTCAGATCATCATGTCTGTCTGCCTCAGAACAGCTAATAAAATAGCAGACATGTTTTCCTAATAAAGTTGCTTCATTTAATGGATTGTCATGGCCACTCAGCGCAGAGTAGTGCTTGTCCCTAGACCCCGGTGTCTGTGCATGGTGAGAAGTCTTCCAGGAGAAAAGTCTGAGTCGTGGGCTTAGCTGGTTTTACAAATAAAACTGAAAGAATTGCTTACATAGAAACCAAAAAGAAACCTCCACTTGCTCTTCTTTCCTAGGTTTGGACTTCAGACTTTTCCAGAGTTTGAAGCTATTTGTTCTGCAGGAAATGAAATTCAGTTTCTCTGCACGGAGATGAAACGTAGCTGTGTCCAAGATACAGCTCTGCTTTTATACCCAATAGATTGGTTGTTTTGTTTAATTTCAGTCTGGTTATTCCTATGCTTTTAAATGGCAGTGTGCACTTAATTGCTGTCTGGGCCTGGAACCAAAGCGGTTAGGGAAACAGTGATGAAAATAACAGGAGTCCTGGAGATTTTGCAAGCCACTTCAAGATAACAGGACCCTTCTGATTTCCTCTAGTTCTCCATGTCCACGAGGACAACCTTACAGGGCTGAGGCCAGAGTATCAGTGATGTTAAGGGATGAAGCAATTTGTGTTAATTACTTGAACTGTCAAAGAGAATCTCATAAAATTATCTGTAAGAGAAACCCCAACAGATAATTATGAACTGCCAAAAGTTTCAGTCTCCTACGGTTGTTCTCTGTGTGACCTCAAGTCTTCAAAGGCCTGCAGGATTTAAAACCTATTTGAGTAGTCTGACTCTCTAGTGACCGAACTGTTAGCTGGGAAAAAGCAAACAGAAGAGGCTGCAGCTTTGAGTTTGTCTGTACTTACAGCTTTATCTTTGTTTCTAATTGAATTTTAAAGATGCTGATCATGAGTCAGTGGATGAGGCCAGACTAAAGCTCCAGTCCAGATGAAGATGGAGCAGCGGGACTGAACTTCCCTTAGAGCTGCCTTTCGGCTTGGAAACACACGGCGTTCCCCTTACCCAAGCTTATCAAGTCAGTGGCTTCAATTTGCCAGTCTTGACCTGCGCTGAGTTTCGGTCCCTTAGGGACTCGACCGTCAGAGCGTCCGACAGCAGTCACCAACCACGTCCTGGAGTTGGAGAAACTAGTTTGCTCAGAGAGTTCAAGGCAGACCGATGATTTTCCAGCAGTGCAAGTTCTTGCCCAGCTGCCCCTTCCCTCTCTTTTCCTGCTTTTGGAATCCAAGCTGGGGAATTGGATTTTGAATTTCAAGCGTGGTTTGGCACAGAGTGAGGTGAGTGCCAGAAGTTGCTGGTCTGCAAGACCCGCTCGCAGCTGGGGTGGAGGGGGCTTGTCCTTCTCCTCGCGCATTTGAGGGGCTGGATTTGCTGTGGGGCAAAACAGCTTCTCATCGGTCTGCCAGAAGGATCTGACCTGAAATCAGTTTAATAATTTGAGGAGAGCATTTTCTTTTCTCAAACCCCTGTTTTGAGGTGATAGCCACCCATGGATTTGAAGTGCAGCCTCAGGCAGTTGTTCTGGCCTTCTGCAGCATGGCGTTCTTCCCATTTGCGGATACTGCTTTTCTTTTTAATCTAATTTTTGCCTCATTGTTAGGCTCCAAGTCTCCCTACCTGGCTTCTAGTGGCTATTATGGTGATTGGCCTTTCTCTCCTTATCCTGCATACTGATTTAGCTCCTCTGACTTTCTCTGCAGAAAACAGAGAGGGAAGAAAACTGGCAGCTACAAGTGAAGGGGTAAAAGAAGAAGAGATGGGGATCGATTCCCTCGCTCGGTGGGACTGCGCTTGTGCTATGTACAGTGTTCTTGTCTGCAAGCAGTGGATCAGTCTGTCAAAGTGCTGCTACGCTGCCGCTCAGCCCTGCGTTGTAGGAGCCAAAGGTGAGTCTATGCCACACAGAGGTCTGCATGTTATTTTCCGCCCGTAATCAGATTAAAGCACAGCAGCCTTCAGCCTGATTGTCGCAGTGTCTGCCAGCTCGGTCCTCTGCCTCACCTGGGAGACCTGCCAAGCCTGCACAATGCTCACAGGGGTGAGGATGTTCAAATACAGTGCAAAAGCTTGTTGCCAGGAGGGACCATAACCCACTCTGGGTTTTCAGCTGAGTTTTGAGAGCATCTCTCAAAACTCAGAGGCTCTGTGTTCTTGGAACCCCAGGGAAGGAGGTTTGGCAGTTAGCCTGTGGGAAGCCTGTGTGCTGGAGCACCTTGGGATGGTCACTGTCAGCTGGGGCTGGGTTTGGACTCTTGTGGACATTTGACCGCAACCATCTGCCACGGTCACACTGCCTGTGCCGGCTGAGAGATCAGCCAGAGGGCAGGGACACGCGGCACCAGGGGTCTCTTGCCAAGCTTTTGGTATCTGCTTTTCCACCACGAACTTACTGTGATGGTGACATATTTTACCAAGTATGCCACTGTCTCCTCTTCGAAGCATAAGTTATTCTCTATTGTTAGACTTAACGTTTGTCTTCTGAAGCTCTTTCTCTGGATCGTAGGGGTGGTGGTGTTGGATCAAGCCAAAGGGCTGTCTGTTAGTCTGCAGGCCTTTTTCTGTTCTGTTTTTTATGGACAGTGTCTAGTACCATAAACCTAAGGAAGGGTATAGGTATGGAAGAAGTAACTACTGATACCTTCCCCATAGTCTCCAGCCATCTGGGGGTCTTGCTGATGTTGCTGGGTACCTCATCTCCTGCATGAGAGTGCAGCTGCCCGGCTCAGATGGGAAGGATGGGGCTGCCTGCCCGTGCACCCAGGGATGCGTGTGCATGGCGGGGTGGTACGTGCCATAATGCAACTACGCCTTCCTTCATAGTTTCCTGCTTTTGAGTAAATTCTTTCTGACAGTAAAAAACTTGTAAGTTTTGCAATCCTAAGACTTAATACAGGATTGTCCTGTGGTAAAGACCTGGCCGGAGGCTGGGAAAGCAGTATTCACAAAGGCTTTTTGTTTTTGTTTGACTTTGGATATATCCTTGAGGCTTTCTTCATTGCTTAACCTCTTGTCTGTGAAACGGGAGATGATTCTACTTGCCTAACAAGGCTGCTGTAGGAATATGTACTTAGAAGGCCGTGAGAAATGCAAATGCATTCACTTGGCCAGTTATACAGAAAACTGCTCTCAAACAGTCAGTAGAGAGGGAAGGTGTTTCCTTCTACAGACACTGATCTTAATTTGCAAACTAACTTTCCGGTAGACAGGCTTGTTATCTTTTGTTTACTAATTTGTCACGTTGTATTACACAGTACTAAATCCGTTTAAGATGCGATGTAATGGGGTGACACCATGCAACTTCAGATCTGTTAACATAATATGGCAGCACGTTTTAATGCGTTTGTTTCACTGCAGGTAACCGCAATTTAGTCTGACAGTGGTCTGTCTAGCGCAGAGGCTGGGGCAGACCTGTAACACACACCACACTGTCAGTGCTCTTTGATTGAATGAGCCTCCCTTGGTTCTGGGCAGAATTTATCTTTTAGCATGCCTGGGGTGAAAAATTGTGAAGTCCAACTTGAGTATCATCTTTTTGTCCATTTTCTCACCTGTAGCAACAAAATCTGTTGGGGCTTAATTTAGTTTACTTTTCTATCACTACTGTCAAAACTGGGGCAGGAGGTAGATTGAGATGATTTTGGTACTTCACATGGTGATTTGTCTTTGCTTTCTATTGTCTGTGCTTTGTTTGATGTTCCAAATGTATTTCCAATGGATATCTCTGTTACAAGGAGAATAAACATTGCATTAAATAAACCTTTATCAGTATTTAGACAGGTGTCACAACAGTGTTGTGGATTTGTTTGGATAACTACACCCGTAATTTTGGGGAATCTGCAGAAAACCTACTCCCGTTATGTTTTGGAAGAGAAGCCTAGGAAAGGTGTTAGAACCTGTTGTTCTGCAAGTTTCTTCAAGTGTGTGATTCCAGGCAGCGCTTGTTCGGTAAGGGTGTGGGGTGGCCAGAGCCCGGCGCTGGGCAGCGCTGCCCGAGGCCCCGAGGGCTCTCGGAACGGGCGCGTGGCTCCTTACCGAAGGCAGCTGCTTCTGGCCACAACCCAGCCAGCCGAGCACGCCCTCTTGACACGTGGTTTCTCCTTCCTTTGTCCAGCCTACACAAACTATGTGGTACAAAAGGCCAGCAATTAAAAGCTTGATTTAAAAAATACTTTGCTGATTTTTTGAGCATTAATTTAAGCGTACAATTTTCATTTGTAAATGATCGCTCACTGTGACTGCTACTCGAATGATCACGCCAAGGACCGTGGCTGATTTTTACTTTCAGTTAGTTGAAGATGCCACTTCTTAAAAGAAATAAAAAAAGTTCCTGATGACATTCTGTGGTGACGACGCCCTCTGAAGGGAAGGGGAGGATGGCTGCAGGGGAACAGCGCTGCTCTTTCAACTGTCTGGGCTTATTTCTGCTTACTCGATGTGCTTGCATGGCTATCGGGGTACGAAACTGCTCTGGAACCACCTCCCAGTCTTTGCAGCAAAGGCTGATGGCACAGGCAGCTGGGGCGGGTGTTAATCTTTACTGTTTTTCTCTTCCGTTTGCCCAGCCGAGATGTTATTAACTCTGTCAGCTGTCTGGAGATTAATTAAATACTGTAAACATCGCATTTACCTCTGAATCACAAAAGTGAGATTATTTAGACCTTGAGACGGAGTCAGGAGCTGTGTGAGTACTTTATTAGCTTGGACACAAAAACCTTCAGATCTTTGCAGATGGAAAAAATGGTTTGAGCAAATGGAAAATATTTACCTTTTCAGAATGTGTCACCAAATTGTTGGATTTGGTTTTACTTTAAGGGGAGATAATAATTCCTTCCTCTTCATGACCTTGTGTTATGGATTTTTAAAATTTATCTTGTATATCTCATATAATTGAATTTCCAGTATCTTTTCCAGAGAAATTTAATACTAATAATTTAAAAGCGTGTTGCCTCCTTATTAATGTCAGAAGTCCTTCTTACACAAATAGGTCTGCATAGCCAAAGTTTTCCAGATGAACTCAAACAATTCTGAATTCCAATTTCTATTTTGCAAAGCATGGCTCGTGAAGGCGACTTAAAAGAAATAAAACACTCTATGGAAGCAGTACAGGTGGGAGTTAATGTATTTTTATTCATACTTTACTTAATTCTTGAATGAGGAAAACTCAACTTGGTTTGCAGATTTTGGGTAATCACGGGGGACTTTCTGGGCTGCCAGCGCACACTGCCGGCTCATGTTGAGCTTTTCAGCAATCATCACCCCCAAGCCCTTCTCCTCGAGGCTGCTCTCCAGCCATTCGCTGCCCAGCCTGGAGCTGTGCTTGGGATTGTGCCGACCCGCATGCAGGACCTTGCCCTTGGCCTTGTTGAACGCCGTGCAGCTGCACTGCATCGTTCTTCTTAGGAGCAGAAACTCTTACAGGGATTGAGAAGAAACATGACAGGCTGGGATGAGAACAAAACCCTTTCTGAGCTTCAGGATCAAGTTATTTGGTTTTCCTATTTGTTTCTGTCCCTGATTTTCTGGGTTAATTCTGTTTGTCCTGGTTTTCTTGTCTTGGTTGAGTGTTTTTCAGGCTTTTGTGGCACATTGCTGTCTTATGGGGGCAGGGACTGTCTAATATAGCTTGTATCTTTTTAGCCTCTGATCCCAGTTCTGACACCTTTATCACTATCACTGTGCAAGAATTTATTAATTGTATGAGTAAATGTTATACTAATTAAGCATTAAGATTACTAAAAGGGAAAATAACATCAAGCTCCAGAAAAGCTTTTTGCCAGCTTAGAATGGTTGGCAAAGCATTGGAGTCTGAGAAAACCTGCTCTCCCGAGTTCCTTATGGCCAGTTAATGACTGAGGGGAAAACAGGGTTTGTCTCATTTCGTGTCCAAATCTTGGAGGTTTAAAAATATAAATGTGAGCCTAGGGTTATGTAAACCTTTGGGTTCTGATGGAAGAGGGAAGATTCTTGTCTCTAGCATGAAAGTAAAGTATTAGACCAGCAAACCCTCTGCCTTCTCAATGTTTCCAGTTTTATCCATTGATCTTACAAGATTTAGCGTTTCTCCTTGTAACCAGACAGTGTGAAAAGCTTTAGATATGTCCTAAAGGCCCTTTAGAAGCTCACGAAGCAATTAAAACGCAGTTCAGATGCCGTGATCCATATAGAGAATGAGAAGATTTTTCAGGGTTCAGGCCTGTCAGTATTACTGTCCATCGGTGGATTTATTTTTTTTGCCCCAGTCTTCTATGTCTCTGTGATAACCAAAGACAAAGCTCTGGGAAGCGTGGTGCGTTGCCACGTCAGAGCAGGGATACCTACATCCAAAGACCGGAGATTCGATACCCCTTCACATTACGCTCAGTCCGCAGTTTTGCTGCAGCGTAGGGTAAGGCAAGGACAGCGGCCGTGGGTTTGAAGAGCCTACAAGTACGTCTCGCTACTGAGCAGCCTCAGGTCGTGGTGCGGCAGTTTGGTCCCGTTCCTCAGAGGGAAGCAGCGCTTCACCAAGTGACGCGCTTTGACACGCTTCACCGGAGGAGGAGGAGCACTGAAGAGGTGTGCACGGCCGATGCTTGTTCCCTTCCTGATGTGATTAGCTGCTCCTGGCGAGCGTTACAAAGGCTGTGGCCTTGGCCTGGCGGGACTGCAGGTCGGAAACGCAGCAGAGAGCAAACAGAGATGGTTCCTCTGACCCAGAGAGTCTGATGTGTTCTCTGCTGCCGGTGGGTGCCTGCCCTGCCAGATGTCTTCTCCTCGGAAATCTCATTTTCCTTCAACTTTTTGACTCTGTTGAATTTCCAAGGTGTGCGGTGTCTTCTCTCAAGCTGTTCCTTTTCCTGGTAAATGTCTTATTTATTCTTTCTCAAGACCTTCCACTAACCTTCCTTTGTCAGTGGTGAAGCAGCTGGCGTGTTGCGAGCAGGGCCCCTCACGGTAACCACTCGTT
Organism: Psophia crepitans; assembly: GCA_013399095.1. Taxonomy (NCBI): domain Eukaryota; kingdom Metazoa; phylum Chordata; class Aves; order Gruiformes; family Psophiidae; genus Psophia; species Psophia crepitans. Next base: position 56,786 of record VWZZ01003908.1, read on the forward strand.
CCTCTAGGTCCGTCTCTGTCCATCTTCCCGTGTGCTGGGAGGGCAGGACAAACTGTTCTTATGGACATTTCAGACAAAGTACTTTTTCTTAATGCCCGACCCCCCACTCCCACCAGCGCAGGATCGGTAACTGCTGTGGATCAAAAATGCTATTGAAAACTGCTGAAAACTGTCTTTTTAAAAAATACTTATTTTCTAAGAAATATCAGGGTATTTAATTTCTTTGCCAAAACACAGAGAAATGGACAAAACCTTTGAAAGAAGAGAAAATATTCAAGGAAAGCAGAAAAGAAAAAGAAAAGTAGATTGTGTCATTTTAAGGACAACTTTCCTGTGACCTGCTGGATTATCTTGGAAAGAAAGTGTTGAGCATCTCCGTAACAAGGGCTGGGCTGGGCGCCAGCGCTGTTCCGTAAACCCTGCGTTCCCTTCGGATCAGTTCCGCCTTTGTGGTAGCGACAGCTCTGTTGGTCATCTGGGAAAGAGCCAGTTTTGTCAGAGCAGTTTGTGGATGGCAGTTTGAGAGCCACCGCATTAATTATGCGCTGTTTCCACACTGCAACCAGGAATGGCCCGTTCTGAACTGTGACCTGAAACTTCAACAAAAAAAAAAAATAAAAAAAAATCCCACGGAAGAAGCTGTGATTTCAACAGGGGGAGCTGGATCGCTTCGGCAGAGCCTGCGGCCGGGAGGAAAGTCTGGTGCTGCAGCCCCGGCTCCTGCTGCAGAAGCGGGGCTGCTTCTGCGGCGGTGCTGGGATGTTCCGCGCCAGGGCGGTGCTGGGTGCTGGTGCTGCTGGCTGTGCCCCCAGCTCTAACCCCGGCAAGGAGCCCTGGCCCTCCCGGGTCTTCGCCGGGCTCTGTCCAGCCCTTCAGGGGGAGCTCTGAGCTGCTGCTCGTCTTGAGCGTGGGAGCCGCAGTTCCCACCAGCTCCTTCCCAGATGGACGGGACCTCTCTCCCACCGGCGCTGTGGCCCCCTGAGTGCAGCTCCCTGGGCAGCTCGTGTTTACGGTGGCCTGGCGGTGTGGGACACTGGCTGCCTCGTCCCACAGATGGGTTACATGTGTAGTGTGAAGGTTTTAATGCTGTTGCATGCCAACAATAGCTCGTGGGCCTTGGAGCCCCAAGTTTTGAAGTCAGACCAAGGTTCTAGGTGCCTTCAGAAAACGTCGGGTTTCGAGTATTCTCCCTGGTGTCCCAGGATACACGGTGAGCCCGCTCTCCCCTCCGCTCTCACACGCTGCCAGAAGGATAACGCTGGTTTCCCAGTGATTCCCAAACCTTCAGTACCGTGTTTCTTCTTTTCCCAGAAAGAAGGTAATCACCAGCCTCGTATGGAATGGCAGAGGCAAATTAATCCTTGGTGCAACTTGGTTGAAAAGAAACATTTGGGATGAAATTGGCCCTTAGAAATCCCAAAGCATGGAAAGATGTATTTGTTCAGTGTCTCTCCAATTCCTTGCCAATTATTTAATGACATTTGCTAGTGTTTTGCCTAGTTGTGTTTTAAATTACAGGTCTGGTCATGATACTAGCAAACATTTTCTAGCTCTTAATCTTACTAGTCCCTTCTTTTCCTCCATGTTATCTGTTAATTTCTGTATGTCCTACAGATCTTTCCTCTCTTGAGTTGTCAGGTGTCACTATAGTTCTCTCTCTTTCAGGTCTGAGTAAAGCTGTGAGAAAGTAGGTTGGAAAGGAAAACTGCAACCTTCCCAGATGCATGCTGTAAGGTAGCAAGACAGGCAGTTCCTCAGCAGTGAAGCTCCAAAATTAAAGAGGTACAGGAAAGGAAGCAGAAGGCACACGTTGTAGCACTAAAGATCCTGGAGTTTGTTTTGACTTAGTCTGGGCCCATGAAGTGCTGAATGCTTGTCAGGTTCTCTGTGGAGTGTGGTAATTAACTGACTGGAGATGGCTTGTGCAGGGGGCGGTTCTGGGCAAGGAGCGAGGCAGCCCTGGGTGGCTCGTGTCAGTGGCGGCGTGTGGCTGTAGCCTTCCTCCCGCACCCCTCACTCCTCTTCCCTGGTGGCATCTTGATGCCGATCTGGTCCGTCGCAGTGCATTCTGCAACGGGTGGCTATAAAACAAGCTTGTGCTTAGTTTAGAGGAGACTTCTCTACTCCCCGTGTAACTTACTTCAGCATGCTCTTGAAAACATGGTGTTTTGCTTCTCAAGAGCTTTGCATTCTTATGGAACTGGTGAGAGCTTTAAATATATCTGATAGTAGGAGTAATCAGATGGCAATACAAATGGGAACCGAGGCTAGAGGCAAATTGTGAGAGCTGGAACCTGTTGCAGACTTTGAATAGCTAATTATTGAACTATTTATTTCATTAGAACAAAACCAACAGTGTTGGAATAACGAAGAACTTGCTTTGTCCGTGGCATGCTTTCTGTCTCTTGTGGAGCGATTTACTTTACATTGAAGCGCTCAACGCTCTGGAAGGATTTGGGTGCCTTCTGTTCCCTTGGGAAATCTTCAGCTTGTAGGAGATACTATAACCTGGCTGACTTTGTTAGTGTGACGAAATGCGACCCAAACAGATGATTCAAATTCCCCAGGTTTTGCTAAAGATGACTCTCAGCCTGGGCTTTGTTCTTTTTCCTTTCCAACTTCTTCCTGTGTCTACCTGCAGTCTGGGGTTTCAGACCCCTGGCATTTTGTGAACAGAAAGGGGTGTTACTCCTCCCTCTGTCTCCCCGTTCTCATGCTCGTGCCCGCTGGCATGTTTCGCCGAGGCTGTTCCGTTCAGCCCCCGTGAACCACGCAGGAAGCCTCTTCCCGCCGACAGCAGTGGAGCCGTGGAGAGCCTGCCCCGCAGCGGAGCCGGGCGGCAGAGGTGTCTGCCACAGAGGTGCTCAGCCTCCCTCCGGCTTCCCCTGTCAGAACTGGGTGCTGCCCTGGCTGGGCTTACTTTGAGCCCTTTCTAGACTCTGCCTCGCTGCATAGGAATTGTCATTATTGCTCTGGGAACAAGAAGTGCATTCCTGAGCAGAGGGTGGAAAGCCTGACTGGCAGGAGGAAGGGAGGAGGATCAATGCTTCTGGCACAGAAGTCAGCAAGCACTGGGGTGCGTTCGCAGCCTGCATTCCCTAGCAGTTTGCTCTGATAATTGGCACTAAAACACTTTTCCTCAGCTAACCGGCATAAACAGGTACTCTCGCAACGGGAAAGACTGCTTCTGGAAGGCGTTAGAGGTGCACGTTTGTTTCCTTTCAGGCAGGCTGTGCCTTCCTTTTCCTCCGTACGCCCGTATCTAACAGATGACGTGAGCAAAACCGCGCAGTGCCAGCATAGCCTGCCCGGGCTTTAATATCTCTAAGAGCTGAAGAGTCTTTCCCTTTGTGCATTCACATAATGTCAAGTCAAAAAGGGGAGAATGTTTTATAAGAATATAAAGTTTCCCAGTAATACTAGATACCTGCGGTTTTATTGGGCTTCATAGCTTTATGATAACCATCATCCTTTTCTTCAACACATTTGCTTGTAGTGAGAGAAATTGTGAGGCTGAACCCTCTGGTTCCGGGCGGATCGCTTGCAGCAGGCTGCGAAGTAACAGCAGCTGCCACGGGAAGGTGTGCGTGTTTGTAAGCGCCGTGGGAACATTCGAGGTCTGCTCATCGCCCCTTCTCAAAGATGGGTCGTTTCCTTGTCCCCTGGGGCTGCGTTCGGGCAGGAGCACTGAGTCCTCATTAATGAGCTTCCATTTTCATGGCGTGGAGCGGGGATAAGTAGTTTGCTTTGGTCGGTGCAAAATGAAGATGACGAGAGGATGAGATTATGTAAAGTTCAACAAACACACATGTATGTGCGTGTTACATCTGGAAGTGTCTTAGTTTCTTGTTTTCATGGCAAATGAAAATTGTGAAGTGAGAAAAAAGAATCACAAAAGCTACATCAAAACATCGTGGAATTGTATTGTGAAACAGATTTATTATTTTCTGAAGTAGAAAGGAACAATTTGAAAATGCCAGTCTTTCATAGCTGGTTGCTCGGGAGAGCAGAGAGAAGTAGAAAGCTGAAACAATTATTAATTGTAACCTTTAAAAATAGATATGTATTTCCTAACAAATGTGCCATCTTTTCATTATCTTGGACAGCTTCATTAACTGAAATACTTATTTGCGATTATGGGAAGTTTAAAAATGCAACAGCCGCTTCATTGGTTTTATTCCTTTCTGGAGATGTGAGTTATTTAACATCAATTTCCGATGCCTGTTCCCGCTGCAGTTGCCGACAGGTCAGCGTGAGGATAAGGCAGCAGAGCTCGGCTCGCCGGTCAGGGCCTGAGCTCCGGGGCTGCCCGGGCGTGGGGCTGCGGGTAGGCTGCGCCCCCAGCCTCCTCGGCCGTGCCTTTCAGCCGCCCGCGCGCAGCTTGGAGGGTATCTGCAGAAAGCAGCTAAGAGCAGTGCACCTCCAGGATCTCCTGTCCACTGCAAAAATTGTGGGCACTATAAACTTTGAGATTAAACGCGTTATTTTATTATGATGATAATTTGGACGTGGGTATTTACCAGGGAAACACGCATTCGGCCAGCTAAATAACGTGAAAGTAACTTTTCCTTTAAAGGTGGATGTGACACCTGATGTTGGGCAGGGCAGGGGGGACAGCACGGATCCTGGGGTCCCCCTGGGGTGCAGACCAAGGCAGTTTTCCAGGCATCAGGGTGCTGGGAGAAGCCTCCTTCAAACTCCCCTTCCCCCTTTTCCCAGCAATGGCTCTTTTATCTGGGAGAGCCGGGTTCATTTTGCAGTGCTGCTCCCCTTGCAGCCGGCGAGCGACTGTTGGTGTAAGTGCGTGATGAAATGCAGCGCAGTGAACAGTTTAGTGCGCCACTGTTTGTCAGCTCATTTGGGGTCACTCACCAAGCGCGCCCACTTGGCACGGTGAGACGGGGAGGGAGCACCCTTGCGAAGTGCTGAGGGAGGGGAAGGGCGGCTGAGGTGGAGCTGTGTCTGGCTTTGCGTGTTGTGTGTTGAAGCGCCCTGCCGGCTCGCTCCAGCCACACGCCGGGGCTGCTGGCCTCCTCCTGCCACGGCTGCCTCCAGCTCTGCTCAAACCCCGGCCTCGGGGCTGGGAAGCAGGAGCAGGGGCTGTCTAACAGCAGGAGGGTGTTAGGGGAGCTCAGACCTCGTCCCTGGCTGAAAGCTTGGGGTGCAGGATCCCTACTGGGGGTGGGAATGGAGCGGGTCATGAGGGCAGGCTGTGCCACATTTTCTTTCAACCCAACGAGAAGAGTCAGTTTTCAGCTCTCTGGGTTCTTTGTTCGGGGCGTCAGGCTCCCTGAAAACGCGGCGAGCTGGGACACCAAGGGTTACATCCTGTTGCCGTAAGGCGAGGGGCAAGGTGACGTGTTAGTTCAGTGTGGGTCGAGGCTGAACATTCGTTACGGTCTTGTCCTGGGGCTGTGCGTAGGGGCTACAGCTCAGCGAGGCCGCCGTGCACAGAAGCCAGTCCTGCTCCTTCACCAGTGTGCTGAGCCCCATACCTCTGGAATGACTGCCAGAAACCCGGCATTTCTACCGGAGAAATCTGACAGAATGTATGAAAAATAAAAGCAAAGAAGTGAAGTTACAGCTAATGGTCCATGTTCTCAGGTGGTGCAGCTTCATTTCCGTCAGTGAGGCAGAGCTCAGCTGAAATTCAACTCCCTGCATTTTATTTTACTATTTTAAATAGAAATTGGAACCTGATTTTTTTTTCCCAAATGGTGAGATGCCTTTTAATCAGAAAGGTGGAAATGTACAGAAAACCACTGCAATTTTTTGGCATCTTGGTAAAAGAAACATACTATCTGAAGCTTTTGAAAGATTCTCTTGAATAAATAAATAAATAAAAAGGCAGGATGCAATTAATTTCAGAATACTCAGAGTTCTTTATGAAGCCCAGCTGGTGATATCTTCCTCCTCCATAGACTAAGAGATGGCTGTAACTCCTTAAAACTACAGGTCTGGGGAGCTTGTGCTGAGGAGATGCACCAAACTAGGAACAAGAAAAATTGATGGGATGTCGCCTTTGATGAAGCAGACGCAAAAGGCACCTGGCAAAGTGATCGGCAAAGTTCTTGTAGAATTGCCAGCCAAAGTCCCTGCTTGTTTGCATACTCCACTTGAAGGGGAACAGGCTTTTCAGCTCAGTGCACCGTTGTCCTGTTGGCATGTTTCTGCATTGAACAGGCTTGCAGACTAGCTGACAAGCATCGATACTGTCATCATCGTCATCATTACCTTCTGCAGCAGCTGAGACCTGGCCATCTCAGGGGTGTCGTCGTTCGCTCGGCATCTTATTTCTCTGTCTGCAGTAAGTCTCCCACTGGGCCCCATCCATAATATTCAGAGGCATCAGAATAGTCTCCTGCTGCCTTAGGGACCTATTTATGTCTCCGGCCTATAGAACACACATACACTGTTTGGAAGAGGGTAGCATAGAAAGGTGATAATTCATTAAAGCTACAAAAGAAATTTATATTGTGACAGTACCAAGGAGTAAAAGCAACCAGATGATCCAAGATGTCAGAGCCAGAAGAGCTAGTCATATTTTTTCACAAGTTTAGTGGCTTTGGAGCTTTGATCTGAAACTAATGTACATTTTTTGACCAGTGCAGGCGTGGTAGGTCGAGTGTCTAGCATCGCTGTCGCCTTTGCTGGCAAACCTTTGGCGACCCTTCGGATGGCAGCTACCCCTCCTAAAGGAAGAACAAAACGTTGTCAGAACTTGTTTAGGCTGCAGTCTTCCAGGAGGTGTGATGCAGGTTGCTCTGCAAATCTGAGAGAATGCTGCCCAGAGTTTATCAACCTCCAATTTAATTGCAACGCCAGCACACAAAATAAGTAGTACCAGTGCTGTGCGCAGGCTTGCGCGTTACATTAGAAAGTGTAGCAGGGGATAGCTGTTGCTTTGTACCTATTATCTGTACTAGTGAATAGCTTTCAGCAAGTATTTTATAAAGTTCTGTTATGTTTTTGTTAGGATAGAAGTGAGGAAGGATATTCTGGAGAAAGGTGAAAATGTGAGGTTTAAAAACCCAACCAACCCCAAGCTGCCTTGTCAGTCTGTGTTGGCAAAACTTCAGAGAATCAACTAGCGGGAATTTTGAAACTGTGAAGTGTTTGTGGGGCGTATTGTAGCAAACTCTGGATGTTTGCAGTAGTCACAATTGTTGGCACCTGCAGGATTGTGTACTTGTCTGTCTTCATGGAAATAAAGAAAAGGAAAAGTGGATGAAGATTTGAGGGTGTTGAGGAGCTGGAAAAGTCCGAAGGTGAACTGCTGGAAGTGAACTTGTATCTGAAGCTGAGGAAGCAAGCTAGCCGTGCTGGCGGGACCTCGGGGTTGACTACAGAGGGGTACGTCCAGGAGTAACCTAAAATACCTGGTGTATGCGCAGAGCAGGGAGAAGTGGGCGCTCTTCACTCGGGTGTGAGAGCTGCAGAGCTGTCCTGAGGTAGGAGCAAGGCGTGAGGAGCATGTTCCCGCTCACCGGGGGGTCTGTGGGTCGGATCCCGCTCTGGTGCAGGGGCAGAAGGTTGCTGTTGACATAAATTAGGGTGGTTCCCGTGTCGGCACGGCAGTCGTCTCTGTTCACTTACTGCGTACTTCGGTGTGCCAGGGCTGGCTGGGCAGGAAGGGAAGGTGCCTTCCCAGGGGCTTAGTCTAGCTGGTGAGAAACTGGAGAACCAGGGCTCTTGACAGGCTATACATCCCTAGGTTTCACCTAAGCGGGGCATGAATATCAGCCTGTCAAAAACTGCATAAGAAAGAAATGGACCTCATTTGCAGGTAGCTAAAAAGAAATTTCTTCTCAGACTCACAATATTATGAACATTTGTTGTTCACAGAAGCCATCAAATGTGACACAGACTGTATATACACAGGAAAAATCACTTCTTTTTCATTTTCTTCACGTAATTCTTCCATTTTTGCTACATCAAATTGTGAGTGGAATAGACAAATCCTGCCTGCCTGCCTACCTGGTTGGATTCGGGGTATTTTGTAAGTCCAGACGGGACTTACCCTGCGTTTGGGGCATTGCCGAGATTGGCTCTTAGGAAGCGCTGAGGTTCCTTCCCAACAGGTAGCCCTTACCCTGTGGCATTTAATGCAGCGGGAGCACGAGTTCAGTCCCCTTCTCCAAGCTGGCTGATATTTACATCAAAGCTGTCCAAGCCTAACAACAGGCTGGAATAACATAACCTCTGCTGCGTTTGACAGAAATTGGCTGCAGAAAGGCAGAAGAGCCGAGGCTGCCTGTGGACATCACGTGTGCGGCAAGACGGCGTGTCCTGCACTTGGCAGGAAACGGGCTGGGTAGCTCTCTGGTGTCTGGAGCATCAGAGAAGTGGGCGGTGAAGGGGACGGGCAGAAGGTTTGAGTGGGTCACTGGGTTTAGCCTGTTTTCTCAGTTTTGGGAGATTCTTCCCCCAGACCAGGAGTGTGTTGGGGGTCTAGGAGATGCGGCTGTTCCCAGAGTGCCAGATATAAGCCCAGATAGGTCGGTGCCTGTGGGACCTGTTGCTGAGGTGATATAAACGGTCTTTTGCTGCAGCTGCTGAAGAGCACAGGTCAGCACGAGATGTTTGAGTGGAGCTGAATTCAAACCTTCTGATGTTCCTTCACCCTGAAAGACAATTCTGTGTCGTGGTGAATGAAATGTTTCATAGACACTGGTGTGTGAGAAGGCCCTAGGCGAGGAAGTTTGCGTTCCTGTCATTGCACTTTTTACCCGTTAGTGTAGCGGATAAGGCACCTGGCACAAACACCTGGAGGAGCAATTCTGAAAGTGGTTAAATCTCAGGGTTCTGGGGATCCTTTAGTTTAACCATTTATTTACTGGGAGTTGGACTCGATGATCCTCAGGAGTCCCTTCCAACTTGAGATATTCTGCCGTTCACTTCTTGAAATACTGATACATAACCTAAACTCTCATGTTTCTCCTGATGTTGGTACCACCTCATCCTGCGTCCGCTGAGGGCAACACTGGAACTCTCTTTGACTATAATGCTAGAGGAGCAGACTAGAAAAATGTGTTCACATGTGTATAACCCCAGAGAGAATTAAGATAATAAAGTAGAATTAGTCAATTCTGGATCATCTGTATAGCAAATTAAATACCTCTAAATGTAGAAATAGCGGCTGAAGGCAGCCCCTGAGGTGGGATCCCTTCTAGTTTGAACAAAAGCACGATTTTGTGCATCTGCAAAAATGTCTTTTAAAATAAGGTGGTGCTTGAGAGAGGAAAATGAGTCTTACACAAGGTATTTCCGTTGTAATCTGTTTTTTGTGCTTACTGTGCAGCTGTAAATGAAAGCGCTGACAAGGGCGGTTTCTAATGGTTGAGTGTATCATATATTGGAAGAGTAAATCTTTGATGACTCCTTTGCACCATGTTGCCACTCAGCTTTGGCATGTTTGCCATTTGAGTCACCCTGCTGGAAATGAATGTTCTTTCAGTACTTGAACAAATAAATCACCACAGAGGTGTGCCAGTACATTTTCTTTCTCTGTGGCGTTGCCCTTGACGCTAAGAAGTCAGCTTCCTCGTAGCAAGTATCTGTTTAGTTTTGCTTATCTTAAGGCTAGGCAGAACTGCGGGAGAAGGCAGTATCTTTAATTAGGTGGAACCGACGTAGTTGGAAGAAACAGCAGCACTTTGAGGTTTAGGTTTGGTGGGACTGTAAGCCTTAAAGCTTGTCCTTTTGCTCCAGCTGTCTCAGCAGTTTTGATATTAGGTATCATCTCTGATCTCTCCTTCCTGAGCCTGACTTCTCTTTTAGGTTGTTTCAGATAGCCTGGCTGTTACTTCTGCGCCTGTCTAAGTAGGAACCCAGATGTTTTCTAAGGGGTCCCAAGGCTCTGGACACACACTGCTGGTGCTGCAGTGCTCGGACGGTAAGACTGACGCACCTCGCCTGGAGCCTTTGGCATCCTGGCGGAGCAGCCCCTGGGTGCGGATTGTTTGTAGGTCCCAGGGCTCAAGGCTCAATCCCGTACCGATGGGCACTGCCATCATTCGTCTAAATCACCGGGTAGAATCCTATACCGGTGTAAATGATGGAGTGATGCTACCTCAGTTGAAACACTGCTTTTTGGTTTTTTAGAGGAATGTTATTACTCATCTTGAGATGTCCCAGGGCTCCTGTTGTACTGTACTGGGAAAGAGAAGGTACCTCCACACAGGGCAGTCGGATGCAAACTCTTGTCTGTGACCCGCACTGCCAGGGAAGGGTGATGCTGCCCGCCCGCCTGATGCTCCCCATTTCTCAGCAGGGCCTGTGAGGCCAAGCGCGGAGCTGCAGCGACGTGGCTGTCCGGTTGCAGGATCTGTGCTGGCTTGTCCAGAGCCTGTGGAGCATGGCCAGAATGAACCCCTCACCTCTAGACCTACCCATTCTCACCCGTACATTGTCTTCGTTTTCCGCAGGAGCACCACAGGCTCACGTACTGCCTCCTGTGTCACGAGGTAAAATTTGCTTTTATTTATATCTTAGCTGCGTGACCCGGTGAGTCTGCTAGTCTAGTGTCTGTCACACATAATTCAAAGTAAATAGATCCCAAGATAGTTAATCATATGTTGGGCACAAATCATTTACAAATTCAAACAGAATGTTCCCTTTTTTGAAGGTTTAGCAATGGGGAAATTTAAAACCAGAGTATTTGAGCTGAGTGTCAGGTTTAATTTTCACTTACTAAGAACATTAGTTCGGATGATATTTATTTAAGAAATTTGACATTAAGAATTTATTCATAGCAAATGCAAGTACCTTTGAAACCTTTGTTCTCAGTTGAAACAAAATGCTTTGTGGGATTATTAAATGCTACTCTGTGAGCTCTGAATTTCAAATAAGAGTTGGGTTCAAAAGCGTCCCAGTGGATTGAAGAGTAGATGGAAGAGAGTGACTGCGGCCCTGCTGTCTGACCTTGAACAAGTCTCTTCAGTGTGTAATGCTTCAGTTTGCACCTTGATCTGTGCGGCAGAGGTAATTCCACTTACCGGCTTTGTAAAAGTGGAACCAGAATTAATTTTTATTCTCTGCAGCGTAACTTCAGAATACTTTGCTGGTATCAGCAGGAGGTATGAGACCACTTTGGCAGTTAGCATTGTACACTGAAAACTGGGTTTGATCCCCGATTCTGCTGATTTTCCTGTGTGACTTTGGAAGACATCTGATCTTGTCGTATCTTGATGCCCCTTGGTGTTTTTTTCTCTTAATCCCCTTTCCCCTTTCTTGTTTCTGGAAATTGTAGAAGGAAGGGAGATGATAGGACACAATTTGTGAGAGCAAAGTTGATGCTGTCGTGGTTTTGAGATCCCAGGCATGTTGTTAGTGTTGAATCCAGTTCACCTCACAGTTTTGCACTTCAGTGACCTCCTTCATGTTATTACAGTACAATTGAAAACGAACAGACTTCTCCTTCCTTTTCAGTATTAGTTAAATTCTCCATATGCTGGTAGGTTAAGTGGGTATTGAACTGTTTAACTTTAATTAAACAGCAAAGTCTGGGGAGAAGCCAGGAGCACACTGTCAAATTAAGGCAGTTGCCTGTGTAAACAGCTGCCCATAAATCAGATTCCCTTGTATACATAACAGTTATTAATTGAATAATTACCTAAATTTCATCTCTTAATTTTTTCCTCAGGAAATGCATTATGCCTACTTGGAAGTATTGGATTTTTTAGCATGTTTTGTCTCAACAAAGCTTAAGGTGCAATATCCGTGCTGGCAGGCGTGCAGCAGTGGCTGTGTCCTGCCTGCTGTCCTGCAGCGGCCTCCGCAGGCAGCACCCCCCTGCCCCCCGTCCTCGGGCAGGACGCCGTGACGGGTCTGCGGGGTGCGCGCTCCGCCAGAGAGCAGGGCCTTCGAGGGGCCTGTGCCCTACGGGGCCTGAGGGGATGCAGCCTGCTGCTGCCTGAAGGGAGTGGATCGTGAAGCGATGCAGAAATGGTGGCGTCTGTCTCGAATGGGGAGAGGGCTCGGTGCCCCTTGCCACATGGAGGGAGGAAACGTGCGCTCGTTTGCGGTGCAGAGCAGGTTTCACTTGTGCGGCCGTGGCCCGGCCTGAAGGGAGTTCGTACGGGGGTTCTCTATAGTCAGACCTACCTTGACTACAGAAACGCTCAAAGATATCTTCTCCTAAGAATAGGAGCTGCTTAACAATTCCATTTGAAGAGTGGAGTTAGGTGGGAAACACTTACTTTGTATTTTCGGCACTAAAAATAAAAGGGAGCTGAAAATGTGTGCCTTGCTCTATTGATATCCTGGGATGAGTAAGACCACCTCTGCCTGCAGAGCTGTTTTAAGCAAGCTGCTACTCATGGGCTGCTGTTTCTGACATGGACATCCTCTCGCATCCCTGTGTACATCTTCAGGTGCCTCGATAGAAAGCAGCACAGTTCAGCTCTCTCCCAACCAGAACCAGTACAACAATGAACTCCCATAACGGGGGTCTGGCATATCATGAGCGTGACTGCTGGAGAAACGTCCCTCTGGTCAGATGAATCCCATACCCAGTGGTTTTTTGGGAAGTAATTCAAAGCAATCCATCACGCTGCGGACCGTGGCAGCCCAACATGGGCTCAGGCCAGATGTTTTCCGATCGGTAGCAGGCGATTCTCAATGCGTGCAAAAATATAAAACCTGGTCTTTATTGAGCTCTTCATGTTTGCTGTTTTTCCCTAGACAGAGCAACAAATCTGCTCGCTTTCTGTTCGAGAGGAGAAAACACACGTCTTTGCAAGGCTCTGTCCCTATCCCATGGCTTTATAAACACAAAGTTGCTGTGAAATCTCTCTCTCTGGGGAGATACCCTTCTCTTTGCTTGTGTCCGCGTGCCTGTGTGTCAGTCCTGTGCAGGGATGTAGCCTGGCTGAGAAAGCTGTGGTCTTGGGGACAAGATGTAGTATTTAGCTCTGGCAATGGTTTCCCCAGGTCGCACTGGCTCGCAGAAGGCTGTCTGCCCCTCCTGCCTTAGGGCACTCACCAGCATCACCTCCGGTCTCCTTCCCTGCCAGCCCCACGGGTGCAGGTCAGGCTAAGCCATCTACAAAGCGTCGAGGGGAATTCAGAAGTTGGGAGTGTGCAGCCCGACACGTTGTGTTTGTGAGGTCCTTGCTGTGTAGCTGTGAAGCTGATGCAGCCCGAACACAGCCAGTGGTGCTGCCCGGGGGCTGTGGAGCTGTGTGAGTAGATGAGAGGCAAAGATCTGAGTAGCTGTGGGAGAAATCAATAGGGGAGCGCTACTCAAAGCATCGGGCGTGCAGGGTAGCATGGCCTTGGGAGACTAGCTGAGAAGGAGAGACACTTGAATCTGCCAGCCAAGTAGCGCTCTTCCTTTTCCATTGTTTTGGGCACCGAAAGAAAAGCAACAGGAAGGAGTGTAAGCGTAGGAAAAATGACCTGTGAAGAAGGTTAAACAAACTCAAGTTCTTTATAGTAAGTGAAGGCAAATCTGAGTGAAATGTGGAAGGTAATCGGATGCCTAAATACTTTGGGAAGGAAAGCAGCAACCTCCCCACACCCCTGGTGAGGAGGGCGAGGAGCAACACGCTTCACAAGAGGCGGCGGGAGAGAGGACTGGGCTGAACGAGGACATTGCTGAGTCTCAGGCACTAGGGCTCCTTGAGCACAGACAGGGCAAGTGTCTGTTGGGAGGCCAAAGGTATGCTCTGAGCGGCCTGGGGTGGGGAGAGGGTGCTGGGGTGGGGAGAGGGTGCTGGAGTAGGAGAGAGGGTGGTCGGGGAGGATGAAAGAGTGCTGGGGTGGGGGAGAGGGTCTCCAGCCCCCCTGGCTATGGCTGTGTAAGTTCTCTGCATTCAGGTTGGCCGAAGGTCCTTGGGTGTTCAGCGCTGTCCCTTCATGTGCAGATGAAATCACAGACCTCAAACGCACACCTTTTGTGGGCACGCAGCAGAGACCTCCTGCGCTGGCCTGAAAGCAGCTCTCTGAACGCGGGTAGCAGAATGCTTTCAAGGTATGATGGAAGGAGCTGGCATGGAGCGTAATTGTGCTCCTAGGACGGCTCTTTTGTCAGGGGCAACGTGGCGGCTTTGTAGCATGAAACTGCAGCAATCGATCTGACGTCGTGTTCCTGGCTGCCTCTTCACACAGCCAGCACCTTCTCCTCTTGGGCTGGGTTGGTGCTTCGGTGCTTGCACTTAAGAATCTCACATAGCAGCAGAGCCTAATCACTCTTATTTCAGTATATTGACCTGTCTGGCAGGGAAGCCTTTCCTTAGCCAGCCCGGGCAAGATTTGACATTAAGAAGTATCTCAGCTCCTGCTATTCAAATGTATATTTTTCCTCTGTCACTGTTCAAAAATTCAGAGTTCCTTTAAGCTCAGATTCAGACCAAGGATTTACCATGTATTTCAATTCTTTTAATGTGATCTTGGAGAAAAGCATCAGTTTCTGTTTGTTCTTGGTGTGCTGGCTGTGGCTCCCTTATGTATGTCAGTGAGCCTTTGGCACTGTGTGGAAGAGCACCCCAAGGTTAGTAAAGCTTTCATCTGTCCCGTTCGTTTTGGAGTATAAAAGAAAAATCTGAGTCTGCATCCAGCTGCTGTGAGTTTGTGGAATTCCTTTGAAGTTTGCTCTCTGGTATGCATATATAAAGAATCATGATAATCTTACTGAAAATCTGCTAATACTGATGTCGTCTTCTTTATAACAATAATGATGAATTTTGATCACTCCTAAACAAGATCAAAAGATGTCAGCCTCTCTTCTGTATTTTATCAGTATAATAAAAACACAAATATAGTTAAAACACTTCGAATGATCAAGCACACGGTAGCTGAAAGAAACCTCAACTGTCTGAATTATACATTAGTATCCGACTGTAGTAACCCGGGTTGTTTGTGCTGTGTGTACTGTGCTGAAAGGGGAAGCACTAGCAGATGGCTACAGTACATTCAGTAACGTTTTCTGCAGCGCTTGAAATAATCGGTGTGCAGCGGGGTATTCAGCAAGCCAAGGTCTCTTTCGTGATAACCGCCCAGCAGTGGCAAATACGGGGGGCTTTTCACTTACAATGGCAGCAAAAATATGCGCTGCTGGTGGCGACGGGCTTATAGCAGCATGGGTTACATGGCATGGGTGCTCACAGCCCCCGCAGCCGAGGGGGCACCCTGGGGGCAGGCTGACTCCTGAGCAGGGCTCGGAGCGAGCCGTGGGGGGCTCTGGCTCGGCTGGCCCGACGCGCGGCCCGCCAGGTGTATTCGGAGCCCGGGAGGGACGGCCTCGCTTTATCAGCCCCCGTTTTCCACGGGGTACTGCGGTGCCTGTGGTGATGGGAGAGGATTCTGGATGGGGAGGGGTGGGTCGGGCTCCGGAACGTCCTGGCAGTCACGGAGCGGAGGAGTGATGGCTGGTAATGTGCGAGGACCGCAGACATCCAGGCCTCCTAACACCGATCCTACCCCTCCGGGGGAAAGTGGGTTTTCATAGGCACTGCCCAGTAACATGCAGAAAGCTCTGCTCCGATGCTCAGGACAGGTTTTGAAAAGGTAAAGCGTGTTCTTCCTCTAAAACTTGGGAGCGAAACTGTACGTTTTCACTCTGGAGTATCAGATTTCCTTTTTCAGTTATTTTTTAGTAATTATTATGCAGTCAAGAAGAGCTGTGGAAAACGATACGCACACGTTTATTTTTTGTGTTTATTTTTATGAACAGCTGAGTGCAGTGAAAGGTAAGCCATACTTAAACCCATAAAGCAAGATCATAACAATTTTATACAATTTATAGGGTTTATTTAATGAGCTTGGGTAATACGGAACGAAAATTGTTCCCAAAGGGCCCCAATCAACTAGAATATTGAACTGGGAAGCAGACTGTAAATTGTGTATTAAGTAATGTCATGTGGCTATATAGTTTTTGTGGAACACGGTTTCCTTGGAGCAGAAGGAGTGCTGCGAAGTGTCGTTAGCACACACCTCGTGGGTGTGACCCAACGTGTTTCGCGTGGGCTGAGGCCGTCCGGGACGGTGGGAGATGGTGACTGCGTACCCGGTGAGCAGTGGGCTTGAAAGAATAATGTGTCTTCTGGGATCTCTTGGCTCTGCCTTTGCTCTTGCAGGTTTAGTCTGAACGCAGCGAGAAGGGGGGATGTGGGGAGCTGCTGGGCAGTGGCTGGTCCCAGCGAGGAGCCGCTATCCCGGCCGCTGGCTGTGCTCCAGGGACAGCAAAAAGGCGTTTCGGTTCCCCAGCGGAGTCCTACAGAGCAGGCTTCTCCTGAAGGTTGGGCAGAGAGAACGGAGGAACTCTGGATACAAATCGCAAAGCATTTGTCTTGGTGAACACGGAGAGCAGTTGACTTTGGTGGGCTTCTTAAAATGTGACCTTTTTTTTTTTGCTGCTGCTGGAAAGGCACAGGCAGGAGCTGCACTGGGGACGTTTTATGCCTGAAAACTTGACTAGGACGGTGTATAAGGAAGGGTAATTCTCTGGGCTTTTTCCTCTCAGAAGTACAAGTATTTTACTGAGAAAGGCATTTTTTTCAGCAGTGAAGCTGTAGCCTGTATTTATTCTGATCTTCTCCCAAGTCTCTCACTTCTCAGACTTGCATCAGGAACCGTATGGGAACACCTCAGTGTTAAAAAGTGGTGGAAGAGTACATGGTAGTGTGTGTTTAATGTTTAAGTGTAAAATCAAATAATGGTGAGGGATTTACCAACCTGAAACTCTTTTCAGACCAGTTTTCCTCAGTGATGTGTTTGATTTTTTTTTTAACCTGACTTTGAGTTCGGCCGTGAGATCTGAACGTGAATCTTTGGGAGATACAAAGTGTAATTCTAGCAGTGTTGGTTTGTGCTTGAATTTTTCTGACAACTTACTCCTTGTGTTTGTTTCCTTCACTGCTGGCACACACTGAGTAACAAATTGAGTGAAATGAACTTGTGTGAGAATTTGAGTGAAGGAAGATGATACATTATTTAGGTCTGCTGATATTTGGGGACTCTCTGTTACACAGCTAACATCTCGAAATGAGTAAACATACTCTAAATAATCGAGCGTGTGATTCAGGTGTGATTGAAAGCAAATGAAACCGAAATCCCGTTGGCTTCAGTGGATAGAAACCACAGGGCAGTCCACACAAATGGGAGAGAGCAAGAGGTTTCCCAAGGGTAGGGTGAGCAACAGGAGTAACTGTGCTGCTGTCCAAATAGCGTCCGTACAGCGAGGGCATGGCTCTGACTTGCTTCCCCTGGAGAAGCTGAAGTGTTCCGAGTCCTGCGCTCTCCCATTCCAGTCTTCCCTGCAGCAGGGAGGAGAGCGGTATCTGCGTGTCCTGCCCTTCCCTGGCCAGCGGCCTGTGCGGAACAGGAAGGACACCATGGTCCAAAGCTCGTGCATTTTGCTACCTGAAGGCTGTCCTGCCCCGAGGGAAAGGCTTGGGAATGAGGCAAACCACCAGCACTGCTTGGGTTCAGCGCAGCCCTCCTCCGTTCGGGTGTCGATGAATCCAGGCGATGCGGTCCCAGGCAGAGCCACTCTGGCTGAACGGAGCTCTGGTTGGTGGCTCGGCAAGGCGGCAGGGCGATGGGCCTCTGAAATTCCGCTGGGGGGATGTCATGGCATTTATATTTAATACAGACACGACTGTGCTGGCGATGGCGAGGTGAGTGTGGTGGAGGAAATGAGCAGAGTGCCGGCTGATGCCAAGTGCCCGCCGCAAATGCATCTCTGTCAGCGAGACAAGGCGACTCTGTCACCCTTTCATCAGACGTAATTGAATGCCTACAGAGGTGGTAATTACAAATACCATCCCGGCTGCACAGACTCATTTGTCTTTGTTCATCATCAGAGCAAGTATATTGATCATTACTAAAGCATTAAGTATCTTTGGAGAGGGACAGGAAAATCAGATTAATAAAGCCTGACGTGCATTGTAAAGTGCACTTCTCCATGAAAGTCAGGTTTGGTAAATACGGAAATGACAAATGAAATTACTCTTTTAGTACTCCGTTGACCGGGTAGCGTTAGCCCGGGAGAAGCGGCGCCTCAGAGAAAGCCGCTCTGGATTTTTATTAGTCAGGTCTGTCTCTGTATTTCGGAGCCCACTGAGTCGCTTTGTGTTTAACTGTGTATGCACAGCTCTGAGAGGTAATATACTCTCTGGATTATGAACCTGTCTGCAGTGGAGTTAGTGGTACGAAACTGGTGTGATGGGGTTGTAATGAAAATCTGGTGAATAAAACTCCGCAGCCGGGACTGTGGTTCAAAGCCTGGGTAGGGGGCAGGCCAGGCAGGGCGTGCCTGGCGGGCGGCAGGGCCCGTCCGGGGCTCGAGGGCGAATTACTGCGGTGATGGCCTGTTCACCTCCGTGTAAGCAAACCGAATTTGGTCTTTTGCACATTGTTCTGATCTCAGATGGTACATTTTTATCTCAGGCAGCAGAACGTGGGCATTTTTAGTCCAAACTGGTATTTCCCTCATCGTGCTCTTAGAAACAATTTTGCCAGTAGTTTCATTAGTACCTTTTAGCTAACAGCCAGTGGTTACCAATTTTCCTTATCAGCTCCCTGTTACCTAATAACAGGGTTTCTGAGAGAAATGGCCAGGAATACACCATGCAGGCTCAGTTGATCTCATGCTGAATTTTGTGAACTGTTGATGTGCTACAGCAAGGAACAGAGATTCTCATATTCAATTCTAGTGAGCCTTCATCAGTGCTATATATACAGAAGAATTAATTTACAGTATGTCAGAGTGCTTTGAACTCTGGCTTAGCTTAAATACGCCTTAGAAGAAATGTGGATGGTTATCAGATGCTTAAAGTTATTCCCCTCCCAAAGTTAAGACCTATTCTCACTAACACCGACTGCCTCTGGATGAAGTTACTCATGCAGATATTCCCATCAGCCTTCTGTTAGGTCATTTGTTTGGTATGCAGATGAATCCAGCAGATGAAAACAAAGATATCCACTTGCTAAACTGTCAGGTTCTTAAGCTTTTCCTCATGTTACAAAGTAGGAAACACTGAGACACATGCTCAGCTGGGAGGTAGGAAGCATCATGTCCAAGTTGTCCTCTGTGGTTCTGTGTTACTTTACTCTTGGCTGAAGATTTGGTGCACAAGTGTTCCCTGGTGGGCTGGTTTTAAGCACAGTGTATCCAGTTGGACTGCCTTCTCAGCTGCTTTTTAACAGTTTGGGTGTTGATTTAGGAATGGACCCAAGTTAGTGCTCTTTCTTCAAATGAATCGTGGGATTGCATGATAGGCTTGTATTGCTTCCAAAGCCACTCATTATTAAAGGGAAGAAATTCACAGATAAGCTGCCATGTTTAGCAGATTTCAAGCTGACTTGTAAATGACTGCTCAGAATCAGTGATATGGAAATGTTAGAGGTGCTCAGTGAGCACCCAGCATCTCTTGGAGCAGTGGTGTGGTTTGTCTGGGTGGCCATGTGAAGGTCAGGCAGGTTCCTGCGGCTCTAGGACACGTGTCTACCTGCCATCGTCAGAGTTGGAGACGCAGCTGACATGTGCATCTTTTTTTTTTTTAGTATGGGTAGCTTCTTTTAAAACTCTGCTAAAATCTACAGATTAGTTTGATAGGATTTTTCATAGAATCATAGAATCTCAGACTGGTTTGGGTGGGCAGGGAGCTCCCAGCCCACGCAGTGCCACCCTCTGCCAGGGGCAGGGACACCCCCACCAGCCCAGGTTGCCCAAAGCCCCATCCAACCTGGCCTTGGGCACTGCCAGGGAGCCAGGGGCAGCCACAGCTTCTCGGGGCACCCTGTGCCAGGGCCTCAGCACCCTCCCAGGGAAGGATTGCTGCCTCCCAGCTCAGCTCCAGCTCCCCTCCTGCAGCTTCAGGCCCTTCCCCTTGGCCTGGCCCGCCCTGCCCTGCAACCAGCCCCTCTCCAGCTTTCCTTGAAAGGGACTGAAAGACCCCAATTAGGTCTCACTCCAGCAGCTCCATGTCTTTCCTCTACTGGGGGCCTCGGACAGATATTTTCTCTCTCTTATATAAGTAAAATTGCGTACAAAGCAAGGGCCACCACCAAAGAGCTAATGGACCCTTCACCACCTTCCAGGCTTTGATTGAAGCGTGGCCTTTGTTTTCTTGAAAATACGTGTAGCAACTCCAGTGGGCTCAAGTATTCCCTAACAGACAGGTAATTGTAAGGTACTAGAATCATTCAGGTGGGTAAAAAAGACACAGCCCCCCCAGCCCCTCCGGCCTAAGTGCTTCTCTGCGGGGGTGGCTGCCGGGAGGGCCCGTGCCGCAGAGGAGTCAGAACTGCCGGTCTCCCAGGACGGGAGACCCAGCTTTACAGATGGAGTTGCTTTCAAATATCCATAACCAGAAAAAGCCTTTAATCACTGAGGTTTAGCCTCATCTTGTATTTTCATGCATGCCAATTAGGAGAACCTTGTTTTCTAAAGATATGATCTTTCCTATTTTGAAAGCTTGACAGTTCTAATGCTTTAAAATTATTGAAGCTGACATGTCTCCTCAAGAACTGTTTAATCTGTCAGATCCTTCATTCTTTTATCGTCTCAATCATTTAATGAGTAAAAAAAAAACCAAAAAAAACCTCCCAATGAGTTATTTTTTACCTTTCTTTAACTCACCAGTAATTGTAAGGATTCTTACTTGTGGTAGGAATTTCTCGTTAGAGAGAGAGAAGAGCTAATTGCAAATGCCCAGTATCCAAAATCCCGAATGATGATTGAGTGCCCCGTGCCAGGGCCTCAGCACCCTCACAGGGAAGGATTTCTGCCTAATGTCTAATCTAAATCTCCCCTCTTTCAATTTAAACCCATCCCCCTTGGCCTGTCATTATCTACCCCAGTAAAGAGCCCCTCTCCATCCTTTTTATAAGACCCCTGTAAGTATTGAAAGGCCGCAATGAGGTGACCCTGCAGCCTTCTCTTCTCCAGGCTGGACAAGCCCAGCTCCCTCAGCCTGGCTCCAGAGCAGAGGGGCTCCAGCCCTCAGATCATCTCTGTGGCCTCCTCTGGACTCGCTCCAGCAGCTCCGTGTCTTTCCTGTCCTGGGGCCCCCCGAGCTGGAGGCAGCACTGCAGGGGGGTCTCACAAGGGCAGAGTAGAGGGGGACAGTCCCCTCCCTTGTCCTGCTGGTCACACCTCTTTGATGCAGCCCAGGACACAGTTGGCCTTCCAGGCTGCCAGCGCACACTGATGGGTCATGTTGAGCCTTTTGTCCACCAGAACCCCCAAGTCTCTCCAGAGGGCTGCTCTCAGTGTGTTCTTCTTCCAGGCTGTGCTCATGTCTGGGATTGCCCCAACCCTGGTGCAGCACCCTACACTTGCACTTGTTGAACCTCAACTCCCTGAGTGCGGCCATTGAGCCGATTCCTTATCCACTGAATGGTCCACCCTTCAAATCTGTATCGGGTTTGACCCATGTCCTGCCCCAAGTCCCGGTCCTGATGAGACATCGCTCCTTGAGCTCGGGTGGACAGAGCAATAGCTGGGCACGCAGCGGTGGAGGTATTTGACATCAGGTCTGCAGATTTACCAAAGTCAGTAAACTATGCAGATTATGACTTAGAACCTCATCACTTCATAATCATTTGCAGTGATTCAGAGCAGGGCTTGGGGTGTAACCATGCTTCGGAGTCCCCTTTGGAGCCCTTTCTGAGTGGTGTCGGCTGCTGCAGGAGCGTCAGCGCGGTAGTGGGAAGATCGTAACACTTAGTGGGATCTGCTGAGATGAAAGGAAATACGTGAATGGAGCACCGTTAGTTTTCTTTCGCTCCTTAAGTGAAACCAATTATTGATTGCAGTGGGAGTTGGACTGAATAATAGATGATGTAAAACGGGTGAGAGTAAGAACATCCGGATTTGATTGCAGCGTGCGCAGAGAACTAGTTGTGGTCTGCACGGTGTTTCGCTTGCTGAGTCATAGCCAGACGACTGTATTTATTATTCTGTGGAGGGAGAGCAACAGGGTATTATGCATTAACAATCTACATTCCTAATTAAAAACAAACAAGAAATCTGAACTCTCACAATCAAAAGCATTTAATCTGTGGAGCTTTAATTTTTCTGATGCTTTTAATCCTCTACATCTGCATATATAATGGCAGGTAAATACCTGACTGTAAATGACTGATGTGACAATATAAACAAAAGCAACTTTGATATATGGCTTAAAGTGCCTCTCCAGTGATGTTAAAACAGCCTCTCCAGCGGGCGCCTGCATTGTGCAGGCACCGGCACTCGCGGGAGTCTCGGTGCTGTTCGCAAACATACAGGATTTGACACAGTTTGCCCTTACTCCGTTCCTTTCGTTCTAGCGTTCTCCGCGGGGGCAGAGGCTCCTGCAGAGCGGGTGGTCAGAGGACGGGCAGTGGTGCCCCGGGAGGGCGCAGGGCTGTGGGCACCTCCAGCAACGCACGCCGTGCCAGCGGGAGCGCCTGGAGGAACGGCAAACGTGGCTGTGTGCCCGGCAGAGGCACTGCCGGTCCCCGAGCTGGAACCTGGACAGGGCATCGGGGAGGAGGGTGAGAGGTGGAGCTGGGAGGAAGGCAGGGTTACCTGGTGGTTCTCTCCAGGGACGGGCAGGGACGGGGCCCCGCCGCCGCAGAGTAGGGGGCCGCGCGTGCTCAGACTTTGGCTGGAGAGCAGAGCTGCGGGGCCAGGAGCTGCTGGGCTTGGACTGGATTGCTTCCGTACAGGCACTCGTGTCTTTCCGTTGTAATATTTATGGCATGTCAAGTTAAATAAAGCCTGTGGAGGCTTTTTATTGGTTTTAAAATAGAAACAGTATTTAATAGAAACAGCTTGGGGGGGCGGCGGCTGGCAGAGGGTGCATTAGTGAAGAAACAGAAAAGCCAGGTGTGGTGGCTGCAGGAATGGGACATTTTTTGGCATCTTGTTTTGTTTCAGAGGTGCTGGAAAAGGGCAGGGGTGCCTGTCCAGGGGCGTCTTGCCTGCTGCACCGCTGCCATCCAGCGCCAGCCCACTTCTTCCATCTGGGATTTCTTTTCTGGGAGAAAATCAAGGGAGGAACCCTGGCTTTTCTGTTCCATTCTATCAAAACCAAAAGAATCAGCGTGCTTTCATTTTCACAGGGCTTTGTCTGAAAAAGATGATGGTTTTTACTGGAGTGGTGTTTGGGCATGGCAGTGGATTTATTTGCACGCCTATTAATTGGTGGAGCTCTCCTGGCACTGGCCAGCCTCCTGCTGCCACTGGCATATGCGTCCGGTCCCCGGTGCTGCTCTGACGAGGCTGCCCAGGGCACGACCACGTTCTACCTTGCGGCTGGGTGACTCTCGCTCCTGTTCCTCCAGCACGTCTCCCAGCCGGGGCAGTTGGCGGGTGTCCCGGGGCTCTGGTACCCATGAAGCCCTGCAGACCCCCCCTGGCCTGCCCCTCCAGCCCTTCCCTCCCAGCAGCAGCCTGCCCCGCTGCTCCTGGCCTTGCCCCCATGGGTGATGAGGAGTCGGCTGCCCGTGCTGCTCACTGGCCTTCCCCACGATGCCTCGCAAGTCCATTGCATTTTCACTCTGCACGTTCGAAAATGAACATGCAGACCTGAATGTCCCAGGTCTCACTGGACAGGGTTACGGGCCTTTTCTAGCTCATCCGCCTCTACTTAGTAGCCCCCAGCGCTTTGTGGGGTTGGGGTTGGGGATGGAGAGGTGCTGGAGACGTGACGACATGTTTGCACACTCGTAGCCTGCTGGCCCAGCCACGCTGTGAGTTACCTGCCAATTTTATTTTCAACTAAACTTTCCTCTGGATCTTGTGCTATTTAATCCAAGACGTGCTATCGAGCTGTATGCTGTCCCAGACAGCTCCCCAATTACTTTTCCAGTCTCCTGAGCCTTCTACTAGCACTGTAACTAGTAGATACACATCCTTTGAATACCCGAGAGACCTTCACCATCAACTCCGATGGTCTCCGAACCAGACCCAAGATGTATAAGGCATTGCAGCGTTATCTGCTAGATTGTCAGTGGATATAAATGGGTGTAGTCAGTGAATTTAGCCTCACATCACCTGAGGATCTGTCCTTGTTTGTTCTACAACAAGCTGTATTCCATGTTTGCTCATTAGAAACAACAAGAAATGTGTATTGTGGGACAAAATATAATGGCACAGAAGTTCAGAGCAGAATGAACAATGTCGAGCTGTGTGATGAGCACGTACTCTGCTGGGAAATGCAGAGTGATAAAGACATTTATGCCAGGAAGAATCCTAATTGCTGGAGTTGCTGAGCAGAGTATAAATAACCAGGCCTTGCCATCTCAGAGCTAATAAAATCTTCACCCATGCTGAGGGAAGCCCGTGTGCAGTATGCTCGCTGCTGCCCAGCAGCTTCTGAATGTCCAGCTTTGAGAACGAGAACGATGTTCTTTGAAGTAAGTGAGAAAGTTCGGGTCACTCACTGCTCCGGGGGCCCAGGAAGGTGAGCTGGGTGGGTTTCAGCAGGAGCAGCGGGATGTGGGCAGGGCCGTCTCCGTTGTGGGCACGTCTCTTGTTTTCCTGCAGCACTGGCGCAGTGAAAGTGGGGTTTAAATATTTTACACACACGGACATTATGCAATGGAAGTCTATTAAAACAGAAATTCGCATCACTTTGTACATCACTTAATTGTGTAACGGGAGTCCTTCTAGGCAGCAGTATGCCATCACTGAGCAGAGTGTACAAACTGGTGTTGCATACTGGGGCCCAGGGGAAGAGGGCTGACTGCTGAAAGCGTACGAAAGGGATTTCAAATGAGATGCAGGAGAAGTGTCCTGGAAATAACCTGCAGGACAGAAGCTGTCACAGTTCAGCAACCTGACTGTAGTGAGAATCAAAGATCTGGGTTTTCTTCCAAGTAGATTGCTGGTTGCTTACTCTTTGCAGTTATTAGTCATGCTTACAATAATAGCACAAGGTGTCGTGCTTTAACCCGGCCGGCAGCTCAAACAGCCACACAGCCGTTTGCTCACTCCCCGCAGTGGGGTGGGGGGGAGAGCCGCAAAGGGAAAAAAAGGTAAAACTTGTGGGTTGAGATAAAGAGAGTTTAATAGGACAGAAAAGGATAGTAATAATAATAACAGAATATACAAAACCAGTGATGCCCAGCACAGCTTCTCACCCCCCAGAGCCGATGCCCAGGCACCTCCCGAGCCGCCCCACCTCCCAGCCCACCCCCGGTTCCATACGGCCCCTGACACCATGTGGTGTGGAATGTCCCTGTGGCAGCGGGGTCAGCTGTCCTGGCCGTGTCCCCTCCCAGCTCCTGGGGCACCCCCGGCCCCTCGCTGGCCGGGCAGGGGGAGAAGCTGACAAGTCCCTGACTGCTGGGCAACAACTAAACCGTCCCTGTGTTAGCAACATTATCCTCACCCTAAACCCAAACCACAGCGCTGTGCCAGCTGCTGGGCAGAGAATTAGCTCTGTCCCTGCTGGAACCAGGACACAAGGCAAAACCAGCACTTTACAACCGTAAGCAAACCGCTAAGCCCCACTGCTCCTGAGGCTGCGTGTGACCCAAAGTGCCAGGAAGCCATTTCACAGTGGCTGCCTCTCTGATTTTTCACCAATGTGCCGTGAAGCTCCTGTGGGGAGCAGTGATATACTTGGGCACATTCAGTTTCTGGGTTCTGTTGCATAACTCGGAGACAAGGGAAACTGGTGATATTTTAGGGTTTTTTCCCCCACACTATTCATGCTTAATGCAATGGCTGACAAACTACAAATGTGATGTAACTCGTGTGACTGAAACCGAAAAGGGATGTGGAGTGCAGGTAGCACCGGCGCGGGAGCATCCAGGCAGCGTGCCCTGGTGCTAGGCTGTGGCTGGTAGCGCTGGGGTCCCTGCACACCTTCCCGTAATCTGCTGACCCCCCGCTTTCCGTCACCGTGCTTTGTCTCCTCCTGAGGGTGCGTCCTTACGGTGGGGCAAGCTCAAGAGTAAAAACAAGGGGAAGATTTGGAATAATGCGGCTGTAAATTGTTTACGGGGAAGAAGAAAAGAAAATGGTGCCTTGCTTCCTGTAACCGTCTGTGCCGGGGGTACTGCTGACGATTCTGGCATTATGAGGGGAGTGTGGTTCAAGGTCTGCTAATGAAGTTTTGTTTGTGCTGCCTCTTCCACAGAGGTGCTTTTCGGAATGATTTGCTGGATTCTGCTCCTGTTATTTGCAAGTAAAGAAAAATAAGATTCTGAGGCTTACTTTGAGTCTGATGCTGCAGGGAAAAGGAACACTAATGGCACATGAATAATTAGTGTGTTGTTCTAAGTTCATATTTTAGGTTAATGCCGTCAGTGCAGGGCTGCGCCATCACAGGGATCGTATGGCAGCTCTGATAGCGTTACCTCCTGCTGCGGTTGCCTGACACCGCTCATTAGAAGAATACCTTTCAGGAATAAAGCTTAGTGATATGAAGTGCATGCCAAATGTAGGCATGTGTGATATTTTCGAAATGCCAACAATTTCCTGCGTAGAGTTTTTTCCCCCCACAGTCCATCTTTCAGCTTGCACTTCAGTTGTAAGCTGCTTTGGAAGAGTGGTTTGGTCAGATGTAGAAGGGCTCATTGCATAAGCGGGTATCGCAGATCCTCGTGTCAGGTGGCAACACCAAGGCAGACAGTATGGAAATGTCTTTTAACCAGTTTCTCAGCCTGTTGCAGATTGCATTGAACTGTGCTGGGACTGACAGCTTTTCTGGGAAAAACGTGAAGATCGGGTAAATCTTCACCGGAGTACAGCCCAGTCTCAAGGAAGAATTCCATGCCCTCTGGGGCTAAGGGGCTTTGCTGGCTGACGGGTTGGTGAGAGCGAGGGGAAGAGAAGAGCTTCAGAAGAAAACGGCAGAAAGAAAGCGAGAAGGGATCCAAGAACAGGCACATGGCCTGAGCGAGTGGAGGGGCCTGGAGACAGGGCTCTGCAGTGACTGGGCTGTCCCTGGGGAAGGGGCTCTGCAGTGACCGGGCTGTCCCTGGGGAAGGGGCTCTGCAGTGACC
>VWZZ01003908.1:84319-102810 GCA_013399095.1 Psophia crepitans
GCGGTGCAGGGACGGGGCTGGCCCTGGGGAAGGGGCTCTGCAGTGACCGGGCTGTCCCTGGGGAAGGGGCTCTGCAGTGACTGGGCTGTCCCTGGGGAAGGGGCTCTGCAGTGACCGGGCTTCCCTGGGGAAGGGGCTCTGCAGTGACCGGGCTGTCCCTGGGGAAGGGGCTCTGCAGTGACCAGGCTGTCCCTGGGGAAGGGGCTCTGGACACGTCTGGTATTCAGATGCCCCAGCTGCCTCAGCCATGGACTTCTGCAGACACAGAGTTTCTTTTCTTGGTCTTTCCCTAATAAATGGGGAGTTTAATTAGAGGCATAGCTCAAAGCACAGTGACTGTCCAGATGGGAAGTGGTGGAAAGTTTTCTTGCTTTATTTGATGATATTTCCTTAATGACCATGGGCCCTGTTGTGCCCTGAATCTGTACTGCAGTGCATCGCTGCTTGTTCCCTTTCGTGACGCAGCTACAACCCCTCTCTGTGCAGGCTCCTGCCTCTCGGCTGCATTTCCATGTTCCTGGTGTGACCAGGCTGCTCATGTCTTCCCATCCTCTTCGGGCACTGTCAGCGGCTGGTGTGAAATCACTCCTTCACCTTCCTTAGCTCACCTTCCCCCCAGCGTAAGGAAGATATCTCAAGGTCAGGGTGGTGCAAACGATGCCTCCGAGCAGCCACGCACCACCTCCTCTGAAGCCGCGCGGCGTTTCTTAGTATGAGCGGAAAGCC
This sequence comes from Psophia crepitans, assembly GCA_013399095.1. Taxonomy (NCBI): domain Eukaryota; kingdom Metazoa; phylum Chordata; class Aves; order Gruiformes; family Psophiidae; genus Psophia; species Psophia crepitans. Next base: position 85,046 of record VWZZ01003908.1, read on the forward strand.
TGGCTGATGCTGCTTGGCGTTTTTGCAGTGAACGCAGGGTGACATATGGAAGCGACTACTCCGAAAGAGGCTTACGTGCTGGACCGTAACGGTCAAGCTGACTCTGCTGTTTGGATTCTGTAACCCTACTGAAAATTAATCGTGCGGCAGCTATCATCTTTTAAAGGCAGAAGTTACTTGTCAGGGTCATCATCTTTTCAGTGATTCAGGCTGCCAGTTTTGGGTTATGCCTGCGAAGCCCTCCGAGTCACGGCCAAACGATTGTGTTTGTCACCCTTACCAGCACATGCGGTACGGTACGAGGGGTTAACAGTCACACCAGAGCCAGTCAGTCCAATCGGTCTGAATTGTGCTTGATCAAGCAGTTATGAATGCGGGTGCCTGACCCTCCTGGTTACGCGACGCAGCGGCCAGCTCTGTAGTTCATGAAGCAGTTCGTGTTGGGCAGAGTAGGTACCTCAGAGAAGCAGTAGCAGATAGGTGTAAGGAAATAGTTGTGCAAGGGGCTTAAAGGCTACTTGATGGTTTTTCACCTTTTTTTAAATGCTCACCTGAAATGTGATGTGTGCTTAAAATGGGTTCTGGAATCACTGAGTTTCAAGCTCTAAGTTGTGACCAGTGCACCAGCAGTATGGCACCTGCAACCTACGTGCACCAGCCTTCTGCAGAGAGTGACAAGGGTGAGAGCTGAGCTCGGTTGGGGTGTCTGTCCAGCATCCACGTAGACCTCAGATGTGCTGCATACATCGTATCGTAGTTTTTAATTTCCAGGCTTCTCTGGCCCATTCATCCTTACGGCCATCTTCATCTTCTGCAGCTCAGCCTCATGTCCTGTTTTCATCTCAGACACTCAGGGCTGCGTGATTCGGGAAAGGGGAAAGCAGAGTGAGGTGAGCATCGAATGAACAAACAAGTCAGCTTCTCTGTTGTGAAGGTGTCCTTGGCCACCGGTTCCTCTGGCTCTTGTAGAAGGCAGACAGGCCTTCCTGTCCTTTGGATCACTGTCAAATGATGAAGGTAACTCCTGAGGGTCTTTGGTGCAATGCTACTTCACCACCTCGACGTTCAGTGGTTGTACTATTGCTGTAATTCCTGTTTGTGCGTTAGCTTCCCAAGACCACTTACTCATCACAGCTTTTTCAGTTTGCCCTCTTTTCCACCCTCGTTTTGTATTTTCGTGCTGATGGAAGGCTGGTGGTTCTTTGATAGTCTCCAGCTATTTTGCTCTGAGGTCCAGACTGCGAGCAGTTCACCCTGCCACTCCGCGTTGTCCCTCCTTGCTGTCTAGCCCCAAGCTTCTGGTTTTGCTCTTGATCCTTATTTTGAAAGGATATAATTGACACAAAGATCATCTGTGAGTCCCTTAGGGAAGAGCCTGAATTTGCATTGAGATACGGAACCGGTTAGTATTTGGTTACGCTGATTGCTCTCACCGAATGTATTTAGTTATGCTGAACAGTGCAGTCAAAAGAAAATGCAACTGTTCTAATGCTGATGCTGTTCTGTTTAAGCAGGAGTTGCTCAGTGCAGGAATAGCTGGGGGAAGCCCGTGCTCCCTTGCCTTAGGCGGTTCACTGCCCCAGCCCCATCCTGTTGTACACGATCGGTAGCTCCAGGGCTGTGTGAGCCGTGTTTGTGTCAGCGGAGCGAAGGGTTGTGGTTCTGCACACGGAAGGTGGCTTTACAGTGGGGAGAAAGCATCAGATACAAAGATCAGCCGTTGGGCACTGCCTGCCCCACAAATAACCAGCTATGATTTCCTCTGTTCGAGACGAAAACCAGCAGCAGTGATTACATGTACTCGTAAAGCCAGAGAAGGTTGCGTGTCTGGGTAAAAGCCGCAGGGTGAGCCGGCCCCATCAGGAGGGCTGGAGAGGAGGAGGTAATGCGACGTGTAAGGGCTGATCTACATTATCTTGCTAGATAAAAAACCAGATCATCTGCAATTTGTTATTTACAGCTCGGCACTGTGAAATCAATTACTGAGAAGCAATTTAATTAAGACAGGTTAACGCTTAATCTAAGGCACTAAACCCATAACACATAATTTCAGTTTACTAATCATTGTAATGTTAATGGCTATTTGACATCTGTTCGGTTAAATTGGGCAATACATTTTGGTGCCAATTTACTGAGTAATTTTTTTCCCCCCAGTTCACTAAGAACAGTGCTCTTGATCACGGTGAAGAACCTCACGCTACTAACGGAGAGTTGGTTCCTTGCTTAGTTCTTGTCTGCTAATGTGTTGGATAAATCTGGTCTGGGATACAATTAACTTTTTTATACACGTACATTAAGTAATTTTTCTTACGGGGGGTAGAGTGCTTCTCCCAGTTGTGTCTTTGACCCGCTGGGTGACTTTTGGCAAGTTTTTGGCCTGTAAGTTATTCAGTAAAGACTTTCAGCTTTGAACCCAGTTGTGTCTTTGTTCTTTACTAACTGTGTGAGGGACCTCCCGGATCGAGCAGGAGTCTGAAAAAGCTGCTCTCTGCTTCATTGTTATTCTGCTTTTCTTTCTCATCATCCTGAGGTAGCCGTGCTTTAATAGAAACACGAGTGAGGAGGAAGTCGGGAAGTCTAAGTATAGCAATGCTATGGTTGGGAGAGCTGAAGAGAGAACAAGCTGTCACCTGAAGGGCATGTTGGTGGAAGGACGTGATGACTGTCCCTGCACTGTTGTGTTAGTTCTCTAAGAATGTACATCTGCAGGAAATACCCAAAAAGCTGCTTGAGCGAGGCCAAGGCCCACGCCGGCTGCGTGGGGCACCTGGGGCAGAGCATCAGCCCACAAGCCCATCTAGCACCAGCTCCACCAGTCCCACCAACATGGCACTTATCGACCATACAGCCCATGGCAGTACCATGCCTTGGTCTCACTGTTGCTCACTACTACCTCGTAGCAAAGAGCCGGGAGGTGTAAACCTCAAATAGTCGGAGGATTGTGTGTGTATCAGGAATCTCTGTCAGCCAGGTCGAGCACTCTGAAGCAGATGTTTGCAAGGTCTCTAGGCACTTAAAAAGATGTGGGCTTCTTCAAGCTCAGATAAGCTCTGACAATTCATGCTGTCTGCATGTGTCTCTGTCAGCCAGCTATTACTGTGCAAACAGCACAGCTTCCAGTGTGCTGACGACTCCTGTTTTGCCACCCCAAAGATGAATCTGAACTGCGACGGGGATCTGGGGATGGTGGCCTCTTGGACCACCATGGCACAACTCACTGGAGCTCCTGAGTCAGAGCCTTTGGACTGGGAGTGATTGTGCCTGCTCCAGCACAGGCTCATATCCAAAGCTCTGTCTCACTTGTGAGAAGAAATGATCTGCAGGGTTTATCTGTCAGAGCACTTGGGTCTGCGGATTTTAAAGGAACTTCCTTGCTATTGGAATAGAAGACTCCACAGTGTCTTGAGTTGTTCTCCTCTAAGGGCAAGGATGTTTACTGAAGTCTTCTCAAATATTTTGCTGCAAAGAGCAAATGGAGCTGGAGCACTTTCCTCAGCTTTCTCCCTTCTTCCCCTTGGGACGCTACTGAAGAGAAACTCAAACATGGTCCTCAGGAAACGTATTTTGTGTGTGTTGGCCAACTATTTGTCAATCAAGCAGTGTGTAAACCTTATGTGTAAAGAAACCTATGAACTCAACTTTAGCCTGCTTTTTCAAACTGGGCAGGGAAGCCTTAAGAGCGATTGGAGTGATGGTCACTGAATTTCAGGGGATGATTTAAGGAAACGGCAGAACAACTGCCTTTGTTTCCTCGCACATCCACCCTGAGGTGAACGTCTGGCTCTGGCTGGTGGAGGTGGAGCCCCGATGCGAAGGTGGCCGGTCCCCCCGTGCCGGACGGCCAGCCCCGTGGAGAGTGAGTCGTGCTGGAGTGCTGCGGGTGCTCACGCCTGCCGTCGCCACCTCTCGCAGGATGGATGGAGCCATGTGTATTTAACCTTATTCTTAGATGGTGCCCGAACTGTAGAGTTAATGAAGACCGTGCGTGGCTTGAAGAGTTACTACATTAAATGGTGTTTCAAGGACAAGGTAAATGTTTAGCATGCAGTAGCAGACTGTTCACTAGAATATACTTGCAATTTGTTGGCTCTAGCAGCGATGTAGCACAGAAATACTGATAAAATACCAATGCCCGAGTATCTGTTGTCCCAGATTATTAGGACTGATCTTTCAACAGGGCTGACTATCGAAACCTTCCTTCTGTGAGAAAGCGGAGATCAGTGTCATCCAAAAGCGGTTTTATTTTTGTCTTGCTTGTTCAGATAACTTCTTCAAAGCTAGAAAGATTTCATTGTCTTTTCCCACGACTAGCATGATTTAATACATCTCAGAGTGGCTATTCATTCAAATGTAAGAATAATGAAATGTCTTTAAGGTAGAAAGATAACAGTTTAGATTTGGGAAGCGGTTGCCTGCTTCTGTGTGTAAGGATTTTGCATAATCCTAATAATATTTTGCTTGTTCAGTGAAATCAGGTTTCATTAGCAGCGAAGTGCTGACAGGCGTTCTTGTAGGCCTTCCTGCAGAGCCGCCTCCCTAGGTGAGCCTCATGCCAACTCGGTGTTCGCTGTCTGTTCCTCCCATGAGGATCTGATGGGCAGTCAGTGCTTACTTATCCTGTGCTGAACAACGACCCAAACCACTGCCGTTATTTCAGGGTCTCTGATTACAGAAAAGAATTCTTCATTTACAAACATAATAGTTACGTTAAGTGCGATTGTCATGGTTAGAAGTCCGGCTGTAACAACTCTGCAGAGCCACAGGAGTCAGGCTGACAAACCTCTGAGGGCAACCGTGTGAACCCCTCCCTGCCCTAATCCCAGGGTAACTTGTTCGTCTTCGCAGCCCCAACAGAATTATCTTTTATTCACGTTGATGGAACCCGTGCTGTCGCCTGTGATGTTTGTGTGAGTGGGGATGTAGAACTGCATCTCTTCCTAGCTTCAGAAAGTTGTTATACTATAATTTCAGAACTGGCATTTGTAATTAGACCATAAAAGAAAGTAATATGTGAAAAGAGTTCAACTGCTCTTTCCAGGATGGAAAATATATATTGTAATGCATTCAGAAAACATTCCAAGGGTAGAGGATCAGGTTGTATTTGATTTTCTCATTCTCTGTAATAATCATTTTTGTTGTCTTGCAAAGCTCCGGCTTTGAAGTGCGATGCATAAAAATTCTGCAATACCAGCAACTGTTTCTCTTTAGTTATTTTCCAAGTGATTTGATTTCCTCAATAGCATTAACTATATGGAGGTCTAACAAGTTGTAATTAATGTATTCAGACATTTTCTTTTGTGACAGGCTAGAATGTGAGTGACAGCATGAAGGGAAAAAGCAGAATAAAATTGGATGCTTGAGTAGATTATCATAACATAAAAACTGACAACTCTCTGGCTCTTGAATAACATATTGTATTACATTGAAAAGGAAGGAAAAAGCTATTTCACAAAAAAAACCCCGTCGCTTAGAAATTTTTTGAGGAGGGGAAAGATTTTCAAAAGCCTTTTTAATATTAGACAGATTTGAATATTAAAGTTCGCGAGTAGTTTATCACATGCCACAGTGTGTGCAAAGTGGAGTACATGTGTACACGATGGAAGAAGATCTCCCGTGGCTTCGCTGAGCGTGGGAGTGTTTCCTCTGCAGTAGGTGGTGGCAGCCGACACCTGAGGAAGGGCAGGAGGCACGAAAGCAGGTATGGAGCATCAGCTCCACGGTGGGAAACAGACTCCCCAGCTCACAGCTTGGAAGTTTTGACTGCACACTGCAGGTCTGGATCTTTCACTTGGTCATTCTTGCACGAGCTTTCGCAGTGCAGTCAGAATCAATGGCATGCTGTGGGAAAGACACGCAGGGTGGCGAAACTCAAAACTTTCCATTGCGTGCCTTGTCGCTTCGTCCTTCTCATGGTAAAAAGACGTGAGAATGCTTTGAGCAGACAGTCTGTTTTCTAAGAGACACTTAGTTTTGCTTTATTTTCTGTTTTGAAAAACCAGTGTCGAGGAGTATGCACAGAGAGGCAGCACAACGTGCAGCTGACAAAGGTGGGAGCTCGTCACCGTTTGTTGAAGGGCAGCAGCACATCAGAACCACCCTGAGTCAACTGCAGGTGTTCAGTTCCCTGTTCCGCGCTTTGTTCAGGCCGCATTTCACAAGGTCTGGTTTGACTGGGCATTCCTTTCCTACCTAGGGTGGTTTCTGAAGCTTTGTGTGGAAGGTCAGATGTTCTGGTGATGAAACTGGCTGGAATATCTGCATGGAACAGGTGAAAAAAAAAAGATTTCTGTCCAGGTCATTTGGGTCTGAAGATAAAGTTGGAAAGCCAAGAGCAGAATTAGAGAAGAGTCTTATTTCCTTTTCTTTGAAGAACTGTTTTTGTCTGCGTGAGCGGCTGGTCTGGGCTCAGAACGGGAAATGTGTGGGCAGAGTCATGTGCTGTTATGAGGAACGGGTACGCTAGGAAGGAGGAACGATTGAAGGGAAGCAGTGGGAAGGTCTTGCCTCACAGCTGTCCTCGCAGTACGTGCTCCACAGATGAACGGAAGCGTCAGTGGCCACCAGTCACTCTTCTCTGAGCGGCCTCAGCCCACGCCCTTGGGTCCAGCACCAGAGGTGGCTGGTTCGCATTTTGGAAGCTGGGATTCCTCCTTGAGAAGACGCATTGGAGAACTGAAGAATGTCACCCGCTGCCTTTCCTCCCTCACTGCCATCCGTCCCACGCAAGGTCATCTCTACCCTTGCCCCTTCATGTTTATTTCTGAGCCAATAAAATTCCCATTTGCTCTGGTACATTTTGTAATCCACAGCTTTCAGGCCAGAGATTGATTATCTGTATTCCTAGATAAAATCAAAGCGCAGTGCTTAAAACAGATTTCCACTCAATTATTTCCCCCAGACAGCTTAAATGGGGCTGTGAAACCCAAGATTTACTCAGTAGTGGCTGAGATCGACATTTTCCTTCTGGCTTTGCTAAATTTCAGTTTTAAAGCAATTTTAATGCTGGTTCTTTAATGTCTGGGAAACAGTGGACTACGATTTGAGGTTCAGGGTAGAGCCTGTGCAGGATATCTGAACCAGAGGTGTTGCTTTCCGTGTTCTTGGAGCTGCAGCGGGGGACTTCAATTACTGGTCCTGGAGTCCGAGGACAAACACCTCACCCCTGAGGACTCTCACCTCGGGGCCAAGTGATCACGACATCAATATGATGGATGAGCAAAATGGCGTTTATTGAACTGCATCACAGGTTTATATACCCCCTTTCTGGGGTGTGGCCACTGTGGGGCTCTGTGCAAGCCATAGGGGTGTGTCTAAGCTCACCGTACAACGCGAGATCTTCCGAACGGGATTCCCTACACAGAGGAACTTCTGTCCATCCGGAGTAACTCCTGATTTCCGAACCTGGCCCTCTACTTGCCGAAGTCGGTGCGGAGCGGCTGGACCGGAGTCTTGGCAGGTGCAAGGTGATGGCTTGATTTTCCAGGGAGGTCAGCCAGTTCCCATGAATTTCATAAGCTGTTTGATAACAGTTTGCATTTGCTGCCACGATGGGGATGAACGTGGGTTTTCTGGCACAACCAGAGCTACCTTCTCTCCATCTCACTTGAGCAAGACCTGAATCAAATACTTTTATTTTTGAGCTTCTCTCAGGTTTGTGTTTCCTGCAGTTGCTGGACACACGCAGGTTTCCTTTTTTCCTAAGTAGTCACTTCACTTTGGCTTGGTAAGCTAAGCAGATACCGATTTCTTAGGAAACAGCTCACCACAACAAAAGAGGAGTAGACTCCAGCAAATCTGGCAAACACAGTGCCTGTCCTCTTCTTCCCTGCCACTGCATTCCTGTGCATTTCCCTGGTGTTGAACCAAACCGAGAGAAGCACAATGAGTATTATTTTATTGCAGTTTGTCTCTGCGGGGTGTCCCCACACAGCCTGGCTCATAACTGCCGGCTTGACTTGGCTTCCGTCTGTCTCATTTTCCAAAATTCCTTCCGCTGTTCCCATAGGCTGCTGTCGGCCTAAAGCACAGCGCTGGCATCGGTTACCTGGCGCTTGTCTTAGTGAGGTCCTGCCAAGCTGTCCACGTCCCACAGGAGATATGCTGGCTAGCAAACCAAGTGACGTTCACTTTGGATCGAGACCGTGTTCAAGGAGCCTCAATTCAGCCGTTAAATCTGGCAGTGACGTTCCTAAGGGTATCAGGAAGGAAAAATGAAGTTAGAGGAGGACGTCAGAAAGCAGGGTTGGAGGAGAACTTCTTGTTAGTATTTGTTCTGATATTTCAAGTTGGGACTGGGTTACATCTTTGTGCAAAACTTTTTCAACAGAAATATAAATTGAATCCCAGCATGATTTGAAAAGTACATCAATTTTGAGTTACACAGCAGATGGAGGCTTTAAAAATGTGTTATTTGCTTAGGTGTATTGAAGTCTTGTTTAGAACTATCTTTTAATTGCCATTTTCTTCTGAAAACATTCAGTGTTACATTGATAGGTGTAAGATTGAACATTACCAAAATTTAAAAAATATATATTTAGCCCAAACCAGATATTTGAACTTTTTGATTCATCAGTATGTTAACATTTATCTTAGTTAGGCTTTTTTCTTTTTTCTTTTTTTAAACACTTCTCAGAACCATCAGTGATTCCAGAATATCTTTTCCTTGCTGCTGTGGTTCAGCCCCCTCGGGCAGCTCTGTCCCACGCAGCCGCTCGCTCCCTCCCCCTCTGGGATGGGGGAGAGGATGGGAAGAGTAAAAGTGAAACCTGGTGTGCTGAGATAAAGGCAGTTTAACAGGAAAGCAAAAGCCACGGCACAAGCAAAGCAAACCCAGGAATTCATTCCCACTGCCCGTGGCAGCAGGAGTTCAGCCAGCCCAGGAACGCAGGGCCCCGTCACACCTAACGGTGACTTGGGAAGACAAACGCCATGACTCCAAAGGTCCCCCCCTTCCGCCGTCCCCCCCAGCTGTATGTGCTGAGCAGGACCCATATGGTATGGGATATCCTGGGGGTCACTGGGGTCAGCTGTCCCAGCCGTGTCCCCTCCACCCCCTTGTGCACCCCCAGCCCCTCGCTGGTGGGGTGTGAGGAGCAGAACAGCCCGTGGCTCCGTGCGAGCCCTGCTCAGCAGGACCGAGAGCATCCCTGGGTACCAGCACCGTTTCCAGCACGGCCCCAAAGCACAGCCCCGCTGCTGGCCAGACCACGAACTCCACCCCAGCCAAACCCAGCGCACTTGCCCAGCTCTACCTGAAACTGGGGCAACCCGAGTGAGTCCTTCAGGTGATGGAGACAGTTCCCTACACCAGCAAACTGAGATGCCGGGCAGGGAAGAAGACATCCTTGATCTCTTTCTTGCTGGTATCAAAGTGTAAATTGAAACTGTGACAACAAAGTCTGGTGGCTGGTTATAACAACTTGCAGTGGTAGCAGTGTGGGGTGGGCTCAAAGCTCCCAAACAGATCACAGGTAGTAGATTAGAAAAATAATTGGAAGAGAAATGTACAGCCAGATCTGCCAGCTGCAGCCAGTTACCGACAGTTATGCTGCAATTTCAGTGAAGTTACTCCAGCTATTCCAATTTACAAGTACTATTGAGATTAGAAGACTTGGAAAATGAGTATGATAGAATCAAAAGAGCTGCTAAAACGTGCGAGTCATCAGGGAGACCAGAGTCCCCTAAAAGGCATTGCAATACAGGATGATGACGTGTCTCCTTTGGTGATTTTTTCGTCTTGAATTTTGGTCCATTTTCTTTTTTCCTTGGAGTGCCATAGTACAGGTTAAAGTGCACTCTAAAAAGCGGCGTGTGGAATAACTGCATAATTTTGCAATCTCATGTTAAAGCAGCTGCATCTGCAACTCATTTAATGGGAGTTTTACCAGGTTTTTTTTTTCCTTTTACCGTATCGCATTCAAAGCTCAATAAAGATAAACTTCAAATAATGTCTGTATATCATGGAAGATTCAAACCCCTGGAACTGAACCCATATTCCCTGAAGTGCTGTTTATGAGCAGTGTTATTTCCATCTACTGGTAGAAGTAAAACCAAACATTTGGTAGTGTTTATATTTGCACCCTTGGGACAAATGATGGAGGAGTTATTTGCTCCAGTCTTTAATCAATTTTAGGTAAACAGCGCTAGTATACCTTGAACATCCATATTTTCTAATTGGCTCTTTTAAATGTGAAGTCTCCTATAATTCACCAAAGAGATTTACAACTGAGGGGGAGAGGGAGCAACGGGCACTTTCCAGTTGTTCCTTTGATGGATCTGATTCTGCAGTGGAAGTGGCAGAGCGGAGTCGTGAGCTACGGCTTGTTTGCAGATCAAAATGCAAAACATGGGCGATTTCCCCGGCTTCGCTTGATTCACTGCCACGCAAAGCTGTATCTGCACTAACAGCAGAGAGGCACAAGCAATACTAATACTTGATTTAGCACAACCAAATCTATTTATTTTATGCGTGGTAAATTCTTTGGACCGAGTTAGTTTGTGTCATTCATACAAGGACTTCTCATAGGGTTCAAAGAGTTTGATGAATCTAGTTTTTGCACTTACTGCCGTTGGTGATGTGAGGTGTTTGTGCCAGCATCTGCAGAGAGCACTTACGGTGAGTTACGAGATGAGTCAAAGGTGGAGATGAATCTTATTTCAGGACTGCATCCAGCGTTACACAGGACGTGGCCGACAGTACTGACTAGAGGGAAAGCGTGAGAAGAAAAGGTTGATGGTAAAAAATGGCTTCAGCTTTTGTATGCGTTTGATCCTGCGTGGCTTCACGTGGAGTCTCCCACAAAGCTCCGTAGACCGCAGACCAAATCAGTGTCTTGTGTTCATGTGCGTAAGTAAATTTGAAGGAAGATGTCGTGACAGAGTATTAACAACCAACAGCAAGTAACCGAGGGAGGTTTGGAGAGTGATGCTAGGTACACAGGATGTGAGCTTACAGTCACAGAATCCTTTTGGTTGGAAAGACCCCTGAGATCACCGAGCCCAGCCGTTACCCCAGCGCTGCCCACCAACCACTAACCCCTGTCCCCAGGCACCACATCTACACAGCTTCTAAATACCCCCCGGGATGGGGACTCCGCCACTGCCCTGGGCACCCCGTCCCAGGGACTGACAGCCCTGTGGGTGACGAAACTTTCACTGACATCCACTCTGAACGTCTCTGGGAGCAATTTGGGGCTGTTCCCTCTTGTCCCACCCCTTGTTGCTGAGGAGCAGAGACCAACCTCATCTCCCCCCGCTCCTGTCAGGGAGCTGCAGAGATCAATCAGGTCTGCCCTCAGCCTCCTCTTCTCCAGACTGAACCTCCCAGCTCCCTCAGCCGCTCCCATCAGACTGGTGCTCCAGACCCTTCCCCACCTTCGTGGCTGGTGATGATACACTGGGATTTCGTTAGACCTTGCCTGTGGACCAAAGGTTTGTCCTCAGAGTTGGACCCATGTAAAACTGGTTCAGTCAACACACCTCATTTTGAACTGTTGTCCCCTCAAAACATACAGGTATTGATTCCAGAGCATAAACCATGGCCAGATGTCTGGAAGGGAATCTGGCAAAGTTCCTGCGCTCCGACACTGAGGTCATTTGGAGAAAAATGAGAACCAAGCATGCTGCAATTGCATTCTGCCTTTATTTTCAGTGAACCAGTGACTTTTACTGTGATATCAAATTAACCAGTTGGCTAACCATCAGGGGACATACGACATCTTGCAAAAGACATTACACCATCAAAGCACACTCGAACACTACCTTTTTGTTCAGATGATGTCCTTATGCTGGACATTTTATTTTTATTGCATTAAGCCATTTGGTGATTTTTTAATTTCAGTTCTTTATCATTTTTTGATTTATGACCAGACCAGATTATTTTCCCCCTAGTAGGAAACTTTCTGGTGATTAATCAAAATAATGTATTTGTGCTTATCAATATTGATGAAAAGCCTAGTATTGTCTTGTTTATTAGCCAGTGAGGAGGGGGGATGTCTTTGTCTTTTTGTAACCCATGGTTTACTCTGAATTACTGTACGTGTATGCTGTGATTCTGAAAGCTGAATAATGATTCCTTACATATGTGCTTGTGTATTTTTCTGTATTTGAAATATATAAATGCAACATTCTGTTTATGAAGTGCAAGTTTAATGATGTACCTTTTCATCTGGTCTCCAAATGTGCTGAAATTCACCTGCAGTGTAGAAAATAGCACAGGGAATACTGTAGTCTGACAAATGTTAAGTGTTCGAGGTGCATCCATGCAAATTTAGGTGCAGAGTATGTAAAGTAGCTATGCAATGAATGAAGCTTAATGATGTTTGAAGCTAAAATAATTGCATTAAGACAAGTAGTATGAAAGGTCTGTGAAGGCAAGTACAATACCTTTGTATAGCTGGGGGAAACAGGGTTTCAGTGTAGCTTCTGTAGTGCCTCGTACTTACTGGTTGCTGTGACCAGGGTCTTAAGCTTCTTCATGCTGAAAATACTGAAAGAATCTGGGAAACAAAAAAGTAAAATTTTCGTTCTGTTTCTCTTAATCTCCATTTTACCTAAATACAACAGGGTCTGGAGTGGGCAACATCTGGAGCCCCAGTTCCAGTTGTGAGTCCACATCCTTGCTCTGCCAGCCTTGACCTCACCTCTAGTCTTTGGATGCTGAGCAGTGACCACCATGGTGATGGTTCCTGTCTGCGCCAGCTGTCGGTCCTGACACGAACACTCTTCTCCTAATTTTATACTTTATGTATTCGGGTGGGTCCTGGGAGCCTGGCAAAACTGGGTAACTTAGCGATGAGTTTTTGTTAAGAGTTGATTTTGTGAAGTGAAGTAAGTCTTGTCCCGCTCCGTGACAGCAGACACAGATAGCCTCTCTTCAGCACATCTTTCTTCACACTATTCTGCGTTTTCAGCAAGATAGGACATCCTTTCTTAAGATTCAGGCTTCATGCACTGATTAGTTCTTCTCTGCGATGGCTTAGCTTCTCTGGCATGGCTTAACTTTGAAACCAAATGAAAGAAAATCCAATAAAGATAAATGAGATGTCTTTAAAGGATCCAAAAGGAAATACAGTAGAGTCAGCAATTAATTGGAAGATACAGGGTGTTGAGGAACTTGAGGATAATGGTTTCTTTATAAGGTTAGATCTGTTCACAAAGCATTTAAGATAATGAATTGTTTTAGGAGCAGCACCTTCTCAAACGATCATGGCTGTGACTCTCTACCTCTTCCTGTCTAGCCACAGAGGTATTCTGAACGGGGAGCATAAAATAATAGTCTGAAAATTCTGCCAAGCAGCCTGCAGTAAGCATGGACAAAGAATTCAGCTTCCTGTAGAATTCCTCAAGGAAGACGTGTTTCGTATGTTTTCTCAACAGCTGAATCTGTTTACCTCTTTCAGGTCTCCTGCTGCCAGTGATGACCTCAAGTTCCTACCGTTCCTGAGAGACAGGTAAGTCGCTTGAACTCTTTATTCAGAACAGGTTACCGATGGTCTGCTCAGCCGGTTGTACATTACCCAGTAACACTCATCTTCAGGCGTATTCCCTGTGTTTCAAAGGAATTAATTCCTTCCAGAATGTGGGTTGTCAGCATTGGCTTCAGCGTGACCCTAGGGCCCGCTGCAGTCAGGGTGTGTGCAGGTGCAGAACCAAAGAGCTGTTTTTCCTTCCTTGTTGGGTGATTGATGCTTCTCCCAAGCAACATGCGATGGGACAAGAGGAAACGGCTTCAAATTGCTCCAGGGGAGAGTTAGGTTGGATGTTAGGTAAAATTTCTTCCCTGAAAGGGTGGTCAGGGCTGGGGACAGGCTGCCCAGGGAGGGGGGAGTCCCCGTCCCTGGAGGGGCTCACACAGCGTGTGGCCGTGGCACTGCGGGACAGGGGGCAGGAGCCGTGGGGGGGGGGGGGGTTGACAGTTGGACTTGATGATCCCAGAGGGCTTTTCCAACCTTAAGGGTTCTGTGATTCTGTGATAAACGTCTAATGAATCACAAGTACAGAAAACAGTACGGACAAACAGACATTTGAGTACTTGCAGTTGCGTGGTGATGTACCTGTGAGCTAAAGCAAACAGGTTTTATGAACCAAGATCATTCTTGTTCCCGTTGTTGTGTTTTTTCCTGTAAAAACGTGGTAATGGCCCATTCACCTGGCTGGGGGAGCTGAGCCCTGGAGCGTGGTGGGGCTGCGGTGCTGCTGATGGCGTGGGGCTGCGCCTGCCCCATGCCACCCTGCGCCAGCGCCGCTGCCTGGGTTAGTGGCACCCGGCTCGTTCCGCAGCCCTTCTGCCCGCAGAGCGGCGCGTGCGGGGAAGGACAGTATTTCCTGTCAGGTGCTCAGGAGTCAGGGCTGCGGCTTTTAGAGCGCTGCTGCCTCATTAGAGAAACAAAGCGATAGTTTAAAACAGCCTTAAGTGTGGCTGGTCTGTAAAATGTTGGAGGAGTTGGGTTGGTTCAAGGGGGAGGTAAGCCGGGTGGTCAGTTCCCCGAAGCCGTGCTGTCGAAATCGTTCACGATCGTGGGGGAGCAGTGGGCGCGCATGAATGTGCGCAGAGTTATTTTCAATATCCCCGTGCAGGTAGGCGGTCACACTGTATGTCCGGTTCTGCCTGAAGCGATGCGGGTGCTGTGGCGTTGGGTGCGTGGGGTCAGCCTTCACCCAGGGTCTGTCTCACCCAGCTTCACCAACTGTCAAGGTCGTCTAAGCTGTGTGTGCAAGGTCAGAGCTTTTTGTTGGGCCTTTTATGATCATTTTAAGGTAACGTAGTCGGTTCTCGTGTAAGGCTTGTGCGCAGAGCACTATTTCAGATCTCAAGGTCAGCCGCTCCCGGTGCAGACGGTGTGACATTTCAGCAGTGAGTCACAGCACCCAGGGTTTCACCCCGTTTGCTCTCATACGGCATGTGGCCTGAACAGCTTGCTCCCTGCATGCTATTTCATAATTCTCTGTCCAAACTTCGCACAAATATCCCTGATGCTAGGACTTCTTCCTTTCTTTGTAAGCCTCTTCTACAATATCTGTTTAATAAGGTTTGTGCTTGAGCTGTCATTTCTGATTACGCATTACCCTTAGTTTATATTGCTTCCTTCCCAGTGGTCAACGGTACGAATGTCTGTGTGAATCTTAATGCATTTCCTTTTTCTTCTGATGTATAAATGTCTGAAAACTGATCAAAACAACCATCCCACTTTGACTGTGTATTTTATTCCTGCCAAAAGGTTCAAATGTAATGAAAATAAAATGTTCAATGAACATAACACAGATTTTCCAGAAGAAACAGGCACATGTAACTTGTTTTGAAAGATGGATGAACACTATTAATTTTGATATTTTCTATATATATCTTCCCACTTGGCAATTGTTATTTAAAGATTTTGTTCTAGGTTATTGCCGCACTTTATGTTGTAGAGTCATTTTACACTGACGCACGGATCAGTAACTTAATTATAAATAAGTGGGTTTAAGCCAAATGTAATGGAAATAATGTTTTCTTACCCAGAGTCTGCTTAGTCTCAGGTAACGATCTGGTGGCGCGACGTGTGTCCCATACGCCACGCTGCAGCAGAATATCCTGCGCTGCTGAACTGGTGCGAGTTTTGCTGCGGGTCGTGTTGCGGGAGCCGTGCGGTTTGGTGCAGCGCAGCCTGCGAGCCGTGGCAGGCAGCCGGGGCTCTGCCCCCAGCGGCACCGTGAACATCTGCCTAAATGTGAGCAAAAAGGTGGATCAGAAATGGAGGGGAACTGCAGTCAAGGCCGTGTGCTGAACTGTTCATTTGTTCTGATGAAAACTTTGTTACTCTAACTGATAGCGAGAGCGTCTGCGTTTTATGCACTTTTTCGGTCCATGATGAGGTCGTGTTCGTAACTCCTTGGCCTCTCGTGCCCGTTGAAGTTCGCCTCCCCGCAAAGGGCTGTCTGTGCTTGTTAACGTGGCACAAAGGGGCCCAAATAGCAGCGCGGGGGTTGGTCCGACTGCACCCACCGGCCTCGGCTGCTCTCACCGAGCAGGTCCGCACCCCGGGCAAACGTTCCCTGCCTTGTGGGAGGCAGTATCGGTTCAGCGCGCGTAAGGAGTCAGGACTTGGGGTTTGCCGTCACAAAGCAGGGCCTCTGGCTCCTCCATTGAAATCCAGTGAAGATCAGCAACGTAAATCCCAATTTCCCCATGGTCACACGCCAGGGGCAGCACATGCGGTGCTGAGTCATGTGCAGTGCTAGCGTTGCCTTCCATCCTTGGGCTCCACCTCTGGTTGTCTCAGGTTCCCTGTCTAATTGCCAGCTTATTACATCAAAAATGCGTTGGGAGTGCCATGCTGGGAGGAGGCAGAAGACCGATGTCTCTTCTTGCCGGGGGGCGGGCGGTGCGGGCTGGTGGCAGATGTGTTCCCAGGAGGTGACTGCCTGCGGAGGCACAGCGTCAGAGAGGTTCGCCACGGCCGCCAGGAGCTGGGCGCCTGACATGAATGTGGGGGGGAGGATGGGGAGCTGCTGGGTGCAGCTATTCAGAGGTGTCTGCATAGCCTGGAAGAGTAAAAAGGGATGCTGGTATAAAATATCGTAGGCTATTATTTGTACTCTTTATTCTTAAGCAGAAAAAGTGATAGGTATTGTTCAGCCCGAGCCCTTTGATGCATACATTGTTAACATTAATTTTAAACCCTTTCAAAGCCATCTTCAAAATGTCATTTAAAATATTTAATTGCAAGGTGCTTTTTCTTCTCTTCTTGCTTCATCACTCTCAAGTACATAGTTCTTTATCTCAGAAATGAAGCACTTGTGGCTTTGACAGCCCATACAGGGGATGGAGACGATCAGAGAGCGCAGGAGGGTGGACCAAAGCAAATCGCTCAGACCCGGAGTTTGGGAGGTTAACTTCTGTTTATTACAGCATTTGTAGGACTTTGAAAAGAAACTGACTGCCTGTGATTCAGAATTAGTACCTGAAAGCTTCACGTTACCTTTATCGATTGCCGTTGCTGTTCTCAACGTACCAGCAGAGGGGGGAGTATTTACTGGCGTCTAACCTGGAGGAGATTTGCCAGGCTACGAAGGGTGTTTAAGTACCTGCCTGTCATTGACTTTTAATGGGGAAGAAATACTGTGCCACTCTTTGGGGCTTTCAGAGTTTCCCCTTATACATTTATCCCAGTTTTCCCCTTTCCACACACATTGGATTGATTGTAAAAGCTGCAGGGTGTCCTTGCCTGGGGAGTTAATCACAGGGCTTTGTGGACCGGAGGGCCTGAGATTGGTGGCAGAGGGGGACTCGAGCAGCTCTGCTAGTCAGGGACAAAGGTGCCATGGAGCTCGTGCAGGAGATGTGTGCCATGGCCCACGTAACCCACCCGGTGACATCGGGAGCATCGCTTAGGGCCAGTGCTGAGGCCAGCAGATCCCTGCAGAAAGACCTCCTGCTTTCTGCTGGTCCTGGTGTTGCTGGGATAGAATCATTGAACTGTTTTTCTGCGCAGAAAAGCTGTATTTTGGAGCAGACTGCAGCACTTAATTCTGTGAGAACAAAGTTGATAAGACAGTTGGATGTAGTTTCTGGCCAGCCGTGGAATGCAGATTCCATAGGGACCAAGGTCTGGAGCAGTTTGAGACAGCTGGGTACAGAAGCTGGGGCAGGGGGCTGGCAACAGCCAGGGCACTGCCCGGGCTGGCCAGCAGAAGGATTCCATCCCATAACCGTCACGCTCCCTATACATTAGGGGATGCTCTGGACCGACCCTCTCCCTGTGGTGGCTGCCATCCCTGGGGGGTCT
>VWZZ01003908.1:102898-140434 GCA_013399095.1 Psophia crepitans
CGTTCTGGCTGGGGCTGCGCTGCTCGCTGGGTGGCACCAGCACCCACTGCTGGGGGGGCAGCTCGCCAGCCCCGTGTGGGCTGGGTGGCACCTGCTGTATGTTACACTGTATTGGGGGTGATATTAAGATTTTTATTCTGTTTTTTTAATTATTCACAGAATCAGAATCACAGAATCACAGAATCACATTCTTTTATTAAATGTTTATATTTCAATGCACACATTTCCTTTTCCCAGTTTCCCTGAGTGAGGGGCATTGGGAAATAAAATAACTGTCTAAACCAGGACACTGCTACAGAGGGAAGGTCCTGGGAGCAAAACGCCCTGTCCTCGTTCAGGGGACATGAGTACCTGTGAATGTGAATGCCACCTTCTGTCCATGCCCCTAAGGCTACTCAGGGCTTGCACGGGTGGGCACTAACACCGTGACTGCTCCCTGCCGGTGGCTGGCTGGAGGGTTTCTGGCCGTGGAGAGAAGAGGAGAAGGTCTGTTCTCCGCATGGTTCTGGTTGCTGGTGGAATTGGTGGAGAACTGAAGGTAGCTTGGGACTTTGGGAGAGACTGAGTATGAAATGACCGAGGCTGCTCCTGTAGGACAGGAAGAAGCACCGGCAGCAGCTGAAGTGTGGTAAGCTCTGGGGGAGGCGACCGCCGCAGGCACGGCAGGCTGGGAGCCAGGATCCCTTGGGGTGGTGGTCTAAGGGATGGGAAGGGGCTGAGAGCGACCCGATAAACGCTTGGCAGCTGAGCACCCTCCTGCACGGGGGTGGTAGGAGTACAGTAAAAACCATTAGGGCTGAATCAGGACCTCCTTTAGGACTTGGAAATCGGAAGAAGTGGTACAAAAGCAGAGGCACTTGACAAGAGGTGCAGGTGAAGGCGTAGCACAGGCATGTAACGGTAAAACGAAAAGCCTAAGGCAAAAAACGTGTTTCATTTAGCAAGTGAGATAAAATGCAGGAGGAAGAAGGGCTATAAATACATTAGAAATAAGAAGATAGGAGAGGAAATACAGGTCTAGCACTTGACAGAGAAGTGGCTGCTTACAGAAGTGTCTATAATGCCCCGATAATTTGGTTAATTTTGACCAGAGTGTAGAATAAGGGCCCAGAACAGAGAACGAACAGACAAGAGTTTCTTTGGATCTGCTGGACAGGTCAGGACACAGGATCTGAGGAAATTCTCCTTCGAATTAGAAAGAACTAATCAAAGCTATTTTTGAACAAGGAGCAATTATTTTTAACAGCTTGTGGAGCTCAGAGGAGGTCTCAGAACTATCAAAATGCAAATACAGATCCTAAGAGGGAAAAATACAGTCTAGTGTATTATTGACTAAAAAGCCTAAGGAGTTCTTGGAAAGGCTCTGAAATTAATTAATGAAAAAAAATCAATCCATAACAATTGGAAGAGGGGACTAAAATCAAAACAAAGCAAGCATCGTGGATTTGTCAAAAGCATGTCAGATAGTCTAATTAACTGACCTGGTGGGTAAAGGGACAGATAGTTATGATACACTCTGGATTTTGTATTTCCAGGTGAGCTAGGAGACATGGCTAGGTGTAAGCCCCACGTCTGGCTGTGGAGGAAATTTGGGTGAAGCAGCAGCTATCGCCACTTGCCTGCAGGTCTGGGAGAGCCTTTCAAGCGAGAGTCCCCAGGGGCCCTGTCTTGCTCTCGGGTCTGTTCCCGTTTTCCTTAGTGGTTGGTGGGGTGGAGAACTTGTGAAACTTGCAGATGACATGGAGCAGAGGGGGATCACAGGAACTCTGGAGGACAGAACTGAACTAAGAAGTGATTTGAAAGGCGGGGATGTTTCTGGAAACCGCAGGCTGAAATGCAGTGAAGTAAAGGATGAAGCGGTGCAGGGAGGGGGAAGAAGAAAAGGACCAAAGGACTTGGGCGTTTGCAGTGGCCGACAAATTAAGCATGAGTGAGAGGTGCAAGGCTCTTGCCAAGGAGGGAAGCTCCGTCTGGAGTGTGGGTCATGGGAGAAGAGAGCGGGAGGCCGTCCTGCCCTGTCCTGCCCTGCCCGCGGCGCCTCCAGCCGGGCTGCGCTCTGCGCTGGGGCGCACGGCGGGGACAGGCAGGGGGCTGCTGCTCTTTTCTTTTCTGATCACTTTAACTTCTTAGAAGTCTGGACAAGGAGAGATTTATTTACCATCATTGGGAAGTTTGTGACAAAGATTCATTTTACAAAATGATACCTAAATCAGCTTCAGAAAGAGCTGCTGCTGTGTGTAACGTGCAGCATCAAAACACGGGTAAGAGTCCATAAACAAAACCAGCAAACCACAAGCAAAACCAGGGGATCAAAATAAAGCTAGTCAGTAACATCTCCTAATTAACTTTGACCTGCTGTAACTAATAACTCGTTACAACTTTAACCTATCTGTGACTGGTTTGCTGCATCTCAGAGCAAAGCCAGTCTTCATCTCTGGTAGTGCAGTGCACAGCGAGCAGCAGCAGAGATTAGCAACTTGGCAGGGCGATATGAATTCATCCAGAAAATAAAAGGGGTGTCATTTGCACCATCTGCTGCACATGAATCAGGAGAGAGGAGAACAGCTGAAACCTGGAGACGTCAATATTGAAATGCCACTGGGAGGGGGACGGTGGCCAAGTAAACAGAGGGGCTGCCTGGGCAGCGGCTGGGATGGCAGGGATGTGGTCGGGCTTGGCCAGAAACGTTTCCCAAACATTTTCCTTCTCACTTGCTTCTCTTCCTTTCCTTATTTTAGAACCATTAACTTGCAGGCGTGCTGTAAGTGTGATGCTTTCTTCAGGAGGAACAAATGCTGCGGTGTGGCTGGTCTGTGCCCTCCAGAGCTGGGCGGAACGGTAGTGAAAGTGGTGTAATGTCTGTTCTCTGGGGCAGGATGAAACTCTTGCAGAGGAAGATGTGTTGGACCAGAGTGGCTATTTGGATTCCGTTTTCTGTACCGCATGTTATCACAGAACCCCAGACTGGTGTGGGTGTGAAGGGATCCAGTGCCCACCCAGTGCCACCCCCTGCCATGGGCAGGGACACCCCCACCAGCCCAGGCTGCCCAAAGCCCCATCCAGCCTGGCCTTGAGCACTGCCAGGGAGCCAGGGGCAGCCACAGCTTCTCGGGGCACCCTGTTCCAAACACACAGTATGTGTGTCTGCGTGTGAGGGAAGTACAAACCGCAAGTCTGTGCAGAACGGACCTGGGGTGGGTACATGCCCTGCGCATCCGAGCAGCACCTACGTGTCTCTGTAGGTCCAGCCAGGAGAGCCGGGTGCTCAGCCCGCCGTAGGTACTGAGCTGTGTTCTCCATGAGCGTGAGGGAGGTGATGGGCTGAGAAACATTCACGGGCCGTGTGTCGGTACTGCGCGTGCCCGGGAGGATGTGGAGCGTGAGAGTGGCATGGCGTGATGTGACATGACATGGCATGGTGTCTCGTGGCGTGCCGTTGTGTGGCATGCCGTGGCATTGTGTGGTGTGGCACTGCATGGCTTGCCGCCCCGCCTGCCATCTGCAGCCAGGCTGCCTAATCACCTTAATGAACTGATCAAGCATACATTTCCATCTTAGCTCCCCAAAGCTTTCCCTGGCCAAGCTGGTTAGGAATCTCTGTGCCTCCAGCCCAGACCTGCTGAAGGCCAATTCCTATTTACCCGTTCTTAGCCAATATTGTCACAGGATTCTTCTCCCCTCCCAGGGCTCATCCCTGGCGTGTTTGCAAAGAGCAAACATTTCCCCTCGAAGCTGTCTTTTCTCTGGCTAAACAAGCCAAGTCGTGTTACGCTTCTGTGTTGTCTTTAAGGTACCGGCCTAGATTCTCTCAGTCTTATTTACATGAAATAAAACTTCACAGTTGGATTTTTTAATGTCAGCAGGACAGGGAGGAGGAACTAATCAACAGGTCTGCTCCAAAGCCCCCAAAGTCAATAGGAATTTTATTTTTATGTCATTGCATTCTGGACTGAACCCTGCCAGGGGCGTGAGGAGGGGCCCTGGGTTTGGGCGTTTATAAATGTGTTTCTCACAGACACTGCATTCATGTGGGTGAAATTCAGCTTGGAGGGAAGCAGGTGAAGCTCTGGCATTTCAAAACGTAATGCCGATTTGTAATAGGAAGTGGCCAGTTGAGTTTTGGGCAGGATCTGGAAAAAGATATGCCTTCATATTCATGCCAGAAGGTGTGAATACCCAGCTAGAGCCCCCAGTGGCCCCAGGAGCTGCCCTTCTCACCAAAACCCACGGTTTTGGGAGTAGCTGACACCCACTTCTTGCTTGAACCTCTGGCGATGGAGCTATGGTGAGAGGCAGCGGGCTGGTGACCCCTCATCTTCCTCTGCAGGCATGAGGAGCCATAGAAATCGAGTTGGAAACCGGGGAGGTGCTTCTGCAGCTCAGAGACAGAAAACCCAGCTGCGGAGGGGAGGCTTCGGAGGCGAGGAAAGCCCCGCGCGAGCAGTGCTTCCCAGGGCTGGCACCCCGCCGCCTCCCCTCCCGCGGCGCGCCGGGGGGCTGCTGTGCCCGTCCTGGCTGCGGGGCCTTGTGCCTCCTGGAGTCGGAGCAGGTTTTCCCTCTGCAGCCTGTCGGACCCTCTGAAGAGCTGCCTTTGCTCCGCCAGCCGAGGGAGAAGGGGATGAGAAACTTGGCAAATTGTGGAAGCTATGGAAAACGGAATTTCAGTCAGAAACCTGATGGAAACAACTTTTAAAAAACGTTAAACCCTTGGTGCTGCCGTTTGCAGCTGGGAACCTCTCGCCCTGATGCTTCGAAGTGGCGCTTTTCTCCCTAAACACTGCCTTAGGTTCTGGCAGTGAGAGCGTGGTGACAGTAACTGACCCAAAAGTGAAGGAGGAAAGAAGTGATCTCATGTGGAATGAAATGTTTTATTTGATTTAAAGATTTCTCTTTGCTTTGACACGAACCGAGTGCAGCTTCAGAAGTTGAACCCGGCAGGACGAGCCCTTCTCAGCCAGCGTGTGTCGCGATGCCCTGCCCGTCCAAATGCTGATGTCCCGCCCCACACGCGCACGGGGACCTTGTATTTCTGCACCCCGGTAATATTCTTTCCACATCTTGGACTAAACCACAATAAATGGAATATTAACAGCAAATTTGGATTTCCTGGAGGAAAGGGGATGCGCATGGCAGCCTCAGTGGGTACTACCTGGCCCTCAGGCGCTGCCCGTGCCTGGGGCGGCACGCTGTGCTCCCGCCGGCCGAGCATCCCTGAATCCCGACAGTGCCATGTGCTGCTCCCTGACAGACAAGGGATTTCAGGTGAGGGGAACGGGCAGACATTGTACCTCTGGAATAAAATGTGAGTTGCACAAACTCTTTTGTATTTAATTTTCAAATAATTACCTCTTATACAGACAAAACCATCTCTGACTGAAGGGCAGCAAGACAAGTGGTGACTGGAAGTTGGTGTCATTTTTTTATGGGTTCACTGAACCATTTCAAACAGGTATCGACTTCTACATTATCATAAACTGTTGTATGCAGCGAAAGAGCCGGGCTGTGGGGCTGGGTGGTTAATGGTGAGAGCTTCAGACTGAAACTTGAGATCCAGCAGAACATTTCTTTACATTCAGTGCGGTGGGTACTGACACTGTTCCTGCTCACCGCTTCTCCTGAGGCACCCCGGAGCGTGAGGAGGTGTATGCCACGAGCGCTGGCTCTGTGTAACGTGGCGCTGGGAATGGGGCAGGAGATGTGCTGGAGTCAGCTGCCTCCTTCCCCTGCGAGTTTTCCTGAAAGCACTTTAGGACAGTATGTGGGGTTTGAAACGTGCGGTTGTAAAGTTTGGCACGCAGTTTAATAAACCTGTAAAACACAGGGAAGAGGAAGAGTGACAGGGCGATGCTGGCGGGACCTCCGTCTGTAGCTGGCAGTAGGAGCAGCACTCGGTCGTGTCTTCTAAAGCATCTTAGGGTAAGCTAAGAGGTGCTGGGATTTATTTTTATGCATTTCATTTTTAAATGCTGTCAATTGGAAAATGTTACTTTTAACTTAGGATTATTTTTTTGTGAAATTCACTTTCTTCATATTTCCTGTGATTTAAAAGCTGACTGTTTACGCAAGAAAAACCCACTTTGACGTTATGTAAATAACGGACACCGTACAAGCCCTACGTGAAGAGACTTCTGAAAACTTCAAGCATTGGACTGGCTGCCCAGGGAGGGGGAGTCCCTGTCCCTGGGGGGGTTCAAACAGCGTGTGGCCGTGGCACTGCGGGACAGGGGGCAGGAGCCGTGGGGGGGGGTGGGCTGGCGGTTTGGCTTGATGATCCCAGAGGGCTTTTCCAACCTTAATGACTTTGTGATTCCAGGATTTAAATTTTGTTCTCAAAGTTGCCGATACTGTAATTTATTTTTCTTCATTCCTTTTTCACTGCTGCTGCAAGTACAAACACAAATAAAGGGGAGAGCAAACACTACCCTGCAAATACTAAAATATTTGTGTGGGAATTAATTTATCCCTTTGCTAAAAATGAGCGAGAAGACCAGAAATAATTCTATGAATCTGGTAGGAGAAACACTGCAGATCTGTCCCTGTCCCAGTGATGGTCCCTGTCCCAGTGGCAGTGCCAGTGCCAGTGATGGTCCCAGTCCTTGTCCCAATGCCTGTCTCAGTGCCAGTGCCAGCGCCAATCCCTGTCCTTGTCCCAGTGCCTGTCACAGTCCAAGATCCAGTCTCAGTCCAGTACCAGTGACGGTCCCAGTCCCAGTGCCAGTCTCTGTTCCAGTGCCAGTGCCAGTGCCAGTGCCAGTCTCTGCCTCTCCTCTGCGCAGGGTCTTCAGGGCAGCCCGGACCCCTTCCCAGTCACAAACCGAAGCTGGTCCTGCTGGGAGCGAGGAGGAGCCCAGTGCAGCCCACGTGCCAGCACAGGGAGCAGCAGGGGATGTTCGTGTGTGTTCGGTTCTCGTGCAGAGCAGCAGCGCATGGTGGTTCCACGGGACTGCGGCTGCCGTGCGGCCGAGCCGTGCCTGGGCACACGGGGGCTGGTCCCGCTCTCTGGATCCAGGGCACGGCACTAATCCTGCTTCCCAGAGTTCCGCAAGCATTCCCCACACCGCCATCCTGGGGGTGTCAGGCCCTCGGCCTGCTGAGCCGCTCGTTTCCTCGGGTCCTGCGCTGCCTGTGTGCCGTTAGCGCTTGTACCGCAGCGACGTACAGAGCTCCTGCCGCCGCGGGTGGGGGCACCGTGGTATTTACCCGTGGCAGATGGATTGCAGAGCCCTCAACCGAGCTAATTTCTCACGGGGAGAATATTCCGTGGTGCAGGTCCTGGACTCTGCGATGAACACAGTTAAGTTCCTTTCTCCCACACAATCCCATCAGCCCGCCCACCCGGTTACTGCCGTTGCTGTGACGCTGGTGTTTCTGGCAGATTTCGGTTTGCTCAGTGCCGAAATCCAGCGTAGGATGGGCACAGGCGGGTCCTCGCCTTTCACTGAAAGCCACAACTTGTGTGAAAATTGCTTCCAAAGTTCTGGTTGTGTGGACGTTGTCTTGCAGCACTGTAAAAAAGGCACCGCTGGGGGCTTACAGGGACCTGCGCGTGTTGGGGAAAACAGTCGACGGGTTGATTTTTGAGCCAGAGAACAGTTAATGTGCGGTTTTCCCCAGCTGTCAGGTTACCCTGGGTACGTCGCGCTGGTCGTCAGCCACACTTGGCTATTAAATATCGATGTTATTACTGAAGATTTGGTTTGATGCTATTACAGGATATTTGGCTTTTTCTTCCACTGTTCACTGCGTCCCCGTGTTGGTGGTTTCCGCAGGGATCGCAGCTTCGCGGCCTGGGCGGGCTTGGTGAGCCTGGCAGAGGCCGGCGGCGTTGGTCGGGGTAAAGCGGTGAGGAACCGGAAGGTCACTGGAGCGGGGGGATTCCAGGGGCACTGCTGCTGGGGGGGTCGGACCACGGGGTGCCCCACAGCCATTTCTCCAGCTCCGTTTTCCACATCCTTCGCAGTTCGGATCAAGAAGCTCATGGCAGCCGAGGGCACCAAAACAATGTACCTGAGATGATGAATTGGACATTGAGAAATTAATTCCGCTCAGAGTTTTCTCCAGCAACAAATTGGAACTGCCATAGGCACGGCCCCCAAAATATTTTCTAGCAGTTCATGTTGTAATTTATGTTGAAGACATTTAATGCTGATGAAAATGTCACTATAATGGATTATATCGCTGCGTATCAGCCCGGCTTCTCATGTGAAGAGCACGTCCGATGATAATTTAGATGATGTGAACAGTTGAGCACCCCCAGAGAGTGCCCCTTGAAAGGCTGGGCCTTACCCCAGGGGGGGGGTTCCATGTGAGAATCCCCCCACAGCCCAGCACCTGAAGGTCCAGATGAAGCGAGCCGGCATGGGTGCAGGTTACACTCATTTAACAAGGCTTTGAGAACCTGGTTGCTGCCCGAGGTACGGGACTTCTGCAGGCACAGCAGGGCCGTGGGCAGTGGGAGGCAGAGGACCCTCATCCTCCTCTGTGCTGGTTCCTCTTGGCCTCCAGGTCCTGCCTGCCCCACTGGTGGCAACCTCAGATCTTCCCGAGCTGTCGAGGCTGCCTTGGCTCCCGCAGCGGCACTTGCTGCAGGTACAGAGTTCAGGCTGCGGGTGTTGAGGCTGGAGAGCTTGCTTACAAGCCTTGAATCTGACCTCTTGCAGATTAAGTTACAAAATTCTCCTGAATTTCTGAATCAAGACTCTAATTCTCTCTGGCCAGGAATTTAAAGGCAATCGATAAAAAGATAGAGAGCGATCCAATCCTGCGGTGTTCCTTTTGAGCGGTTCCTGCGGTACACACCGCTGCCTGTTTCTAGTCTGGTTTTGTTTAGTTTCTGGTCCCCTGTGCCTTGTTATGATTTTTACTTTGATTTTAAAAGCTTACCTATCCACAGGAATGCTTCTCCTGCGTAGATTTTGGACTTGGCTATCTCTTGGATAAACTGAGTGGTATGAGATTCTCAAGTCATAAGTCTTGAATAACGTTTTGGAACTCATTTCCTAAGTCTTTTCCTGTTTTTTCCTTTGGCTTGCTGTTCCGAGCACATCTATGCTTTTAGCTAAGCAGGTACCCAGAGAGGTTGTTCCAAGCGGGAAGGTGATGGAACGCAGCAGGCAGGAAAGCACAGACGCAGGCAAAAGTTTTGCCTTGTTAGAAAACCTTTGAAGTGGCAGAAGTCCGGTGAGATAAAGGATGGCCAGCAGTGCTTTTACATGTCACCCACTGTAAGTCCTGTGTGAGCGCGTGGTGCCCACGAATCTGGTGAGAAGTTACAGAGTAATGTGTCTGTAGCAACATCTTTTAAGATGACAGCTCAACAGCTTCGCAGTTGGTCAAAATATTTTCAGTGCTTGTAATTAAAAAAAAAACACAGCAATTTTTTGAACCACAACAGTTTTTTCAAAAGACTTTCACACATCCCCGCCAGCAGCCGTGGGTACTCATCAGGTTCGGGGCGCATGGCTGAGTGCGTGGCTGCCTGAAATCTTCAGCTGAAAATACACACGATGCCCGAGGAGAGGTCTGCAGAGGTGTGAGTAATTATGCTCACAGTTAGTTCAAGGTGTTTCCACGGGCTTTCTGGCAGGGACGTTTCCAGCAGAATCTGTGCAGCTCTCGTCTCATCTCTGCCCGCGGAACACAAAACCTTTGGCTGTTCTTCTGCGCGCCCGTGGGGAGAAGCAGCGGTGCTTTGGGCTTTGCTCAGCGGCAGATGCAGCCGGCGGCGCTCGGGGCTCAGAGCAGCCTCTGTGTGCGCAGGGGCGGGTTCTTCCCCTGCCCCCCTGTGCTCCCCATGCTCTTTCCCTTTCCATTTTCCCCCCAGTGTTCCCTGGTTTCTTTGTTTCTTCCTTTCAGACCCAGATTTGTTTTCCTATCAGTTGTAGATCACTGAAATTTTCTCTGGCCAAATTTTGGTGACCTTAAAATTTGGCTGAACCTTTGTTGTACTTTGGCTTCTCATTCTGGATCCCGTCTGAAGGGTCAGTTCTTCCCAGCGCAGCAGGAATTGCTTTCCTAATAGACTGTAGTGCCCACATTTATTCTTTGTTCCACTACTTTCTGCCCAGGCTGGACTCACTGGGTGTGTGTGACAGTGTCTCTGCACGTACAGATCTGACACAGGGAATGACAGAGCCCCTTAGCAAATGATATCCCCTCTGAAACTGAAACACGAACGGTTCTACCAGTAATTCCGTCTGTGGAAGAGCGCGTTCTCTCACAGCGGACACACAGCAGATGGTCGAAGCTGTAAAGCAGACGATGGCCAGCCAGGTCTAGATCCCAGATAACCTTGATGAATTGTCTCGTCCATCTCCAGACGGCAGAGGCCGAAGGAATGCTTTCTCCCCAGGGAAGAGCTGGTTCAGGGAACCTGTGCTGGTGGGGCAGAACGGCAGAACTCCACAGGAGAGGTGGGATGGGCCAGGAGAGCAAAGCAGAACTGTGCAGGGAAAGGCACAGGCGTTCTGCTGCAGGTACAGCTTGCAGTTGCCTGAAAGACTGGAACTCCTAACATCCCCCCCAATCAGGAGAGAATTTTGCACAGTGAAGCTTTTTATGAGATTTTTAATTGTTCTCCTGGGCCAGAAAACGATGCAAGCCCAGCGTCGCTGTGATGGATTGTCATTGCTATCCCCAGTCGCTAATCAAATGAGGTTTAAAATTAGGGATTTCTTGAGTTAACTATTAGAGGTGAAGCTGAATCCTTTGAAACGACTGGCAGAGTTTGCCAGCAGAGATCTTCCCTGCTGGTGAAATGGCACGTGTGGGGTGCACGCCTGGGAATGTCTGCTTCCTGGGGCGTGACTGACTGCAGCGGTGTGGCAGGCGGGGTGCTAGGGGCTTGCAGGAGTGCGGGAAGGTTGGTTCTCTCATTCTCCATCATGAGTTGCACCATGTTCTTACATCTTTAATGTGCCTCCAATGTGCTCTGATTTTATTGATACAAACCTAATGAATGGTGCATGATTTGTGTAGAAGGAAGGGAAGAATAACCGCCGTCCCCTTCTCTCTGTCGCCTTCAGCGTTATGGTGCTTCAGTGACAGATCATTAACCTGCTGCTGCAGGTGCTGCAAAACACATCACCTACCCCCGCACCCCGCTGTCTAACAGCAACAACAGGGTGAGGCAGGACGGGAGTGAAATCCACGGGCTGGGGACAGCGCAGGCCACGTGCTGACGTCAGCAGTGATCTCACGGTTGGGGTGCTTGTCTTTGTACTTTACCAGTGCAAATAGTGGATGTTGGTTTCTTTGCCTGTTTTCCAATGGTTTGCATCCAGGATGGACTTTGCATGAAATTACTGGTTTTTATTTGCACAGGGGGAGCGGTTCGCTGGCCGTATGGGGAGGAAGGAAAAGCCACCCAGAAACCTGACTGTAGAGGTGGAAAGCAGGGCGCTGAACCAAAGGTTGCCTCTGTTCCCTAAGGTCTGAGCTGACGTTTCCAGCCCCTGGAAGCACTGCAGCAGCTCAGCAGGCCCCAGCAGGGACCGCGTGTGACGCACTGGCTCCATGGCGCGGGGTGCCCAAGCCATGTTCCTTCAGGCTTTGTGCCTGCCCCACAATTTGGCTTACCAAAATTGTCAATAAAAAATTCAGGCTGGTGTGGGCAAAGCTGAAATGTTTGTGTTGTCTGAACTGACAAACGTCCTGTTTCTTTACCTAACTGACGTTCAGAAGAATAGCAGGTCTTCCAGACATCCAGAACGGTGGTGCCAGAGGGTCCAGACTGTGCAGCTTGTTGCTACCTTGAGGCTGATACTGATGAGTAATATTATATTTTTTATAGGGTAAAAAAAGCATTTTCATTGGGATGATCTACGAGCATTTGTACTGGCAGAGTTTTCTCCAAGCAGTTTCTGAGAACCATATGTTCTCAGCGTTTCTGCTCTTGACATCACCCGAGGCTGGGGCTTCGCTCCCAGCCCCCCTGGCAGGCTGCGCAGCGCTACCACATCAACAAGTACGCAGCCATGTTAGATGGAACTCTGCGAACCATCTCTCAGAGCACTCTGTGGTTGCTGCTAATAGTCTCGTATTATTTCATGATGGAGCGCTGCAGAGGACGTGCGAGGAGTACTGGGCAGCAGAATGGCTAATTCAGCTGCCACGCTTTTTGAAGTCCAAATAAGTCAGGCCAAGAGTCACGGGCTTGGCGCAGGGACCAGTGTAATTGCAATTAGCGTTTTATCTGGCCTATTGATTCAGCCAACATTCTGGCAGCAGTTTGGACACTCTTTAATTTGCAAACAGATGCCTCCACCAGCTGCTTTCCCTGGGCAGATGTCTCCACCTCCAGACAGCGACGGAGAGGTCGTACGAGCCACGGGAGTGTCGGGGCTGCCTGGCTGAGCTTTCGGGCAGTGCCTGNCCACCTCCAGACAGCGACGGAGAGGTCGTACGAGCCACGGGAGTGTCGGGCTGCCTGGCTGAGCTTTCGGGCAGTGCCCGGCGCTGGACTGCTCAGGGCACGCCTGGGAATACGATTTTATTGACTCGTTCTGGTGGGCAGAGCCCGGCACGCCCCGGCGTGTGCAAGCAGACGTGCCCGCCCTGAGGGGAGGGATGCTCGGCGCTGAGCAGCAGCGTGTCTGCAGCTTGCGAGAGCCCCGCAGCCGGACGCCGGGGCCCAAACGCCGCTCCTGCTCTCTCGACACACAGAATTATTTCTGGTTCCCTGGGAGAATTGCAGCAAACCCAGAGGGTCCGTTTGGAGGCGGCGCTCTGTGACGGGGTGGATGCCCTTGGTTCCGGAGGGGCGGCTGCGAATCCAGTTATGGGTGGGAGCAAGGGCGGGGGTGTCTGAGAGCAGCAGCAGCGAGAGCCAGGGTGGGCACGCAGCTCCCTGCGGGGCGGGAGCGACAGAGGGACTTCTGAAAGCTTCACTATCGACAGCTGGAATCGGGGTGGAAAACAGGTCTGTGAGGCCAGCAGACGCCACTTCCATTACCTCTGTTAAATTCCAGCGTCCTGTTTTGCTGACACACTAGTAGGATGCATTTTTAAGAATTTTCTTGCTCTTCAGCCTTGATTTTCAGTGAGTTTAGGTGACATGAAGACAGTTATTCCTTTCTACGCTACCGATAGGTTTCCTTTTTTAAATGTACTTACATGTAATAAGACATTGGGTTTGCGTCTGATGAATTTTCTGATTAGTTATTTTTCTCTTAAATCAAGCAGTTACAATTTCATTGTCCAGAGCAGCCGTGAGCAGGTCTTCACAAGCTGAAGTATTGCTAGTTAGCGACATCTCTATTTACAGATTAAAATCTCACTTCAGACACAAACACGTCCGCCTTCTGAAACCATCCCAACGATTTTTGCTAAGCATCATTCTCAACTTTGGTGACTACAAGCACGGTGCCTTTAGTCCCTCCCAGACCCTCGCAGGCAGACAGCCGTACAATAGCAGCGGTGACGCCGTTTTGCGTACTGTGACATTAACACTATTTTTGCCCGTCTCTCTGCAAGGTGTTCTTTCGCAGTCACTATGGATAACCTCTGGAGCCTGTTCTTCAAATAAAAGAGGTCATTCTGCTTTCCAGCCAACATAAACAGGGGTATGATTTGCATGCCTAGATAAGCAAATCTGTTATGCATACTAACCCCTGTCAAACACTGCATTGCCAGTTCTGATCTCGGGGTAAATTTATTGAAAAATTGAGAGCTCAGTCCTGAAAGGGAGTTGGGGTTTGAAGTCTCCGCCGAGTTTTGCTGGAGACCTGAGGGTCTGCAAGCGGACAGAGAAAAGTGAATTTCTGTGTTCAGTCCAGCAGCCGACCCCAGGAATCCCTGACAGCACCCTCCTGCCCCGGGAGGCGGGTGATGGCCGGCAAGCGGAGGAAGGCCGGCAGCCCTGGGCTGTGCGCAGCCAGCGTGCCCTGTCCGCCTGGGACGCAGGAGCCAGCCGATGCCCCGGTGCGGGTGGTGGGAGGGGAGGAGGGGGGCAGGAGTGAGCAGGGCAGGAGAGCAGCACGAGTGGGGATGGGGGTGCTCTTGGGGGCACAGGGGTGCTCTCAGGGGAAGAGGGGTGCTCACATCACTGCGCTCCACCTGCGTCAAGATGGCGAGGCTGCGCCTGCCGCTGCGCCGCTCCCGGCCCTGCCTGCGTGGCGGCTCCGTCGGAGGGAGCCTGGAACCCTGGGGCTCCGTGGGAGGCTGGCAGGGACACGAGTGGAGGTGGCAGCACGCTTCAGCAGGGCAGGGAGCTCGTTTGGCTGGGGGCTCCGCTTGTTCCATTGTAACAGTTCTCCGTGGAACGGAACGCAAGTAAAAATAAATAAATAAATATCCCTGCTAAGTCAACGGCGCATTCAGCCCGCGCTTTCTCCAGCTGGATGTTGCCCTAGGCCAGGGTAAGTCTGGTGAAGAAAGCCGTGAACCGTGAAGTGGGAAGAAGCTGTTTTACACGGCTCTTCCCCTGTGCCTTTCCAGATATCCAGGAATATTCCCAGCGTTTTGTTGTTTATCAGCCTGGAAACTGTGTACTCATTTAAAATAAACTAGGAAACCTCTGCTGCAGTGTTCTCATGCCGAGATGGGACTTCTGTAGGCTTCACTGTCATGTCACGGTACTGCAAAGGAAAAAAAGATCATGAAGAAATTACCCGGTGGAACAGAAGAAACCCTTCTACTCCCATCAGGTTTGATTGAAGGTGGGAGGAAGTGGAAGCAACACGGTAAAAGCTAATTCAAAATATTGCTGCAGATGATAACTCCCAGCTTCATTTTTCTGCAGAGGTAATATATGCCCTTAGAATCAATAAATATTTCTAAAACCTTAGCCCAGTTTATGGGCAGACAGCAAACGAGCGGAGGTCTGGCTGAGCTGAGCGGTCTGCAAGAAACTGCCGCGGCCGAGAGCGTGCCTTTGCGACTGAGTGGCGGCTGGTTTTCATTTTCATATTTGAAGAACATCAGTCTGTTGGGCAAAAGTTTGTCAGAAGGCAAAAATTCCCATTTATTCTGCAAATGCTGACTCTGGAGAATATTGCCCCAATGGTGAGTTTGGCAGAAAGGGCCGAGGATCGGCACGCGCTGGGTGCCGTGTCTGGCCTGACCTCCCCGGGGCAGGACATCCATTCCTGAGCTGGTGAAGACAGAAATCAGATATCCTTTCCTAAAGAGACATTTGGTCACTCACAGAGAGACAGCACTGTTTCCATGTTTCCATGTTTCCCCACCACTGCTCCCCACCTCTGCTCCTCACCGCTGCTCCTCACCGCTTCTCCCCACCGCTGCTCCCCACCACTGCTCCTCACCGCTGCTCTCCACCGTTGCTCCCCACCATTGCTCCCCACCACTGCTCCTCACTGCTGCTCCGCACTGCAGCAGCCACCACAGAGAGGATGGGGACATCCCGGTGTGCGCTCTGCCCTGCTGGCTCCCGGTCCTGCCCAGTGGCCAGGCAGAGGAAGGGTGGGAGAAGGAGAAATACTGTTGTTTGAATTTTGTAGGTGGGATGCAGAAATTTGGGTACAGAGCTTCAGGTCCAGCAAAGCAAGGCACTGTCCCGGTGTTCTCAGCGACGAGGTTACGCGTGTGCCCCTCGTGAAGTCCTTCACCTAGCAAAGGGGTGAAGGCGTCACCCGGGGGCAGGCGGGTGAGGAGGGGGCTGGCTGCCCGCGTCTGCCCTCGCCAGGGCTGTGCCCAGCTCCTGTCAGTGACACTAGTCCGCAGGGGACAGGTACCGCTACGGGACGGTTCTGCAAGAAGTGGAGGAGAGAGGGAGACACGGCTCTTGGAGCATACACCGGCACAGACGGCCACAATACATCACTGTATGCGTGACATTATTAATAAGGAGTATAAACAGCATGCGGGGCCAGCGTGATTGATAAGACAATAAAAATCTTCCTACCAGCTCCTGAGGTCTTGCTGCTGTTGTTAATTACAGTCAAGCAATTCCCTGTGAGCTGCGCCCTGCGGGCGGTGGGGCTTGCCCTCTGCCCAGAGCGGAGCCAGCGCCCCCGGGCCCGTTACCTGCTTCGGGGGCAGCGAACAGGGAGCCAGGTGAGCTGGTTTGATGCCGGCGGAGGGGAGCACATGAGGGGTGTGTGAGTTTGGGGTCATTTCTGTGCGGTTATTGACTGAACAGGCTCTGTTCTGGGAACAGGCATTTCTCGTGGCCTTGAGATGGGCAAAGCTCTTGCGCGGGAGCTGGAGGGTGTTTCCCTGCGGCGCTGCAGCCCGAGGACTTCCCTGCAGAACCCACGGTGTGCTGGTGTGCCGGCGGGTCCCTGGCCTCGGGAGGAGCCGTGCGCCTTCCCGCCCTGGCGCCCGGTTCCGTCAGGGTCTGAATAATTTAAAGGGCTAGCAATAGTAACGAGAGTTTAAAGTTCGGTAGTAATGATGCTCGGTGTGTGCTGTTACTGTTCCCATTGCGTCTACCTGGAGCTGCTTTTGTTTGCAAAACCCACAAGCATTTGGTTTTGTTGTGTTGTTTTATTAATAGAAGTGTGTTAAATGCACACATTGTGAAAGTCGTCTGCATGAAGAGCCTGTACGGTACTTACTCCGTGAGCTGTTCCTGGGAATGACTGCACTTTCCTTAAAATCTGTTTTTCTCTAAGTACTTTGAGACCTCCAAGAACACCAAACCAAGGAGTGGTCGTTAAGGATATCGGCTGGATTTCACTGTTCCGGCAGTAACCACATGGGAAGAGGTTAACAGGCACTGTGGACTTTAAGCTCGAGCCCCCTGGTCAGAGCTGGGCTAACGCCAAGGGACAGAGTGGCGCTGGTCCCGCTGGTGGCCGGGCTGGCTGTGGGAGGCCATCGCACCCGGCCCGTGGTGCTGTCCCTGAGACACCCGCCGGCGGTGGTGCAGCCCCATCTTCATGCAGAAGCGAGAGCGATGCAGGAGCGGAGATGGGAGGTGGATGTTGGTGGGTGCTGCAGCGGCGCCAGGACAGTTTGCAGGAACTTTCCCGGAGCATCTCACAGCCCTGGCAGGCGCCGGTCCCCTCTGCCGCGCGAGCCCAAAGGCAGCGTCCCGGCTCTGTGACCTGGAAAAAGCGCTGTGTTACTAAACAACCCCATCCAAAGTATGGTACTGCTAAAAACTAGCACCACTCAGTGTTGTTTTAGTCAAAGGTCTGAATCAGAATGAGCGAACCGTTTGCTCAGGTAGGTGGGGGCAGAGGACAGAAGCCAAGCCAGCTTTGTTCCCGGGCACTGCGCCCTGGCTGGGCAGCCAGCTCCGTTCTGCCCTCACCAGAGGCTCCGACATCGCCGCCGCTCCTAGCAGGGAACACAAAATCTGGTGCAAAGTGTTTGCTTTCTGTGGCTGAAGATCTGCACTGTTGTCTCCCCGTCGGCGCTGGAGCCCCCCCGGCCCCAGGCACGCGTTATTCTGGCTGAGTGTGTGGTTGCTGTCACTACCAGCACAGCCTCCCCCCGCACCCCCCAGCATGGTGTAGCTGCCCGCTGGAGCAGGGAGCTTGGTACGTAAATCCCTACCTCCTCCTGTATATTTTATCTTTCTGCTTGCTGTTCAAAATTACAATGGCTTACTGGTTACCTGCCGCACACTCTCTATATATGTATATATAATTTTTTTTAATTCCAGATTGGATGGTATAGGACTGAATCAGGGGATAAAACAATAACTTAGAGAATAAATCCGACATTATGAGCTAGAAGTAAATGAATAATAAATCAGAGGATAAATCAGACATTAAGACATCAGCAGTGCTCTATCACCTTTGTGTGAAAAACCATGGAATGAATGTCGTTGGATTATTTTGTTTGCATAATTGTCCGAAAAAAAGAGGCACATTTGCGAATAGCAAAGCCTGTTGTGCTTTGCACATAATTTAAAGATCTGAAAGTGAAAGAATCCTTTGATTTTCAGAAAAGAGAGGGGAAATTACTAACAACAGCGAGCCTAATGTGAGTTACAGGCTGGGCTCCGGTGAAGCTTTCCTTGGCCTTGCTGTTTTGTCCAATTCGTATTCTACCTGCCGGCTAAAACACCAGGGACATTTTCAGAAGAACACGCCCCCAGAGGAATTGCATTCAGTCATCTGGTTAGTCACCAGGGACACCGTGCTAGCAATATTTGCATGAGTTCTCAACATGTGAATAGTTCTGAGGTTCTTCCAGGCTGCTGTAGAGTTAATTCATGATTTGTTCGTTCCAGAACTTTGTCGCTGGCTCAGATTTCTCTGGATTGCATTCGCACCCGTCGGTAGGTATTGGTAAGAACTCTGACAGATCGCAGACGTCTTCAGCTCTGAGTGCCGGCACAGCCAGACGCTGACACGTGGGCACTCACTGCTCCGCTGTTCAGAAGGGTTTGTTCTCCAGTCCGTATGGTCCGGCTCACGCAGCCAGTAGTGCACGGTGTGAACTGAGCAGCAAGCAGAGCCCGAGAAGGGCTGATGGCCCTGGTGGGTGCTGCCTGGTGTGGGCATGGACATGGGCATGGGCATGGGCATGGACATGGATGTGGGCATGGGTGGATGTGAGCACAGGCACGGACTTTTCAGCAGACACTAGTGAGGGCTGGGCACATGAGTAGGGTTTGGGAGGCATTTGATTGAAACAGGGGCTAGATCTGAGCTAACGTTCTCAGCTGGCACCTTACCCGCTGTGGGTCTGTCCACGCCAGCTGCCCCGGCTGCCCGTGAGTGTGTGCGGAATGGTCTCATCTCCAGCTCCTCTCGAGCCCACTTGAAACTTTGGCCACCGTTCCACCGGGGGTGGCTGGACCTTGCCCAGGGTCAGATGTCTGACATCTCAGCCAAGCTTTGGAAAGTGTTTAGTAGCATCTAGGAAAATGTTTAGAAAAACACGCACTCTGCGCAGATGTCAGAGATCATTCCTGGGGGACAGACAATCCTTCAGAGAATTGCAGAACCCCAAACCCCAGGTTTGGGTGGGAAGGGAGCTCCCAGCCCACCCAGTGCCACCCCCTGCCATGGGCAGGGACACCCCCCACCAGCCCAGGCTGCCCAAAGCCCCATCCAACCTGGCCTTGGGCACTGCCAGGGAGCCAGGGGCAGCCACAGCTTCTCGGGGCACCCTGTGCCAGGGCCTCAGCACCCTCCCAGGGAAGGATTGCTGCCTCCCAGCTCAGCTCCAGCTCCCCTCCTGCAGCTTCAGGCCCTTCCCCTTGGCCTGTCACTGCACTCCCTGATAACCAGCCCCTCTCCAGCTCTCCTGTAGGCCCCCTTCAGTTCCTTCACCCTGTAAAAATGGATTTGTGTTGACGAAAAGCCATCCCCTGCTATGGTGGTGACGATGCTCACAGCCTCTGCCCCGAGACAACTTTGACCTTTTGCTAAATTAGTGGTTGTCGATATTTCCTAAGTTAGTTCCTTGTACTTTGTGGCTCTGTAATTTCCTGCCCATTTGTTGATACAGTTACTGGCAGTATATTTCTGCTCATCTCAAAATAGAAGCACATGACACAATCTAAGAATTTAACCTTAAAATTGTGGAGGAAAAATTGTTAAAAGCAAATCCCGTCTTTCAGAGGTTTCAGCTGTGTTATTACGTTATTACGTTAGCTTTAGAAATATAGCTTGAGTCAATAACATAACATTAACTGTCTTAAGAGGAGGTAACGTTGGGCCAAATGTGGGTTGATTTCCTCCTCTTTCTTTTTTTCCCCTTAATTAGACATGATTAAATACCGTGATTTTCTGAACAGGTTCATTGTTTTCCCCCATCGCTCTGGATTGCTCACGGTCTTGTCCACACTCTTTCTGGGGAGGACATGGAGGTGCAGAACAGACCAAAGTGTCGGTTGGACCCGTGTGCAGGTGTAGCTCTGGGTGTCCCCCCGGGTGTTCCCCCCGGGGTGACACAAACCCCACAGTGCCGGCTCTGTGCTCCGGCGCAGACTCTGGTTTCTCCAAAGCGCCGGCGCCGGCAGCCTGCCGATCTGCTGGTGGAGTCCCTGCTGGACCGACGCTGGGTCCGGCTTTGCGGGTTTTTCTCTGCGGGTTTAAGGATCGGCTCTGCTCCGCACCTTCGATGGAGCCAAGGGCAGGAGAGCTGCCCTTGGTGGGGGGGAGGCTGCCGAAGGCGCCCACCCTAGTTCTGAGCCCCGGCGTCGTAGGAGCCACCCCTGCCGCTGCCCCAGGGAGGGGACCTCTCTGTGCCCATCGCTTCTGCAGCAACGAGCCTGGGCCAGCCTGGGAAAAGAACGCTGCTTCAGCAGCAGTGTCACGGGCCACCTCGGGATGGCACACGGAGAAAAGGGAGTTTGTACCCGCAGATAGATAGAGGACAAATGAGTGGCTTGTTAATACATGAAACTCTCAGAAATAAAGATGTCAGTGTGGAATAACACCTACTAGAAACGATTATTGTGACAGGAGAGTGGTTTCAGGCGTTCCACGCTGCTCGGCACACCTCACGTCCCTGCGGTTCTGCCTGTTTGTCGGCGCCGAGGCGCGGAGCGGAGCTGTCGGAGCTGTCAGACGGGGCAGCCCTGCGGCGGGGAGCCTTGCTGATGCTCGGCCAAGCGTGCAGTCGGAATCACACAACATGAATACGGCCTTTCTTGGGATGTGTAAATAAATGCACAAAGAGTGCCTTTATGTATAATTCAATTGTTCCTAATAATATTTGTTTGTGTGTAATCATTGTTAAATTTGTAAATGAAGTTAATCCCTGGTATCTGTCATAAATATGGAAAGATTTTGAAAGCTGCTGAATCCAAGGCTTGATTGGAGTCGTCCTGCTTGAAACTGGAAGGAAAGCCTCCCTAATGGCTTAGAGCAGCCCTGAGGACTTGGCCCTGAGGTAGGGAAAGTGGTGGGGCAGTGATGGGGGTGCTGTAAACGGGGCCCCGGGGCTCTCTGGGCAGGGCAGCGTGAAACGTTTTCCTCTCTGAAGACCAGTCCCAGGACAAGTATGTTGAAAGCAGTGCTTTTGTCCGTGGTTTCTAAGGGCAGAAGCCATCCATAAATCATTTATTGCGTGCTGTCGGTGTCACAGAAAAGGAGGTCTCATGGCTCACGCTGTACGTGTCTTTGGTGGGAGGTCCCCTTCCAGCAGGGCCCCCCGCTGGGTCTGCAGACTGCCCCGGCAGTCCTCCCCGCGCTGGGCCGCCCTCGCTGTGCTTCTGTCTGTATTTGTCAGCTTTCAGCTTCCAGCAATTGCTTCCG
Organism: Psophia crepitans; assembly: GCA_013399095.1. NCBI lineage: Eukaryota > Metazoa > Chordata > Aves > Gruiformes > Psophiidae > Psophia > Psophia crepitans. Next base: position 124,024 of record VWZZ01003908.1, read on the forward strand.
CTCAGGCCTTTCGTCGTCAGATTAACCCCCCGTTTGTACCCTGTGTTGGGGGGTGGGTTTCTCCGTGAGCAACCTCAAGGTCTGGGGAGGGCCGGGGTGGCAGCAGGGTGAGTATGAGCCATCCATCCACTCCAAAGGTGACAGAGGTGTGTGTGTACGAACGCCATCACATCCCAGACACCGTGACTCCCCTAACGAGCCTGCTGCCCGGCTCGCTCCGGGGCAGCCTGGGCACAAAGCGAGTTGACTTTGCGCAGGCAGTGCATGAAGGTGGAAGGAGGTTTCTGTCCGGAAGCCGGGAAGGCAGGAACGTTCCCCAGCAGGAGCCACTGACAGAGGAGCCATGCCTTTGTGCCGGGCTCTCTGGCCCTGCAGTGGGCTATTGCTGGGCGACACAAACCCGAGCCCTGGCCGTACCGAGGTGTGTGGAGCATCTCCCAGCATCTCCCAGCAGCAGCCTTCAGCCCTCCCGGGGGCACGGGTGAGAGGGGGGGATCAGCATGAGCCATGGGGCTGCGGGAAACCCCTGGAGTAACAAAATGAACCGTTCCTTCTTCGAGGGTTGTTGCTGTGTGTTTCTCTGAAAGGCAATTCCCTTTCCTCGCTGAAGAGCAACGTGAGTGGTGCAGCCTGTGAGGAGAGGAGGGTTGGGGCCTGGGGAGAAGTTCTGATGACACCAATGCCGTTCGGAACAAATACCACCCGCACCCTGTGCTAACCCAGCCGGGCTCGGAGGCCCCTGCTGCGCCCTCCCTTTCGGGAAGGGCAGTGCTGCCCCTCGTCCCTCAGCATCCCACCCGCCGCGGACTGACTGCAGTACAAGGGCTCTCCAGCAGTTGGATTGCTCCCACTGCACTCGTGAAGGAAAACACGGTTGCCGAAACTGAACTTTAAGCACAAGCCACCAACAGCCACCTGACAGGGACTTCAGAACTGCTGGGTACCCGCAGAGCGTCTGTTTGCATGTGTCCTCCCATAGCTTCCTCCCTCGGGTGTGGGACACCCGCCTCAGGCTGCGGAGGTGCCTTTAGGGAAAGCCTGCGCTGGTACTCGCAGCACCGGCAGGAGCGCCCGGCCCTTGCACAGGCACACGTCTGCAGCACTCCTTGGTTTGCGCTGAAGATTTGTCACATGCCTATCCTTAGCCTTTAATAAAAAAAACCTACCTTTAGGAAGCTGAATAATAATATTTTCAGCTGTGTTGCTTACCGGTTTTAATTGCTAAGCCACAAATATCCAGATGGCCACAGATACGAACTGAACCAAGTGGAGCAATTAGAAGCCCCCGACGCCCTGCAGGCTCCTGTTCAGAATAATTCCCAGCCCTCCGAGGCTCTGAGCAGGTGGCTCGCTTCCCTCTCATCATTTCTCATTTTTGTTTACCTCCGTGTTCTCAGATACGGGCCAGGAGTGACGCTGGAAGAGCTGGAAATATCAGGAAATAGGGTCTGGTTAAAAAGGATGGTTAAGACTCGTCCTTTCCTTGCATAAACCTCACCGGCGATTGCGTGAACAAGTAATCATGAACACGGTAACATTTATAAAGCTTACTGTGAGGGGTAGGGCACCCGTGGGAACGTGCACGGCTTGTGCCTGCTCAGAGGCGATGCACCCAGGGTCTGTGCCACCGCCTTCATACAAGGTGCGTGTTTCCGACCTTCCAGCGTGGGGCCTGGGGCTGGCAGGGGATGGGACCCCCGCCGCGCCCGCTGAGGGCCTTCTGCGCCCCCGGGCAGCGGCGGCCAGGCTGGGGCTGGGTGGTGGGACCGGTTCTGGTGGGGAGAGTCTGTGCGTATTCACAAAACTTCCTGCAGCTGTTAAATGTGAGCGAGCAGCACTTTGAGCAAATGCTTAATGATTCAGTGAAGTCCATAAAGGGAAAAATCTGCTGGTGCTTTACGGAAATCAATTACCCGTCGGTTGTTTACTTTTAAATTTACATTTACATACACTGTGTTCTAAAGCTGGGGTGCAGATGCTGAAGGCATTAAATGAGCTGGGATTTTGTGCGGTAGTGCGCCAGCCAGAGGAGGAGTCTCATATTGTGCAAAATTGGCAAAATTAGCATAGCAAGGGTGAGGTTTTTTCCAAGCTAATTAAGTTATCACCATTAAATGCAGATGACTGAATGTATCGGGTAGTTTTCGGCTTTCACAAAAAGTATTTCCTTGCTCTCCCAGATACAGAGGGAGAGGATCTCCACGTTGCGGTTGAAAGAAGCCTTGCTGTAATGAATCCGGGTGCCGTTAAATCCCAGCACATACCCGCGTGTGTATTTATGTGTGTGTATATTTCTGTGCGTACACACATGGCCGGGCCAGGGGCCTACGCTTTGATATCCTCCCTGAGAGCAGGTACCCGCATATTCCTGTAGGTTACCAAAGGAGAAGATCATGAATCCACAGTGAAGTGGCAGCCCAAGTCTTTCCCGGCTTGCCTTCACTGGGTAGCACTTCGCAGCGCTGACACCCTGGGCTGTTGCCTCCAGCGGGGCAGCGGAGGAGACGGAGCAATCCCCTGCGGGCGAAGGTCGTGCCAACGAGCTGAACTGGGCCACGGGAGATGCGCAGCGGGAGTCTGCCCGAGCGCCCGAGCCAGGGCAGCGTGGCCTGGCTCTGCCAGAGCAAATTCGTGCCGCCCGGGTGCTGTGCAGGCGTACAGCTGCCCAGCCCCGGGAAGCCCGAGCGGCGGGCGCGGACGGGACGGCCGTGTTTGCTGTGGGAGCGCAGCGCCCGGAGCCCCGGGCTCTGGCCCTGCCCCACTCCGAGTAGTTGGGGGTCACTCACTGGGGCGGAAAAGCCTCTGGCTGTCCTGCCTGGCCCTCAGACTGAGCGGGGAGCAGGGTCGGGCAGCGTTCTTTTCTCCAGAGGTTATTTAGTGTTTCGTCTGTGTCTCTTTAAGATGCTGGAATGGCCAGAAAATCATGTTAATTTGCACTCTTTTTTCTGGCCCAGTGACTATCTAATTAATCATATCAGCAGTACTCCATAGCAACAACGGGGACATAATGTGATCAGCTTGGTTTGCTTTACTGTGCAGACATCGGACCAGTTTTAGGATGAAAAGAAATAATTAGATTTTGCAGTGTTTTGATGGAAAAGATGTATTTTTCACCCCCCTCCCGACTACATGAAAAATGTCCTTTTTCCCCTCACTGTAGATTGGATTCATCACAGGCCATGCCTGATTTCGTGGCCGCAGTAAGGAAGGCTGCAAGTTATGTGACCACAGAAGTTTGGTTTAACTCTACTAGAAACGTCTGACTGGCGAATCTGCAAGGAAAAAAAATTACTTAATTCTCCTACTTGTCTGTCTTTAAATAAGTGTTAAACAGGTAAATAGCGAATCTGGTTTTGCCCTTAATTACTTCTTCCCTACAGAATGTGCAAAAATAAGCTGCCATTCAGGAAATGATCCGACTCACGGCGCCTGGCCAAGCGTGCCAGGGAGATGCAGAACAGCTCCTCTCGCCGCCTGGGCAGCCCCGGCTGACAGGGGTTGACTAATCTGGCACCGAGCAGACACTGTGGTAGCACTTTCTGTAGGACTAAGATTTTCATAGACCCACAGAATCTCCCACGTTGGCAGGGTCCCCCCAGGCCCACCAGCCCAACCCTTGGCCCCACACAGGCCCAGCCCCATCACAGCAGATGGCTGAGAGCGTTGGCCAGACGCTGCCTGAACTCAGCCCAGCTCGGGGCGGTGACCACTGCCCTGGGGAGCCTGTGCCAGGGCCCCACCACCCTCTGGGGGAAGAACCTTCTCCTGATCCCCACCCTAACCCTCCCCTGGGGCAGCTCCAGGCCGTTCCCTGGGGTTCTGTCGCTGGGCCCCAGAGGGAGGAGATCAGCGCCTGCCCCTTGGCTCCCCCTCGGGAGGAAGCTGGAGGCCCCATGAGCTCTGCCCTCAGCCTCCTCTTCTCCAGGCTGAACCAGCCCAGGGCCTTCAGCCTCTCCTCACACGCCTGCCCCTCCAGACCCTTCCCCACCTTTGTTCCCTCCTCTGGACACTCCCCAACAGTTTTATGCCCTTTTTGTGCTGTGGCGCCCAAACCTGCCCCCAGCACTGGAGGTGAGGCCGCCCCAGCGCAGGGCAGAGTGGGACCATCCCGTCCCTGGCCCGGCTGGCCATGCCGGGCTTGGTGCCCCCCAGGACACGGTTGCCCTTCCTGGCAGCCTGGGCACCCTGCTGCCTCATGGTCACCTTGCTGTCGCCCAGGACCCCCCAGTCCCTCCCAGCACGGCTGCTCTCCAGCATCTCACCCCCAGGCTGTCTGTACAGTCAATTTTAAGACTGGCTAACCTGTTGACCTTGAGTTTCCAAATTCTCAATTGCTTCATTTTCTATTAGCTTAAAGCTTTGCATTTCAGAATTTGTAAGCCCCCAAACACCAAGGAATCAGGCATAGGCAATCAGAAGGAAGTCTGTCATTAATGAGGAGAGATACCCTGCACTCTCACATTAGGCTACCGCTTCACCCAGGGTCACAGTCTCAAATATTGTTACCCTTTCCTGATGCTAACCTGCATTTATTTTCTTTTTGAGTTGGTATTCACATGGACCACGGTTTAGATGTTTTGTGTGTGTGTACATGTAATACACCAAATGAAAGGAGAGGTGTACATTATAAAACTAAATCACTAGGAGACACATGGCATGAATAATCTTTATTTTCAGAAGCAGCACGTTCCCAAATACATTTGAAATTCAGTAAAATACTAAGAAAACAGCAAACCAAAAATCTGAATCCAGATTTGTGTGTGCTAGCAGCCCAGAAAGCCCCCCGTGTCCTGGGCTGCATCAAACCCAGTGTGGCCAGCAGGGCCAGGGAGGGGATTCTGCCCCTCTGCCCCGCTCTGCTGAGACCCCCCTGCAGTGCTGCCTCCAGCTCGGGGGGCCCCAGGGCAGGAAGGACACGGAGCTGCTGGAGCGAGTCCAGAGGAGGCCCCGGAGATGCTGCGAGGGCTGGAGCCCCTCTGCTCTGGAGCCAGGCTGAGGGAGCTGGGCTTGTCCAGCCTGGAGCAGAGAAGGCTGCGGGGAGCCCTTGGAGCCCCTGGCAGTGCCTGCAGGGGCTGCAGGAAAGCTGGAGAGGGGCTGGTTGCAGGGCAGGGGGGGCCAGGCCAAGGGGAAGGGCCTGAAGCTGCAGGAGGGGAGCTGGAGCTGAGCTGGGAGGCAGCAATCCTTCCCTGGGAGGGTGCTGAGGCCCTGGCACAGGGTGCCCCGAGAAGCTGTGGCTGCCCCTGGCTCCCTGGCAGTGCCCAAGGCCAGGTTGGATGGGGCTTTGGGCAGCCTGGGCTGGTGGGGGGTGTCCCTGCCCATGGCAGGGGGTGGCACTGGGTGGGCTGGGAGCTCCCTTCCCACCCAAACCATTCCATGATTCTATGATTGTCTGATGCTGTGAGCACTGTGAACAACCTCTGCCGTGCTCTTTCAGCATGACCACAAAAGGGTAACCAAAACCATGTCTGCTTGGGAACTTCTGGAGTAACCTCAGAAGACCTAGGAGAATACTTGGAGTTGGAATTTCAACCCAGTTCAGTAGGTACTGCCTCTAAAAGTGTATATTGTAGCAATGACAGGAACTACGGTAAAGCTGTGTAGCTAGTTACAGGAGGTATTGTGGAATCCCCATGAATTTTATAAATGTCAAAGAAAATATTTGCTGCTGGGACACCATTATTATTACGATCGTTATTACCATGGATGGTGCGCGGACAGCCCTCTTTTTGCAGCACGACCTTAGGATCTCACGGAGCACTTCAGACACGCGCTTCTCACTGAAATTATATGGTCTGTTGAAGATTGAATGAGATGCCTAAATACCATTATGATGCTTTGGCAATTACTGTTCTTGCAAAGGTCCAGAGGGCAACACAAATTATACTCCAGGGCGGGACGATGGAGAGGAATGGATGCAGCAGAAGTAGACGAGCTATTAATGTCCATATTAATATTTTTATTCCCACTTCATTCCCTAAGTAATCTTACTTGCTTGGTTATACTTCCCAAGGACTGTATTAATAGTGTAAAAAAGTAACTTCACCCTTAAGTAGCTAATTTTAAAGTACCGCGGCTGGGACCCTGAGGTTCGCAGCCGGCTGCAGCGGTGTGAGGAGCCAAGAGCTGGAGGTGCCTTCGCCTTTCCTTGACACCAGCAAACACCACTTCTCTTGTTACCGTTTTCTGTGGGAATCTTTTCGTGTGCACATACCTGTTGTGGGCCTTTGCAGGAGAGATGAAGTACAGTCGGCAGAGTTGCAAATAGGATCATCTGGGGCATGTCATGTACCGTCGGCTCGGTGGAACCCGGTTTCTGGAGTCTGTCACCACGAAGCATTTGCAGGAACAAGAAGCAGCCGGGTTGGCCTGCCGCGGGCAGCAGGCTGGTGCCGCGGGAGTCTGGGGGTACTTGGGTGTTCCTGGGCTCCCGCAGTGGCTGGGAGGGAAATCTGCTGAGGAGAAACCACCGTGAAGATGCAGGCGGTGACTGGGAGGCTGGGGCAGCTCAGCCTTGGCAGAGCATCGCACCGGTGCGCTCCCCTTGCTCCGCAGCCGATGGGCAGTGGTGCCAGGAGGGATGATCTGCTGCAGCCTCCGCATGAAACGTCAGGAGTAAATCCCCTTCGGGAGCCCGGGGGAGGTGCTGGCGTCCCAGGGGGGGCGGGCACCGCAGGTACCTGCCTCCGCTAGGCTGGGGCAGGCGGTGAGCCTCCCTCCTGCCTCCCCAGCCTGGGGGTCTGTCGCTGGGAGGAGGCTGGTTCGCGTCGCATTTCTTGGTGGGGAAAGGCCGTTCGGTCCGTCCCTGGCAATGCAGTGGCTTTGAAAGGTGCTGCGGCCAGGGTGCTGTCCCCGGGGTTTCACCCCGGTTCTGCAGTGATGAACGTCGCTCCTTCGGTCTGCAAGTGTGAGCAGAAGCTCCCGTGCGGCTGTGTGTGCGGGCATCGGGGGCCTGGGAGGCGGGAGTGTGCCGAACGGGCTGGGCATGATGTATTTCATCTCAGGTGATGAATGACATCTCAGGGACTTGGAAGCTGAGGTCATTTTCTAGGCACGAAAGGCAGGCTTACCTGGCTAAATGTCACCCCTAGCTGCTGTGTAACCTTTGGAAATACATTTCACAAGTCACAGCTAAGAAGCAGCACAGAGAGGTTTTCCCCTGTTTTGCTCTGCGCCTCTGGCTGTGAAGGAATAAGCCGCATCTAGGCAGAGCTGATACGGGCTTCTCGGAGACAGCACATCAATCTCCTGACACACAGACACCTCAGAGGCCTTGGAAAATGGAAGCCTGGGCAAGGGAAAAAAAAAAAGTTGTATGCAATTAGTGTGACTGAGTTTTGGCGCTGACTGGGCTGCGGCACCGCTGCAGCTGCACCCCGTCCTGCCGAGCGTCAGCACCGCTGCAGCCGCACCCCGTCCTGCTGAGCGTCAGCACCGCTGCAGCTGCACCCCGTCCTGCCGAGCGTCAGCACCGCTGCAGCCGCACCCCGTCCTGCTGAGCGTCAGCACCGCTGCAGCTGCACCCCGTCCTGCTGAGCGTCAGCACCGCTGCAGCTGCACCCCGTCCTGCCGAGCGTCGGCACCTCTGCCCCGGCTGGCGTGGGGGTGACAGTGGCGTCCGTCAGCGCTGCCGTGGGCACAGCCCGGCACGGCCCCTCCGTGTGCTTCTGCCGCTCACCAGCGTCTGTTCCTTGTATCAGCCCATGCAACGCCTTCACCTGCACTGCACCGCTCAGCTGCATTAACACACTGTGTGCACTTCAGGGATACCTACTAAGTCATCCAAAGGAAACTGCAGAGCTCGGTGTTTCTTTTCTCCCCCCCGCCCCGGCATTCCATGTTTTGGCAGTTTTAATGTGAGCTTTGTTGCCTGTGCTGCTGCGTGGGCAGCAGCCTCTCCGGGAAGGCACCCTGCCTTCAGCACGCTGTCCTGCCGCTGCAGGCTGCTCGGGGTCTCAACCAAGGCAGCATTAAGGAGCTTTTCTGTCACCAGCAGTTGTGCTGTACATGTATATGTGCGTGTGTACATGCGTGTGTGTGTGTGTATATGCACACGGGTATGCCCACACACAGAGGTATGTTTGTGTGTGTGTGTATGTTTATATAAATATATAAACATGGTAAGAGCCTTGCTGGGATTTCCATTTCCAACCAGCAGTGCTCTGGATTCAGAACTTTCCTGCAGGGGGGGAATTAATCTGCACCCAGAAAAAGCCCGAAGCGCATGTCTGGAGTTGTGATCATGCATTTGCAGGTCAGTATAGAACGAGGTATAGAAGAAGGGAAGAGGTCCCACTGGGAGGGACCTGCAACCATCACCTAGTCACTGCACACTCACCAGCAGGTTAGTTCTCTCCTGCAGAGCGGCGAAGAGCTGGGCACCCTGGGCTGGGGAACACCAGGCTCAGCCCCGGGACTGCCAGCCCTGCAACGGGGAGGTGGGAGTGCTGCTGCCATCCTGGGGGCATGCTGTGCCATGGGGCCATGGTGTGCGATGGGGCCGGTGTGCGATCCCTTTGGGCCTTGCGGCACGGCCAGCCGGCTCTGAGGAGGATGAAGAAATACAGCTTCAACTTTCAGGGCTCCGTGCAGGAATTACGGGGGAAATTACCTGCCCTCTTTTATGTGCAGGATTAGACTGTCTGTTAGCAGATCCCTTTGGGCCTTCGTAATTCTTAGATTAGCTCCATTTTACTGAATTTGTAGCCCCGTTCAGTGCGCTCGGCAGCAGCTGTAACATGACTTGTGTGCCGCTGGTCTCCGCAGGAGGGGGAGGGCCCCAGGCCGTTCTGCACCGCGTCCTCCCCTGCGATCTGCCTCTCCGAATTTCAGGGCACAGCCCAGAAAAGCACTGGCTGTACTCTACCACCCTTCATGAGACACTTTTTCACTCTTCCTAGCCTAAATGAAACCATTAGAGCCTGTCAAGTTGGTGGGAAGTGAGGCAGCGGGGGAATTTGCATGTCATCCCCACTGAAAGCCTCCTTGAAACTCGTCTGTGAATATTATTACCTGCAAAATCTTTTGCATTACTTCTGATCCCGGCGTGCTCCGTGTAACGTTGCATCTCTCTGTGTTCAGCGACAGCCTAATGTGATAAGACGTAACACAATACGATCCTTTCTAAGTGATTAAATGCACACGGGGTCGTAAATTCAAAGCGACACTTCAGAATTACAGTTTGTTGTGTTCTGTTAAAGCACAGACCTGGTCATGAGCATCGCTTGAGCCAAGGTGCCGCTAAGCTTGCTCTTACTTGTACCTTCCCAGGGCTCTGTGATCCCTGAGACTTTTGTAGTGCTTGTGGGGTTTGCAGGACAGAGCATCCCGTTAAAGTGAGCCTGAGGCAGAGGCAGGAGGGTCCTTTGGCTGAAGCGGCGTCCCCATCAGACACCTTTTGGCCAGCACGGTGCTCCAGCTGTTGTACACTCAGTTGCTGTCTAAATCCTCCCTTTCACACACACCCTCGCTGACTTCGGCAGTAGGTGACACGGGTCGTTAGTATACTGGAGACAAAATGAGTTCTTGGTTTAGTTGCATTTCAGAGAAAGGAAGATGAGAGGTTGGAATGTCTTCCTCGAAGCTGGGGGTGGTGACCTCTCTAATACCTCATATGCAATGGAAATGTGTTATTTTCCCTCTGGCTTATGCCCCTTGCCAAAGATCATGTATCTCTAACCCACCCCATTAATCCAGACCACGTCCTTGGGCCAGGGCTGCTCTGCACCGCGGCATTATGCAGGGCCAGGGCAACCAGTGTTTCCGCAGGACCTCGGCTTGCAGCACTGTGACTGACGTACCGGGTGACTGACAGACCGGCTGACTGACAGGACCGGGGTGATGGACATACCCAGGCAATGCATCTCGCCTGCATGAGCATTGCAGAAAGTCTAACAGCAAACGCCCAGGGTTAAAGCAGGATGTTCCCCCAGGGGAGGCTGGGGTTCTGGTGGTGGCTGGGGACATGGTGGTGGCTGGGGACCTAGCGGTGGCTGGGGACATGGTGATGGCTGGGGATGTGACAGTGCCTGGGGACCTGGTGGTAGCTGAGGACATGGTGGTGGCTGGGGACACGGTGGTGGCTGGGGATGTGTCAGTGGCTGGGGACGTGGCAGTGGCCTCAGTCATGCCTGGGTCCTCCCTGGCAGACCGTGCGGGTGTGCGCTGGACTGCGGCTGTAGCGCTGCGGGGGGGTGCATGGGGGCAGTTACAGCTGTGTGCAGCTAAAGTCGAGCTCTGTGGCTGTAGCAATTGGAGCAGGGTGCTGGGGGGAGGTGTCCCAGTATGTTGGGCTGGCTCTGGCGACGATTCCTTCTCTCTCCCAGCCTGTACAGTTGTTCTGTTCGGCTGCAGGTTGCCTGTCACATTTATACAGATTATCACGTACTTGGTGCATAACCTGCCTCTCACTCATCCTTCCCTAGACCTCCCTGAAGAAAGAGGCTTTTATTGTAATGTATAGATTCAGAATAAGAAAAAGACTGTGGTTATATAATTGTATGGTGACAAGTTTAGCTCCTAGTTAAAGATCATTAACAAAGGAGGTAATTAGCCACAGAAACAACCTGACGGGAGAGTGATGGAATCTCTGCCTCACCCTGTTGGAAGTCAATCCCCAAGGTCTTGGAGGCGAGGAGTGGGGCCTGTCCCGAGGGGGAGCACTGGCATAAGCCAGCCATCCCTGGAGGACCAGCCTGCTGCGGTGAGCCTGGCACGGCCACGTGCTGCCAGAGGGTTGGGTTGGCTTGGGTTGGGTTGGTGGCCCTTCTCGAGTGGGTGGCCTTTTCAGCCCATGAGCTACCTGATTTGGTCCAGCAGCCTTGCTGCCTCCTCGTGAGGTCAGCTACATTTTTGGCACCTACGTTAGGGTAGGGTTGTGCACTTGATGTACACACTGATATTTTTGTTCTTGCCACTTTGCGCATGGAAATCGCACCGGGTGCTAGCACCTTGCCACCCTGTCCCATAGCATTTCAGTAAGAATAAGCCTCACGGGGACAGCTTCGTCTGTGTTCAAATGTCTGTCCCAAAGGACTTTGTAGGACAGTACAGAGCAATGCAGGACTAGATCTTCCACTGGTGCACCGTGTAACACTCACAGCCATGGTTACTGGGGGAACACACAGAACGCACACGGGCTGGCTCTAGAAAAAGAGTAACTGAATTGAATTAGGGTTCTCATTTTAGGTTGGCTTAAATAGCGTGCATGGAAACAGCTGAGTCTTCTGTTTCAGATGGCTTGTCCCCCAGATGAAAGCCATTTTGACGTATTTGCTCCTTATACATTTAGATTTCAAATAAATTCTGCAGTTTGGGTGTATCCCATAAAAACATGGCTTTGCTATTTTCTTGGAAGAAAACTTTCTGATTTAGTTCTTACCTTGCTGATCCACCCCCGAAAGATAAATGCCAGCCTTTGTTCTCTAGTAGCTCTTCTGCTCTTCCCCCTTGGATGGTGTGCAGGAAAGGTGTGTTACCATGGTATAGCCACCGTTGTCCGAGCCCATGGAAAGGATCATTTTGGAAATAGGGCCGTGGGGATTAGCGAAGCCAAAGGAAGAAAGGGAAACTCAAAACTGAGCCCGCTGCTTTGCTGCTTGTCATGTCTCTTATACCTGAACAGGGAGCCCGGGAGCAGTAGCTGGTCTGTGAGTGATCTGAAATTCTCCGTGTGGTTTCAGGTACCTGTGCCGAGAGGAAATGGCTCGTTGTGGGTTGCCCATCTATTAAAGACTAAACTCGGCTGCCGATTGAGGCCAACTTGGCAAGAGTAATCATTTACATCCAGATGGCACTGGACCAGTTAAAACCAGATAGGATATGACTAGACAGAGCCATGACGATCCTTGGGACAGTACTGTACCTCCACCCGGCCAGTAATTGATCCGATTTCGCACTGTGCTGTGTCAGCCTCAGTTCCCAAGGGGGCTGGGGCAGGCAGATCTCGTACCTGGTTCCCAGCCAGGATCTGCTGTTGGCAGTGTGATCTGATAATCTTAATTTACACAGCTAATTCTGCTGGGAATCTGTTTGTTGTACGTCGTTTAGACTCAACATCACAGTGCCTCTGCGAAGCCGGCAACGGGCATCGTCCCCTCTGTTTATGCAGGAGATGCTTGTTGCAGCTGTAGGTCTGCTCCTGCTCTCACTCAGCCTGCGGAAAGGCAGCAGCATGTCCGACATCTCTGCAGCAGATGTACTCCAGCATTTCCCAGTGGTATCCTGCCTGGGAGAAGGGCAGGGTGAAGGATGCCTCTGTCCAGTCCTGTCCTTCTCTTCCTTCCAGTTTAGGCAGCAAAGGGATGACCTGGGTAAGGCTTTTGCACATAAAACTCTCAAATGCTTTCTCTAGTTCCCTGTGTTCCTGCATACCGTGCTGGTTTTTCCTGCCCGTTACACAGCCAGGGTTAACGTGTAGGTGTCGTCCGTGAGGGCTGCTGGGGAGCAGATGCTGGGTGCACGGCCCTGCACCTCCTCGCTCTGCACCCGTCCGTCTGTCTGCCCATGTGTGGGGCACCACCAGCGTCCCGCTGCAGCTGGTCCTCGCCCGCGGTCGGTTTGGGATGACACGGGCACGTGTCCCTCTCCAGCAGCAGAATAAGTGCAGCGGTGATGCAGGGCTCGCAGCCCCCCGCGTGTCCCCCTGCCGCAGAAAACACAAGATCATTTGAAATGAGCCTCCTTCTGTCCAGCGCAGCAGTTTACTTTTCCAAATCCATTTTTAGTTCATGATGGGACAAACCTGTCCATTCGATTATCTTCAGGTTTCTGCTGGACTCCCTCATCCCCGAAATCCTAGAGCTGCTCTTTTTTCAAGTCTGGAGCAGCCTGTGCACCAGCCATGCCAAGTTTTTCACACAAAGTCTTGGCAGAATCACTTTGCTTAAAAATATTTCTGTGTGTTTGCATTTATTAAAACAAACAAGTACTGTGAAATCTCTGTTTACTTATGTTATGAATTATTTGCTTATTTTGTTCCATATTTGTGCAGCTGCCGATATTACATATTCATAGCTGAGGCTCAGAACAGCTTGTGTCATTCAAATAAGTGATGCTGGTAAATTTAATCAAAGAAGTTAATATTGTTTTTTGTCGTGATCTGACATGGTTATTCCACCTACACTGCAAGGAGGAGGCTGGTGCCAGGCTCACAGGGCAGCCGCAGGGCCGTGAGGCTGAAGGCAGCGGGGGAAGAGCAGGGTGAGACCCCTTCCGACGCAGCCGCGCACACCTACCGCGTCCCCCCGAGGGAGGGCGGAGCGTGGCGCAGCGCGCGCTGACGCGTGGCGGGGCGCTTGTCGTGCCGTGGCGTGGGGCACGTGGGGAGGCGCCACCCCGGGGTGCGTTTCCATACGGGCTTCTGGGAGCGGTGTGCTGGCAGGGGGTGGGAAGGGGGCTGCGGAGTACGACAGATCGCAGGTCTCCCGTCCCAGTTTGGGAGCTCTTTACAAACTGCAGCCACCGCTGGTATATCGGTTGTATTTCATTTCTGACGGCAGTACCAGCGGTAAATAATTTGTTGGATTTACGCAGGTAAACCTGTGTTTGGAATGTTGGAGGGAAAAAAAGGGGGAAGGGAGGAGATCCAGCCTTTCCTCGTTGGTTTTGTTGGTTTGGATTGCCGGCTCGGTGGCGCGGGACTGGACTGTCTCTGCTGCGGCCTTTGGATGGCAGATGGGCAGAGGGGCCGGGGCCGGAGGGGCCAGCGCCTGGCAGCCGGGGTTTGTAGCGCCCTGGAAGAGCCTTGAATTGCTTCAGGGAGCAGAATCTGGAAATCTCGGTTCGCAAAATAAAAATTCAGCACTTTTTATTTCTCCTGTATCTTTTTTGGGTACAGAATATGTAGCTGCGTCCCACCCAGTCGTATGACTTGAGGAGTCAGACGCTGTCTTAGCAAGGCCGCTGCCCTGGGCCAGCGCAGCCCGTCGCTCGCTGCGGGAGGCCGGGGTGCCCGCGCCCGTACGGGGGGGAGGCACTGGCAACGCACACCTCCCAGTCGAGGGGTGCCCGGAGGCGGCCTGAGCCTGGAGCGAGGCGCGATGTGATCGGGTATGAGAAAATGTGAAGGGTATCGATGCCACAGTTAGGGGCTTGATATGCTGGATAAATCCCCTGTGGATGGTCATACAGGAATTTTTCCTGCTGCGGAAGCAAAGTCAAATTGAGATTAGGGAAAAAATGGGCACGTCTCAGGTGAATTGTTTGTGTGATTGTCTCCAACATTTCCCTTGGACACAGTTTCTTTTTCAGAACTGGATAGCAGGCATAAAAGTAACCCGAAGGAAAGATGAATCAAATTCACAAGCAAAAAAACCCATCTCAAAGGCTTAAAATTTAACCACAAGAGACCTTCTGGCTTTGTAGCAGTGGAATTGAGAGCGTGTAATAATCCGGTGACAGCATGACCGAAATAATAGACGTTTAAAACAAAGGAGAGAGAATGAGCGAGAAGAGAGAAAAAATTATGAGATAAGAGATTTTACAATCATTGCGTGTTGTTTTTGTTGCCGTCGTTGTTTTCCTCCTAGTACCATTAAATTATGTTTATACTGGATTATCGTAAGGAAAAAGGTATCATAAAGTTTTATGGTGAGAGTCTTTGAGAGGATAAGCGTTTGCAGGAGGCTGCTGTTGACTGGCTGAGCAATTCATTTCGTGGTGGTTGGCTAAGAGGACCTGCTGATAGAATTGCTGCTGGTGGGAGGGTGTCGGGGAAGTCATTTCGGGGAGGACAGCCAAGGTGATACCGCCAGGAGCGACAGCCTCTCATTCTGGGGGAGAACATAATTCATGTGCACCTTACGACTTGACCTCATCAAAGTGATGTAGCTATAAATTATTAGGAAGATTGATCTACCTGTGAGCTTTACTGATCACTTGCCCAGGAGATGTAGGCGCCATCACAGTGAGGCCCCAAAACACTTCTGCGAGCTATTGTAAAAAATAACTGGCACTTCTCCATCAGTCATCCATGGCCAATAACAAGTTTCTTATCACAGGACTCTATTTACTGGTCAGCTCAGGCTTCCTCCTGAATGATCAGGGATCCCTGCAAGGTCACGGTCGGGTAATTGAGAATTACTGCTCAACAAAGACCTACCCTGTGCCGTGCCTCAAAGGTGGATATTGCTCTTTATACCATGCATCATCGTGATCAATCGTATGATAAAATACACGCCACTCAGCTGCCTAATACCCTTGAGATTATCAACAATTGAAGATTGATTTGGCTGCCCTTGTCCTAATGGCTCGTCTCCTTCCAGTCTGGCCGCAGAGGGCAGAGCCGCCCCTTGGAGCACAGCGCCAGCGTGCAGCTTGGTGGGGATGGGAAATGCGGATTGCAGGGGCTGCTCTGCACCGCTTGGAAGGGCTGAAAGTTACAGACTTAGAAATGAGAAGAAGTTTTGTCTTGAATTCAGATACCTGCGATTGTTCTGCCCAGGAGCAAAGGGGCGGGGGGTTGAGCCAGTAGTTCTCTATTTCTTTGAGGAGCAGGAGATGTTGACTGGCAGGTACATTAATTGTCCCAGGTTTTAGAGTGGCTGTTCATTCTCTGAGAGTCAGTGAGAACTAACCACATTTTTGACACCGAGGTAGATCCCCAAGGCAGGAATAGCTGCTGCTGGGGAGAGAGGAAGGAGTGGCTTCTTCAACAGTAAATACAATCCCAAGGCAATAGTAGGGGCTGAAAGGTTGAACAAATTCGAGGGTGTTTTTATAGGCAGCATCTGTCTTCCAGACATACAGTCAGGCTCAATTATGGAAATGAGCACATTTAGTGGTAGTTTTCTGGGATGATTCAGAAAATAAAAGCTACGTCAAGTGACCTTTGCAAAGTACAACTGTCCGTCACACGTACTTGCAAACGAAGCACGTCTGTGAGAAGAAAAACTGGCGTAACCTGGTCACACCTTTACGTTTCACAGATAGAATCTGTTTTCCTTCCCGCAGGAAACTCTCTACATTTAGGAGACTTTCTGATTTCATGAACAGCAATTAAAAACCTCACATCTGCAGTTAGTTTTCTTGCTCCCGTGTTCTCCACTGAGCTAGGACAGTCACACAATGAGTGTTAAGGGTCAGAAGTTATTTCCATCAATAACGCACGGCCAGCAGGCAAAATCACGCGCTTGACTCGCGGTGCTGGGCACCGTGCGTGCAGAGAGCACAATGACAGTCATAGAACCCCAGACCCCAGTGCCACCCCCTGCCATGGGCAGGGACACCCCCCACCAGCCCAGGCTGCCCAAAGCCCCATCCAACCTGGCCTTGGGCACTGCCAGGGAGCCAGGGGCAGCCACAGCTTCTCGGGGCACCCTGTGCCAGGGCCTCAGCACCCTCCCAGGGAAGGATTGCTGCCTCCCAGCTCAGCTCCAGCTCCCCTCCTGCAGCTTCAGGCCCTTCCCCTTGGCCT
>VWZZ01003908.1:140653-151719 GCA_013399095.1 Psophia crepitans
CACACTGATGGGTCATGTTGAGCCTTTCGTCCACCAGAACCCCCAGTCTCTCTCCGCAGGGCTGCTCTCAGTGCGTTTGTCCTCAATTCCATGAGATTATGGTTAATCCTGACAAAAGATCATGGATAAAAAGAATTAAGGTTGATTGACACTGTACAGACTAGGTTTATCCCACGCAAAAAATGTTAGTTTTTTTGGGGGGAGGATGTGAAGAGGGCGGGAGGCTGCGGGGGGGCTCGCAGGCTCTGCTCTGCACAGGGCTCCCTGCTCCCTTCCCTCGGCCCGGCTGTCGTACGCACGAGGCACCTTCAGCACTTCCCAAGCTAACCGAGAGGACAGCTCACCTTCCAGCACGGCAGGTCTTTGGGCCCGATCCTTGTCCCATAGGAGCTGCACGGAAGTCAGTGCGTCTTTCCTGGTGTCACTGGCAAAAGGACAGGGCCTCTGCACTGAAAGTCATGAAAACAGACCGGGACTGCTTAACTTTGAGATAAATCACGGAGTTTAAAGGATCAGAAAGGAAAGAGAATTTTCTAATAAGCTGATTGTTACATTTCACTTTCGGGCTCAGAGGACAGGTAACGGAGGTTGAGAGCAGCATCACGCATCCTGCAGAAAAAGATACCGTTTAGAAATGTCCCGTTACTTCCAGATTTCCCCCCTGAGAACCATTTCCACAGACATGGAACTTTTTCTACTGAGTCCTTCACAGTGACCAGCTCCCCGAAATTCCATACGATCAGCGTTCAAGAATGAGGCCAGTTAAAAACCCAAATAGATTAAAAAATTAAAAATCCCCCTGCAACTGCAAAGACAGTGAACTCAATTTACCAGTGCAAACAGGAGAAGCCTGCCAAGCTGCCAGCACAGTTATCTAATTTGTTGACACAGAGATCCCAGGCAACGCTTTAGTTAGTTCTATACATCTGCGTTTGTTTGCCATCTGATCAGGTCTGTGATCCAGCCCCTTCTGCAGCAGGGAAGATCGCCCTGTGTCCTTCCCAGTTCCCTTGCAGCACAGTGCAGCTGGGATGTTTCAACTGTAGTTTTAACTGTGTTTCTGACTCTTCCCGGTGCCCGAGGCGGTTGTCCTGAAGGGCACGCTGTGACGAGCCGTTTGCTTTCAGAGCGTTTGGGGAAGGTGCATCTTGCCAGGTGCGACACTGCGCCACGCAGACCCATGTGCTGAAAATCCCCCAAACTCTTCAGCCCAACTGCTGTGAGGTCCCTGTGAGTATCTGCACTTTTCTGGCTTGGAAATGGGAGATGGAGGAGGGCAGAGAGGTCACTCAGTCTCTTACCTGTTGCCAAGGCAAGTTTGCCTTCAGGAACCAGTCTGGGATACTCAGGAAACCATTCCGCGTGTGCCCAGACGACGTGAGGGACTGGATGTGGTCGTTCTGTCTCAGGGAGAATCTCATCTGACATTAAAATATTAGTGATCCTAAATTTGGTCTCCTGACCTCTGAATAATGCTTGTCTCACAGTGATATTTTCTTCTTTTCCCCATTCTCTCTCATACATATGCTTTTGGTGACCTCTTCAAAATCGTCGCTCACCCACGCCATACCAAATTTACTCCTTTTAATCTTCCTTCATGAGACAATATCCCCAGTCACTTAATCATTTTGTTGCTTGTCTCCGAATTCTCTCCAATTTGTCAAAATGAATGGCTCCCAGCAGTTGGTGGTGATGAGAGGACAGAGGGTGTATTTAATCTGACAGTTGTTTACTCTGCTGAGAAAACATCTTTGTTTTTCTTTTCAGAGAAACAGGGCTTTACATTTTCATCGCATCAGAGGCACGGCTATCTCGCATACCTGGGAGACGTTACAGAGAAATGCTTTTTCTTGCAACAGTCTATTCTTTATTCTTCTCTTGCATCTGCTCTGTGCCTGGTGGCAGGAAATGTCTGAAGTGTGGGTTTAGTTTTTACAGGTTTAGAAGGTTCATTTTTTCATGGTTAAGTTTTGGGATCACGTTTTACTGTTTTTCTAAAAATTAGCAATGGATCATCAGCTTTCACCACTAAATAAGCATATATTGAAAGCGTTTCCCAAATGGAATCTCAGGTTTAAAAAATGTCTCATTGACTGTCAGAGTCTAAACGTGACATAAATGTGTGTCCGGAGGAGGCCTCTCCCTGCGGGCACGCTCCGAAAGGTAAACAAGAATATTCTCTAGAAACACAACTTGAAGGTATTTGCTTGTATGTGTCCCTGCCAAGAAAAGGCAAGGGAATAAATTTGGGAGCCTTACGCCTTCTAACCCGTGCCCGTGGGTTGGCTGGGTCCTCAGCCCCCTGCAGCCAACGGGGTCCAGCCAGTTTTGGCTTTAATGAAGGTTTTGCTCCTGTGAGCGGGCACGTGGGCAGGTAAGCGGTCGCTTCACCCACTCCTCACTCTGCCCACCCTGGCCCCATTTCCCACCACCAGCGCACACATCCCTTGGCATCTGCACCTGCGCTGCTCCACACCGGCTGTTGCCTAGCTGGAAAGAGCTTTGAAAAATGGACTTCATGAATAAGAGAAGGTGATTTCTGAAGCAGTGAATTCACTCAAGGCCAGGTGCAATTAAGGCAACGTACGTCTTTCCAAAAATGTCTGGGGTTTTTGATCTCTTCCTAAGGACATTCCACCTTTTTGACCTCAGTTTGTTGTTTAATCTGTCAGGGCAGAACAAATAATCAGACTCCCATAAAGAACTTTATACTTTTATATTAATAAACTTCAATAACTCTAACTTCTAAAAATGTAGGATGATATTATTTAGAACTCTCTAAAAATGTGTAAATAGCACTTTCGCCCTAACGACAGTTGGTGAAATTAATCCTTTCGAAAGCTGTAACATATTTTTAAAACCCTGTCTCCCACCAGCTCTACCAATACAACGAACTGAAGCCCAGAGAAATCTCTGTCCGTTCCAGCTCTCCCGACGGAATCCACTGTGCTCGGGACCGGAGCGTCTCAGGATGACCCCTCCCATCTCGCTGGTTTCATGGCCGCGTCCCCCGCCTGACTTCTGCGCCGGATCAGCACTTTCTGATGTGTCCTTTACGTCGCGCAGCATCTCTGCAGGGTCACGCACATGCACGTGGGGGTGTCCCCCGTTTGCTCGGGAACCCGAGGGTGGGAGGGCAACGAGGGGGATGCCACGAACATGCTCTGCAGTGCTGCCGCAGTCGTTATCATCGCTCTGTCTCGCCCTGTAGGAACCCGTGACTGCCGTGAAGTCTAGCAAAACCAAACCACAGCCGAGTGACACTTGCTCGGGATCCCTGCCAGGTGGCTTGATGGAGCCTGGCTCGGCGAGCACAGCTTTCCACCTTGCTGTGGAAAGCCCCATCCTGCCACGGGGAGTCCTGCGCTGCACCAGGAGCTATCCAGTGTGGGCTTTCTTAGGGACAATGGTCTGATGGTCTCCAGGAGTACCACAACGCACCACTGAAGTCTCTTGTTGGGTGACGAAGCTTGCCCAGCATGGATCACGCAGCCTCTGACAGCCAGCAGGGAAGAAAAGGATGGAAATGCTACCAGTGTCCTGGGCTGCATCAAAACCAGCATGACCAGCAGGGCGAGGGAGGGGATTCTGTCCCTCTGCCCCACTCTGCTGAGACCCCCCTGCAGTGCTGCCTCCAGCTCAGGGGTCCCCAGGACAGGAAGGACATGGAGCTGCTGGAGCAAGTCCAGAGGAGGCCCCGGAGATGCTGCGAGGGCTGGAGCCCCTCTGCTCTGGAGCCAGGCTGAGGGAGCTGGGCTTGTCCAGCCTGGAGCAGAGAAGGCTGCGGGGAGCCCTTGGAGCCCCTCCCAGTGCCTGCAGGGGCTGCAGGAAAGCTGGAGAGGGGCTGGTTGCAGCGCAGGGGGGGCCAGGCCAAGGGGAAGGGCCTGAAGCTGCAGGAGGGGAGCTGGAGCTGAGCTGGGAGGCAGCAATTCTTCCCTGGGAGGGTGCTGAGGCCCTGGCACAGGGTGCCCCGAGAAGCTGTGGCTGNGGGGTGGGCTGGGAGCTCCATGCCCACCCAAACCAGCCCGGGATTCTATGATTCTATGAAATCTCTGATCTGAAATCTCACGGCAAGTAGCCTAAGCCTCCCTTAGCATCCCTGTGCCTGGCTGCAGCAGGCAGGAAGGATATCACTCCGGGCTGCTTCACACAAGCCATGTGGAAGGTGACAGATGAGGGGTTCCATCTTGCCTGCAGCCTAGTGCCACTCTGACCCTGAAAACAATCCGGTGGAGTTTCACCTTCCCAATGGGACACGGTGTATTCAGCAACTCTTGCTCTTAGGGCGTGAGCCCCAGCAGGGTGCTGTGAAGAGCCTTCGGGCTTCTCGATGGTCTGCACTCGATAATGACCTCGAATGCTTCCTCCTGATACCCGAGCAGTGTAGAAGAGTCCCCAGGCGCTCTCTGCCTGGGACATCTCTTCCCTCCTCGGGATCACCAGCAGCATCCCACCGCTGGGTGCCTGCCTGTTACTAGCAGCTGTTACTTCAGGGTGTGATTGGTCATACGAAAAGCTGCGGAAATATCTCAGGTTTTTACGTAATGAAAGCAGATTTTAACTCTGATTTCCTGCTAAATCAATATTCGATAAATGGACTCTTATGTCTGCATAATATTTTGTGTTTGAAAGGCAACATTTGTTGGAATTTCCTAAAGCAGGGAATTTATTTTAACAGCTCATTTCACAGCACCGAAATGTTACTGTTCCTGCTACTGTTCCAGCACCACTACTGCTGCTGCTGCTACCACTACTCCCGATGATAATAATATCACTTAGTTGTTAAAGGGCCTTTCATCTGCCGGAGAATCAGACTGTTACAAGCTCCTCCAGCCCTGGGAGGTTCCGCCTGAGAACTGGAGGAGCCGCTGTCAGTCCCTCGCCACCGCTGCGCTGCGGGCTGGGACAGAACCGGGAACGGGGCTTTCCGAGGAGCACTGCACCGGGTTGTACGTAGGAAAAGGGAAAACAGACCTTCACAGCACCTTTCCTGGGATGGGTTAGGAGGTGCAGTTTGAGAGTTCTGCTGACGCTTGCCTTGTCGCCCTTCGGGCTGTTTCCCTGCTAGCGGAAGGTTTATTGTCAGCCCCCCCCTTCTTGCTGTACTACAGCGATACGGCTGGTGGTGTTAACTCGCCATTCACACATGACTCCTGTGGTCTGTCCCCCGTGCTCCTGGTGCTCCTGGTGCGTGCGAGAACGGGCGAAGCAGTTGGGGCAGGTCTTTGGCACCGGTATGTCACAGCTCTGTTGATTATTTGCCTGAAGAATTTACCCGGGCTGGAGTCCTTTGGGGCTCGCTTTTACAGCTCAGCGCAGCCAGATCCGTTTGTTTCACTGATGCTTAGGTTGGACCTTGCTGGTTTTCCAAACATCCATTAAAATACAGCCAATGCCTTTCTTTTCCAGAAACCCCCATTTTGCTCTGTCTGCTTTTCTCTGGTTGGAATGATGATGCCAGGCCAGAGTATTCAGGATTTCCAAATTCCCTGCCACAAAGTAGGAGTGAGCTAATCAGAGGGACAGGCGGGCTAATTATAGCAGAGCGAGCGCTTCTGTTTATTCGCAAGTATCTTGATGATCAGCAATAAAGGAAAAGAAAATAGCAAGAAATTACATGGTAGTTAAGTGAAGTTTTGGTAAAATACGTATTCTTCAATTAACCTAAGTGTCTTTGAATCATGAGAATGTAATTTAATCTAATCCATTAACAACATGAAACGTGAATGCTGTTTCCCATCATATTTTCAAGAGTGG
Source organism: Psophia crepitans (assembly GCA_013399095.1). Classification (NCBI taxonomy): domain Eukaryota; kingdom Metazoa; phylum Chordata; class Aves; order Gruiformes; family Psophiidae; genus Psophia; species Psophia crepitans. The sequence goes on from VWZZ01003908.1 coordinate 146,411, forward strand.
AAGTAACGCAATGTTTAGAGGCGTGCAGGTAGTGTGGGTATTATTAGGGACTTAATTGCTTGAGGGTGGAGTAATATCCACCCAAATAGGTCATTTTCAGGGCTATAGTCTTTTTTAATGTCCCAGCTGAAAGCGGGTGGGAGAGACGTGCCGGGCGGTTGGTAGTGAGGTCTTGTGAAACAGGTCATGGTCTGGCGCAGGAGCTGCAGTGGGGTTTATGGGGTGGGAAGGGGAGTGGAACCTGTCCAGCAGAAACAAACAGAGGCGTTTGTTGGTGTTCCGTGTGGTCGTACCACCAGAACATTTATAGGGACATCAGCATTAAAAAAAAAGCCATTGCATTTCAGGTGATAGCTGGTCCTTTTACAGAAAGGGATCTAAGAGCAGTAGGAGCATGGATCTCCAGGAGGGTGGCACGAATGGCCCGACCCCCTCTGACAGTGCTGTTACTCTGTCCAGCTCTGCCAGGAGCAGCAACCACATTCTTGCAGCAGATGTTGTGTCCCTCGGTCCTGTCCCTTGGCACCTGCCCCATCCCTGTGCCTTGCCCTGCTGCTCCCGACACCTCTGCTCATCGGGGAATGGGGAGCAAACAGCACGGTCTATTAACGCCGCACACAGCAAACACCCCCTTTTGGGGGTGGCTGTTTTAACCCCCGATTCTGCAACGGTGCCCTTTTTGGGCAGGCTCCCTTTTGGGGTCAAGGCTGCAGTCTTCAGCGCGGGGCAGAAAGCAGTAGGACTGGGTCTTCAGTTTGAGGCTGTTTGCGGAGGTTTATGTACGGTTTCCTGATCAGGGCGGAAAACAAAACCCTGTTAAAGATCAGACTTTGATCGCCTCGAGTGACAGAGACAGGCACTAACAAACATGAACTGAAAATTGAATTTTACAGCACTTCAGCCAAGCAGTCTTGGAAAATTAGGATTAGGACTGGAAATAGGAGAAATCAGTCTTAACGCTATGTATATATGCCTCATCAGTAGGACGGGAAAGGGTCCCAGCGGCTGTTGACACCTTTGGCAGCCGCCTCTCCCCGAGCACACAGCCATCTTCAGGAAACAGTTGTTCAAATAGTCATGATTTCATCCTTTCCCTTTCATTTCTGATGGTGCGATGCTGTTTGGAATAACATCTTCTGTGATAAGGATAACCTTTAAAATTCAGTGGAATAAAGAAGAACGATGCTGACAGAGATCCTGAAAGAAAGACTAGCACAGGCTCTTATTTATTGATGTCAGGTTGGAATTTTAAGTAACCTACATGTTTCCTAAATATACACGCCAAAACATCCCGGTGATGAAAAACCTGCTCGTTCACCCGGGACGCAGACAAGCGTGTAACTCTCTGGCATTTCAATCCTTCCATCTGTAGTCCTTTGTTCTGCAAAGGGCAGCGCATTAAGCTCCCACCAGCAGACATGCAGAGCTGGTCTTCTGGGGGTGCGCGGGGCCAGGCAGCTCGGCGCCCTCCAGAGTGACTCGCTGAGCTGGCGGGTTATGGATTATTCATGGGACAAATGTTCGCCCTGCAGTGGCTGGGATGGCTCAGGCACAGATGAAGAGACAGAATTGGCCAGAGTGGTGGGGCCGGGCAGGCACCGGAGGGAGAAGGCGCAGGGTCTGCGCCGGGGAGAGCATGGGGCACATTCTCTGCTGCAGCTGGCCGCTGTCCTGCCGGGGCTGGTGGCCAGGCTGCGAGCAGCACGGACCCTGCCAGGGCGGCAGAGCTGGCGGCTGCATGGAGCCAGGGCCCCGCTCCCAGGTCCTCCTGACCAGATGGACTCTGCGGGAGCGGCCGGAGAGGGCTGGCGAGAGGGATGTCTCCGGGAGAGGCCGTGCCCTGCAGCATCGGGGCCGCAGACCTCACCGCTCTGCGCTTCTCCCGGTCCGTGCACGCAGGCCAGCATCGCAGTTTGTTACGGAACCCTGCAGGGAGTGGCGGTCGGCAGCGTAAAACGCCCAGCGTCTCAGTGGGCTTAGGTGGCTGGCTCGCACCCTCGTTCCCTGCACGCCCGTTTGTGATTCGGGAAACCAGACTCTGGTCCCTCTGGGCTCTTTCATTCAACCGTCTGGTTTTGGGGGTTTTGTTGGGGTTTGTTTTTTCCAGTTTCTGTTGTAATCAAGCAATCCAAACCATTCTCAGCTTGAGGGTACAAAAGCTGGGCTGATACACTAGAGCTGTTATTCTTCAAAAGGCTGACAACTTTTTAAGGGTTGTTGACGATTCCTGTATCAAGAACAATATAAAGCAGCAACATTGTGCAGCCCTGCAGAGGCGATTCCTCTTGTTTTCCTGATCAGCTCCGGTGTATTCGTACATGCTTACAAGAGTGTGTTCCTCGAGGCTGGGGGCTGGGGGGCGCCGGGCAGGGTGGAGTCAACACTCGGCGGGTGCTGTGGGGACTGGGCCGGCGGCGGTGATGCGCCGGGATACAGGCAGCACTGCGGTGCTAAAACCACCGCCATGGGACTTGCTTTGCAAGTAGTACTGACGGGTACCGTGCTTGTTAAGACGAACCCTCTAATCGTTCTGGTAGATCTGGGCTGTAATGTTTTATTTCAGTCAGAAGTGTTTTTTCATAAGATAGAATGAAACTTAGGAAGCTTAATGTCCATGTCAAAAGTAAAATTTTCCTTTTGACATATTTTATCTCAGTGCCACCATGGAAAGTATTGGATGATCCACTTCTAGCTGAATATTAATGAAGTAAATTATCTTAGAGAATGTCCTGCTGTGTTCAGACTACAGGAACTAACATGCCTCATTAGATGCCTGTTGATTAGAAATGTTAAAGTGCCTTTTCTTTCTTTGAACTGTAATTAAAATTAATTTGATGGACTTAGCCCCCGCCCTGTAACTGGCTATCCGCTGAATCTTTCCAGCTGGAAGAGAACTGCAGCTTTCCCGACCCCCATTCGCCGGCACTTGGCTCTGCCCATGCGTGGCAGCCGGTGCACACACGCATGCCAGGGCGGTGGAACCAACATCCCTACACTGCGCCTGGCGAGCGTTGGGAGCACCCCAGGGATGGAGCCGGGCCGCCGGTGCCCCGGGCAGGCATGCCTGCAGGCAGCAGAGCTCCCACGGCGAGTCCAGGCCAAACATGGGCGGAGAGCTCTCAGAAATGGGCTTGTTCCCTCCGTAGCTCAGTTACAGCCGTGTTCTTGCACCAAACCTGCGGCTCGAATCGCTCATGGAATCATGACCCACAGAATCTCCCACGTTGGCAGGGCCCCCCCAGGCCCCCCAGCCCAACCCCTGGCCCCACACAGGCCCAGCCCCATCACAGCAGATGGCTGAGAGCGTTGGCCAGACGCTGCTTGAACTCAGCCCAGCTCGGGGCGGTGACCACTGCCCTGGGGAGCCTGTGCCAGGGCCCCACCACCCTCTGGGGGAAGAACCTTCTCCTGATCCCCACCCTGACCCTCCCCTGGGGCAGCTCCAGGCCGTTCCCTGGGGTTCTGTCGCTGGACCCCAGAGGGAGGAGATCAGCGCCTGCCCCTTGGCTCCCCCTCGGGAGGAAGCTGTAGGCCCCATGAGCTCTGCCCTCAGCCTCCTCTTCTCCAGGCTGAACCAGCCCAGGGCCTTCAGCCTCTCCTCACACGCCTGCCCCTCCAGACCCTTCCCCACCTTTGTTCCCTCCTCTGGACACTCCCCAACAGTTTTACTCGTGTTGCCGTACCCTCTGTCCTGCAGCTCATACCCTTGTTCTGCCTTTGCGGGTGTGCCTGGGGCCGTGCGTTCCCCCAGCCCTGCTTCAAGTCCGGAAATGCTGTTTGTGTCGTTCCTTCAGGCAGAGCCACGAAACGCGCCGAGTGCCATCTTGCCTCTGCAGCCCGGCAAGCAGCAGGGAGAGCTCGTTGCAGTAACAGAGCTCTGCCCGTGATCGTCAGGAGAGGCACGGCACGGAGCGGTCGCCCCTCTCTGAAGCACTGGCACGGCGGGGCGGGAGGGTCAGAAAATCTATTTAATCACTGGTCCCTTTAGGAGAATAGACGAGGCGAGGGATAACGCTTGTAATAGGTGATATTTTTCTGAGAGCAGCATCTAGGCAGATTAAGTACTGTATTCCTTACAGTTGTTTTTGTTCTCAGGATGTACATTTGGGTCAGAAAGATCCTTAATGCTGTAATGGGAATGCGTTATGTGGTGGAGAAAGCTTTAGTCATCGCTGGTAAAACGAGAGCGCGAGTCACCTCGCTCTGCTCCCTGTTAAGTACGGCAAGCTGAATTCCATCACTGCTCAGAGCCAGGCAAAGCAGGTGGGTGGTTAAACCGGAGGAGCACAGGTTGGGGGTTTCATGCCGTCCGTGTTCGGAGCTGTCCCTCCGTCCCCATGCCAGGAGCCCCAGCGTGGGAGCCAGCCCCTCCGCAGGGCTCTCGCCGCGGGCCGGGGCGCTGCATGGAGCGCAGACACCGGGCTCCCCAGCAGCTCCGCACGCTGACAGGGCCTTCCTCTTCCAGGCCTGCTCAGAGTGTCCTGGGCTTTTTTTAATCCCTGTCTGCAGCTGTCCGTGTTCCCGGTGGCGGGGGGAGCGAGGGGAAGGGGCCCAACGACAGACGTGTGCAGCAGCAATCTTGAACGTACTGTCCTGAGGGAGGTGAGGAGCTGCGCCGTGCCTTGAGACGGTGCTGTAAGTCCTGAGCTCTAATTCCAGTCCTACCATGTGTATTCCTTTCACGTCGTGTACAACACCCCACAATTCCTGTACTGAAAAGCTCCGGGAGAATCACTGAAAATCTGTCCGGAGCGATTTGCCACATGGAGCCGGCAGAAGCGCCTTCCCCAGCAGGAAGCAGAGCTCAGCTTCGAGCCCCGCTGCAGGTCGCCGGGTTTCTCCTGCCCGCGCAGCCCGGCAGCAGCGCTCCGGCTCTCGGCTCCTCGGGAAGGGCTTTGCTCCACTGGAGCCGTCGGCCGCGCAGCCGGGCTCGGGGACACTGCAATGCCAAACAGCCCTTCCAAGAAGGAGACTGATCCATGGGATTCCAGGTCACGTCAGCGCCAACGCTAACTCACGCCCGACAGCAGGGACACCGAAGATGCGCCTGGTCATCTGTTCCCTGGGTGCTGGCGGCTGGGGGTTTGCCGAAGGCGTCAATAAATCCTGTGGGTTCTGCGCTCCAGAAACTTCCCCTTCCCACGGGAGCAGTCGTTGGCACAGCCCCGACTCCATTCCCTCTGCGGATGGTGCCGCGCAGTTGGTTTTGCTCCAGGCTTTCTCTGGAATTAGGGACTCCAAAAGAGACGGCTTGTGTCAGCGCATCCCTGCATCCAGGGTGGGGGCAGGCAGGGAGAGCAGGGTGGGGG
>VWZZ01003908.1:151879-184560 GCA_013399095.1 Psophia crepitans
GAGGAGGCATCCGCTTCTGTCGTCACACACGGTGCCAATGTTTGCTCGCCACCTTGCTTGCCTTCCCTCGGCTGCTGCTCCTTTGGCTGTGGTGCTTGCAGGGGGGGCCCGCCAGGGACCGGGAGGGATTTCGGAGTCTTGCCTGGGGCGGAACGCGCCGCCTGGAGCTCAGCCGGGCTGGCTCACCAGCCTAGCTCAGCACTTCTTACCCGGTAAGTAACTGCTCACGTGCACCAAGCTGGGGCTCAAGTGCGTAACAGCGATAGCGTGACGGGCTGCCGTGTGGCACGCACTAAACGGGAATGCCAAACCTGTTGTGTTTCCAAGCCCAAGTCCTGGTGCAATTAGTGCAGCCTTGGCCAGTGGCCACGGCCGGCAGATGTCTGGCTGCGCCCTGCACGCTCCTGGAGGAATGGGAAGGAAAAGAACAGCTTTTCTTTAAGTAAAGTGAAACAGTAGGATTCCCCTAAATGAGCTGTTTATAAAGGGCTCACACGGTTAACTCGCGCTCAGTGATTTATTCCTCTGTCCCCTCCCCTCCACCTCTTCCCTGGACTCCCAGCGTCTACTGAATGTCTGAATTAAATAATTGTCCTGATTTAGACATAAAGAAGTTCTCAGCTGTCTGAGGCCCCAGTTGGGCATCAGGATTCCTGGGAAGGGATGGAGACTCCTGCCGCCACAGCATACAAAGTGCTGATTTGGGAATAAGCTCTCCCCGAGAGTTTCAATATGCTGATTAACGTCGTACCAGCCAGCTCCGTGCCAGATCAAGCCTGCCTGCCCTGCTCGTGCTTGGTGCTGTAATTCTGTGAGCAAGTAATTTCCTGCTTTGGCGTTTAAATAAATCACTTGTGGCTGCAGAAGCACAGCTGCATTTGTGCAGGGCTCCGGCCCTTCCCCGCCACCGCCGTCCCCAGCGGGGACCCAGCACCCCCATCTTGCCTTAAGATTTATCAGGACCCTTTCCTGCGTGCCACCTGTGATGTGCTGGCGGTGCTGGGTCAGGATGAGTCCCCCAGACGTGAGCTAACCGCCACGGTTCTTCATGCGTTGGGCTTTCTCAGTGGAGAGCGGCGGGAGGGAGGCAGGCGTGCTGCGGCCGGGGCCTGCTGCCGAAGGGCGGTGGACGGGAAGGCTGGGAGACGAGGACGAAGCGGCATGGAGTAATCAGCCGGAGAAAAGGGAGAGGCACCAGGCTCTGCTCAGAGCCGAGCTCTGCCTTAAGGGGATGGGAAGGACTGCAGGTGCCCGGTGAGGGAGAAGTTGGTGATGTGTTTCCCGGACCAGAACTGGCCCTGGTTTTTTGTTTTACCGGAGCGGGAAGAGCTCGGTTTTACAGCGATTGCACTGGGATGGGGTTGGTGAGGGAACTGCTCCTCACCGTCACCCCGGTGCAAACGCCACTGACACATTTATTGAGTCTGTGGCAGGGGCAGCTGTCACCGTACGCACCCACGGCATTTATTACTCCTCCATGGAAGGATTTTCTGCCAGTTCTCACCATGATCAGGTTCACATCACTAACAGTAATATCTCCTGTAACGCCAAGGGCAGGAGAACTCCGCCGGGGAACCTCTGCCGAGACCTTCCCGCCCCGTGGCGAGGGGCAGAGCCGACGGCTGGGGGGGGCGCGGGGTGTTTCGGTGTGGCTGCAGGGAGAGCCGCGGCTGCGGGCAGCGCCCGGCTGCTCTCGCTGCGTCGGTGCACGGCGTGTGTCGGGCGGCAGACGGTTGCTGCCGCGAGCGGGTGTGAGTTCCCAGGCCCCAGCCCTGCAGCGGCACCCTCCGCTTTCCCGGCTGTCAGCTCTCAGCTGCCTGGATTGACTCTGTTTCTGACCTAGCCCACGCTGCAGAGCCTGTCGGTATGAAAAATCATTCCCAAAGTAAACACAAAAAGGAGATTTCTGTCTCTCCATCGCTGTAATTCGCAGGCAAAAAAAATAATAATCCAGGCAATGTGGATGGATGTTATTTAGGCCAAATTGATTCACCCAGCTTGTATGCTCCTTCCCGCACTGTATCTGCAGTCAAAATCCATACATAATTAATCAAACATACATGAAAATCCGCAGGACAATGATGCCTCTGCGGAACGCCTGCCCCTGCGCCGGCAGAGCCGTTACACCAGGGCCGGATGTCTGAACCGGGTCTGGGCGCCTCTGGCCGGCGGGAGCTGTGCCGGCACAACCGGGGCCGTGCCCGGGCACCCCCTGCCCGCACGCCCGCTGCCGGCACCCTGCCTCTGCCCCGCGGTGCCGGCCTCCTGCAGCAGTCTGGCACGGAGATGGGAGAGATGGGGGGAAAACACGTCTTTCCCGCTGTAATCCCGGGTAAGACAACCAGGGTGTATTTTTAGAGCACCGAGTTTCCCGGGTTTAACAGCGTGCTCCGGCTGAACGCGTGGCTCCACCTCGGGGGGAGGAGAAGGCCCGCGCTCGGCTTTCAGGTTTGTTCCTCTCACGTCCCCTGTGCACGAGGATTTCTTACGACTGCGTTTCAGGGCAACGTCCTCTCTCCCCAGAACATAAACAATTAAGCACCGTCGTGTAATGGCAACGTAAAATTGTTTCTGCAGCCTGTGTAGACGCAGTGACAACAGGTATTATTCACTGTCAGCCGGGTCCCCGAAAGCACTTTATTAAATTGCCTCTAAGACTCAGGAGTGGGTTAATTATTTAGGTACCTTAATTTTCAATACATCTCTGTCTTTTGCCTGCAGTACCAGAAATCTAAAACTTTGGTTCCAGAGACAGAAATACAAGAAACTGTGATCAGTTATTTGAGTGCAATCACTGCCATGTGCAGGAGGTGTGATTTACAATGACTTACGATGCCCGGAATGCAAAAATGAATATTTAAACACCACCAATACATTCTCCTGGATGTACCGGACCCCGAATTCTCACCAGCTGCTTTTGTCTCTCGTAGCTAAATGTTAATACATCAGCAACGATGCTGATGCAGTTCCCCGTGTTCCGTGCCGTCACCGCTGCGCAGCCGCACGTGCAGGGTAAGATTCTGCTCGGGCTGGTCTGCCCCAGGGCTAAATGGGGCTGCGGTGGTGGGGGGCTGCGAGGCGATGGCTTGATAACTGGGGAGCATTGCTGAGAGCGCAGGTCATGGCTGCGGCACCCAGCCTGCCCAGGGCTCCGAGCATCGCCAGGCCGCGGGATCTGTGCCCCCGCTCCCGCCTCCCCCGGCCCCGATCAGACCGTGCTCCGTTGTGAGGCAGACGAGCCGCCGTGGGAACTGCTGCTGCTGTCCGAAGAACTTTCAGGCACTTGGAAGGTTTCGCGGTGTGCGTGGCCGGAGGTGCGTGACCCGCTTGACACGTGGCACACGCGAGTGCGACATCCCCCTGCCTGCCGGCCGGCTCTCCAGACACAGCCGTGGCCCCCGGGCAGTCCCTGGGCAGCGCCGTCACCGCAGGCTGTCATCCCGGATTTAGCTAAACCCACCCCAAAGCCGTATTCACTCACCGGGCCCTTCGTGCGCTGTTGTATCCCGGCGTTCCTGAGTGCCAGGGGCAGCATTGTCACAGAAACACGCACACCGGCAAAGCCGCAAGAGTGATTTCTGTTTTCATTTTAGTTAATAAATAATCGCAGCGATGGAAGAATTTGCCTGACTCCGTCTACCAGCGTGAATTAAAGCGGCCAATTACACCAGTGGGGGAAGTTTAAATATTTATTCTGTAGGGGATTATAAATTAACCCTAAGGACCGCCATAAACCTTAGCCAAGACATTGACAAAAACTTGACTTCAAACCTTAATTAATCTAGGGAAAGCAGAGCAGGAGCCCCAGGGGCCGCTGTGGGAGAGAGCCCCAAGGGCTGTGCTTGCCGTGCAGAAGTCGGCACAGCCCGCTGTAAATAATGCTCATTTAGTGAAAGCGTGTGGGGGGGTAATTAATACCCGCTGTACCTGACACCTTTTGGGATGGTCCCTGAAGTGGGAGCCTGGGCTGCTGCCACATAAATCAGGCGCTTTGCGGGTTCATTAGCATTGCACGATTCGGAGATAGAGTCGTTCCCCTCGGAGGGACGTGAGCTGGGGGTGTGCCCCTCCTGCTGCCGCGGGCCGGGGTGCTCTGACACCGGCCGCTGCTTCATTAACTTTCAGCCGGGAAAGCGCTTGCTGTAGACAGATCTGTGACCTCCGTGAAGTTGCCTTTTCTCTTCCCAAAGGAAAAATAGGAACTGAAACTTGCTTAGCCAATCTATTCATTGCCGTTCTCCGAGGAATTAAATTAGTGCCGACAGAGTGCAATAAATTAACGAGAGAGTTTTGAAGAGAAAGCAGCGGTACGGGGAGGTGGGGTTCCCAGGGAGAGCGTGGAAGGGCGGTTTGCAGACCAGAGCTCTGGCAGCGCTCCTTTTTTGTGGTCTGGAAGAGCGCGGTTATCAAAACAATCTCCTTGCCACGACTTCCCTTCCCAGTAATTCCTTCCAAGCAGGCGCAGCTCTCCGAGGCAGAAAGAAGGGCCGTTTGCCGAGATCCTGCGGAGCGCCTTGGGAGGCACTCGGCACCCTCCCAGCCGCAGCGCGCTCGCTGCGCACGTGGCACCTGAGGGCGATTTCAGGAGAACAGCGAAGTCCTGCCCCGCTTGGCCCTCGTTCTGCCATGGACTGGCGCTGAAGTACCTCTCTGATTTGGATTTATTTTCTCGAATTGTATGACTGTTTGGCAAGGCTGGTTTGAAAATCCCCTTCTCTCCGCAGATTATCCTGTTCTGCAGACACCGCGGAGCTCCTGAAATGAAGGCTCCACGTCTCCGCGGGGTGGGTGAACCTCTCAGTAGAAAGGACTGTAAATTGGGCCAGTCCCGGAGGGGAAGCAATTCCAGGGATAAAAGCAGATACGGTAACTATAATGACCTACTTTTTCCCAGCCTTTACTCCCTACGCAGCAGCTCTCATGAGCAAGAAAACCCACCCGTGTGTCACGTAGACGTGAGAGTGCTGCTTCACCTGAGCTAAAACTGTAAAAGAAACAAAGCGAGTGGCGAAATGAGTGGAGCTGGGGATGAGAAGGGGGATATACGACTTTCTGTGGGTTTCTGTAGGCTTCATGGAGGACCTGCTCGCAGCGCCCGTGCTGGCCTGGGCTGAGCTGGAAGCCAGCACCTTCTGCCACCCTGCTGCCGCTCGGGTCGACTGCAAAAGCAGGGATCCAATTTGAGGGCAAATGTGTGTTTTGCGAGCTGAATTTCTTTTTGTCTTTTTCATTTGTTTGCCTGGGTTTAGGCAGCAGCAGGCAGAGCCCTTTAGCGTTCCCCATGGGCCACCCCAACAAAAGCCCCCCCACCTCTGCCAGATCCATTGCAGGAAGCCTCAGGAGTTAATTTTATTTGAGATACAAACTTCAGTGGTGACAAAATGTCTGATTAAAGCAAGTGTTTGCCTGGCGCAGGGCAAGGGCGGTCTCGGTAGGTAAACAGCAGCTTATGTGGCCCACATCTCAGGAGGGCCTCTTGTCCCTTACGGGTTGGGGAGAATGGTGGTTCTTTCCCCGCTGAGTACTGACAAGGGGTACCACCTCCTCCCAGCGGCTGGATGGCCACCGAAGTTGAAAGCAGGCAGTAGGGTGAGGGAGAGGTGTTGATTTTCCTTTACTGTGCAGACCAGACTCAGCTGAAGAAGGGTATCTGTTCTGTGGTGTTTGAGCGTAGCCTGTCTTTGGATTCTGAATTAAAGTGGTGCCAAATATTTCCCTTTAAACTTGCATCCATTCCTCCTGTTCACTGTAGCTCACACCAAGTTCAGAAGACCTTCCCAATATGAGATGACAGTTGCAGCTTCATCCAAGTTCACGCCTTGTCCTCAGAAGGCACCGGCTACTCCCTGGTCGTGGCATCTGGCTCAGCAGCCTGTTTGCTTTGCTTCCAATTCTTGTGAATCAAATATTTGCAGGATTTCCACAGCTCTTCTCCTGTTTAAAGTCAAAGGAAATACATTTCCTTTTCTCTACTCTTTAATAACCTCAATAAATTGAGTTAAAAGCAACTGATTACATGTGACTTTAGTAAGTGAAGTATGGTCATGTGAATTAGAGTCTTTGCTGTGCTCCTGCCTTGGTTCTTCTAAACTCTGTTAATGCTTTGGCCGGTTGACTCCTCCTTCCACAGGGTTTTCGTAAGACGCAGTGGAAATGGGGATCTTACCTCCTGGCACCTTCCACACTCCTGCTTCAAAGCAGCGTTGAAGAGTCACCTGTCAAGAAACCCAAAAGCATCTGGACATTGGAAAGGGGCAGAAAGCAACAGCTGGAGGCAAATCAGGGGCGCGAAAACAAAGAGCTTTTCCCCCCTCTTATGAAAGGTGGAACAAATATTTATTTGCCTGGTGACTGCTCCTTCCTCTAGGCTGGTTGTTACAGGCCATGGCTCTGCTTTTGGTTACCAGCTGGGTATCGCTTACAATCAGCTGGGTAGGTTTTATGCCTCACGTCTGTTCACTGCAGAGTGAGTTACACGGCTTCGTGCCAGGGCTTGTGTGTCACCACCAGTTGTTCCCCTCCCTGCAAGGTTTCCCGGGGTCAGGTACCCTCTGGGGGCTGCCCCGGGCTGCCCGCTGGAGGCATGCCTTCTGCTGATGTGCCCCCCGAGCGGGCGTCTGTGCTGGGTGGGGTGTTGCCTGGCACAGAGGCGAGGAGAAAAGGCTCCGTGCCGAAAACCCTTTACTCACGGACTCGCTTACTGTCAAGACAGCTGGTTCTGCGCGTGAAATTGAGCGGCGTTCAGCGGCAAAATTTCTGGTGCAAGTTCATTTAACACCTTTCTGTTCAATGTACGTTGCAGTCTGGTGCATTACCCACCCCGGGCTTGGCCGCTGCCTCCCTGCACCCCGCTGCGCTACAGGCAGCCCGAGCGGCAGCCAGGAATTACGAGGTCCTTTACCGGCTCTGCAAGGGCTGAAGGCAGCAGAAACAAATTACTGGATCAGCTTAGACTAATATCTACCCTCCTGCCTGTCCTGAACGCGCCCCCCTCCTTACCAGCACCCTTCCTGCTGACGCGGGCAGCAGGAGGGAGAGGCCACACGAAGGAACAGCTGAAGGGTGAGGAGTGTTTGCGTACCCGACTCTGGCGTCCTCACTTCAAAGAGCAGCGGGCACCCCAGTCGCTGGCAGCTTTCAAACTCTGCAAAACCTGGCCCTGCAAATAGCGTGTTTGTTGTTCAGTCTTCCAAAAGAAACCACCAAAACCCACCCGCACCTTACTGTTCCGGCAGGGACAGAGCTAATTCTCTGCCCAGCAGCTGGCACAGCGCTGTGGTTTGGATTTAGGGTGAGGATAATGTTGATAACACAGGGACGGTTTAGTTGCTGCCCAGCAGTCAGGGACTTGTCAGCTTCTCCCCCTGCCCGGCCAGCGAGGGGCCGGGGGTGCCCCAGGAGCTGGGAGGGGACACGGCCGGGACAGCTGACCCCGCTGCCACAGGGACATTCCACACCACGTGGCGTCAGGGGCCGTATGGAACCGGGGGTGGGCTGGGAGGTGGGGCGGCTCGGGAGGTGCCTGGGCATCGGCTCTGGGGGGTGAGAAGCTGTGCTGGGCATCACTGGTTTTGTATATTCTGTTGTTATTATTACTATCCTTTTCTGTCCAGTTAAACTGCCTTGACCTCAGCCCACGAGTTTTACCTCTTTCTTTTCGATCCTCTGCCCCGTCCTGCAGGGAGCGGTGGAGCAACGGGCTCTGTGGCTGCTTCAGCTGCCGGCCGGGTTAAACCCCGGTGCTGCATCTGCGGCCACGGGCTCCCAGCTCGCTGCACCCCAGGGAGAGCTTTATTGTTGTCAGGTGCAAGCAGACATTTATTAATTGAACAATTTCTCCTGACCTTGATGGAAACCATCACTAACAGTCAAATAAATAGATTAGTATCATAATTTTTCAAGGCTCAGTTTAGAAATTAATTGCATTTATCTGATTTTGACTGTTTTGCCATGACAGTGGTTTAAATTTTTTTCACGTTTTCTTTCCAGTTTGCACAGATGCATATATCATACTGAGGACAATGCTACACCTAATTTACTTCAGCAAATGAGACCAATTAAAAATAACTCAGTAAAAATGATACTGAATCTTCAATTACTTGGGGAAGATGAGGAGCAGAGCATTCTGTAATTGACTTGTTCATCTTCTTGTCCTCAGTGCTGGGGCAGGAGCAGTGGCCAGGGTGACTGGTTGCCATTGGTACCCACTACTATTTCTCTTCCACGACCAGTGTAAATTGCATCCTGCTGGTTTGCTTTTGTGGTTGGATGAAGGCTATCACGTCTGCCTATGGCAGAGGTGGAAGATGGGGCATTTTGGTTCGTCAGAACTGCTGTTTTCTTCCAACTCTGCTGTAGATGGTGTGTTCTGCCACCTCCTGCTGACACCGGCATACGGAGCTCCGGAGGGGTTATCATGATAAAGAAAAAACTAGTCAATATAAATGAAGCATTGCGCTTTCGCTTCGGGATGGGGAATTGGGGATGCACTGCGCATTGCACCTGCTTTGCATGATTTGTAGGTAATGTCTTCTTTCAATAAGCAGCAAAAGAAAATGCTATGAAAATGATGAAGACTCCTGCCTTTTGCAGGTACCTGCCTCTCAAATACAGCGCTACCAAACTCGCCGCAGTGAATTCATTTCTACCAGAGAAATTAGCAGCTCTCGTGTCACTAATTACCAGGATTTTACAGAGAATGCACATCTCTAATTAAGGCCGCATTACACATGCTAGTCATTCCCAGCTGAACTCCTGCTGATGAGCGGTGAACAGCTGTTGCTGATAATGCCGGGATTGGGATCCTCTTCCCTTCCATCGGAGAGGCGGCCGCAGCTGGGCCGCTGCGGGGCATCAGCCTTACGGTGGAAAGGTCCCTCGGTGCGGTCCAGGTTGGCAGCAAGAGGAGGGGTGCCCAGCCCTGGGGTCAGCGCGGTGGTGGGGCTCACCTCCCTCCGGTGCATTCGGTACGTTCTGTTGGTCAGAGCCGGCCGTGGCTGAGCAGTAAGCTGTGTTTTCCCAGGGCTAGGGAGAGAGTTGGCTCCTTTGGGGTGCCCCTTACACGAGGGTGTCGCTGAGCCTGTCTCGGTTGTGGGGGAAGATTTCTGTCTTATTGCAGGCTGTATGTTTGAAGATGACCCGCTGGAAGGCTGGGTCAGGTTTGGGTTTGAGAGCTGCCTTTCCTCAAGCGCCATGCTGCTGGCTGGTTGGCATCTCCGCTTCCTTATTCCACCAGTTTTCTTTTATGCTTCGCCTGCCCTGTGAGAGGTAAAGAAGCTTAATTGATGAATGGGTCTAAAGTGCTCGGAAGTCCTTGGATGGAAGGCATTGTGTGTGTGTGGTGTTCTGCAGTTGCTTGGTCTGATGAGCATGTTTGCTCCTTTCTCTGTTACTACACCCATGTCCCTTTGTTCCCTTCTAAGGCAGTATTTTGAACTTTGCATAGAAATGAAAAAACTACTTTCGTAGTTAGTGTGTAATAAGATCATGTTATTAGAAATGAGCCTTCATCGTGATGAAGGTGACTGTCGGTACCATCACCAAGGACACTGTTCTCATAGCAGCCAGTGCAATCTTCAGGCTACTGTATATATTTGCTTCCTTTGATCAGTAATTTAGGGTAATAATTTTGTTCTGTAAAATTTCTGAAGTTTATGTACATTGCATGAAATGCAGAATAGCGGATCCCAGATTGGATTGTAGAAGCTTTTCATGAAAGGTTTGAGTCTTTTCAGCTGAGAGCAGAGGAAAGGAGTGGATCTAGAGATGTGAATAAATCTGTCTGTTTGGGGACTTGGATTCCTGAAGATTTATTTTCTTAACGCTCTTGAGTAGCATTTAGATTGTCTCCGGCTCCGAAGAGCTTACAGAGAAGCTATTTTTCTGTTTTATTTCAGTCTGTAGCCTTCCGGCCTCAGTCAGGAGGAGAGAAGTGGGATTTGCACGTCGTACTGTGTCGCACAATGCTGGACAGGGTGTGCGGTGCCGTGAGAAGCTGCAGTATGAGCTCTGCTTCGGGCGCTGGCGCCGCTGGGTGGGCACCCTGGAAGCTGCTGTGCTGTGAACGGGTGTCAGCGCACATTCGCCGGCCTCGCGCGGCGTTGGGGGCAGGGGAGGATATGTGACTGCAGTGATTGATTGGTGGCCAGGGATGCGTGTGGCTGGAAAATAGCTGAGATGGTTAGAACCAGAGCTTGCTTCTGTTTGGAGCCGTGGAGATCAGTGGAAGGAGGAAAAAGATCTGCTGAAGGTGGGAATTTCTGCCATGAACGTCGGGCAGAGATGAACGAGAGAAGGAAGGGAAAGATTTTACTTTTTTTTCTTTCAGTGGGGAAGGCTGATACATTTGCAGTGTTGATTGTGGGCAGAGAAAATAGATGGGGAGCTGCATTCGTGCTTTGAGAAGCCTCACGGCAGGGGCAGTCTTGCGCCCTGCTTTCTTTGTGTGTGTTTAATTTTTAAAAGGAAGGAGAAAAAAAATGACTGAGCAGCAGTGGGGAAAGCACTCATCCTAGCTAGTCTATCCATGACTCTGCAAATAATGAGGCATTGGATTATAATAGGTGGGGAGTGAAATCCTACTTGACTCTAATACTTGGGGACTTTAGGATTTTGCTTCAAAGAGCGAACATTTAAAAATGGCTCGGGCAGCGTGAGCTGATGTGCTGTTCCCTCAGGAAATGGGATGCAAAATCATATTTATTGCTGCTGGTACAAAACTGAGGCTTTCTCTATGCAAACTTCTCCATCTCCAGAGGTGAGGGGGTTCCAGGGCAGGTTGTAAACCCCACGCACGTGTCAGCGTATCAGACAGGAGATCGTGCTGCAACGCGTCCGGCTGTGGGTTGGTTTGGAGATGCAGCACCAAGGAGATGGATTTAATCGCTTAGGACTGGTGAAGTACTGGTGCAGGGTGCCCCGAGAAGCTGTGGCTGCCCCTGGCTCCCTGGCAGTGCCCAAGGCCAGGTTGGATGCGGCTTTGGGCAGCCTGGGCTGGTGGGGGTGTCCCTGCCCATGGCAGGGGGTGGCACTGGGTGGGCTGGGAGCTCCCTGCCCACCCAAACCGGTCTGGGGTTCTATGACTGTCGAGCAGGATTGGGGTCTTCATGGCTGCTGTTGTCTCGGGGGCTCAGCAGAGCTCCCACTCGATGGGTGCTGTGTGGAGGAAGGACCTCTTGCCGTTGGCCTTCAGGCTCCGCACCTTCCACGTGCCCTGAGGTGAGGCAGGGCCGGATGGTGGCTCCTGTTCCCTGCCGGGTTCTGAGGGGTACGTCAGGGCTGTGTGACACCAGAAACGCTGCTTTATGGTGTGTAGTGCTCGGGTCTTACGGAAAGGTCAAGAGTGACTTTGGGCGGGGAAGGCAGAGCTGTGCTGGGGCCAGCAAATACCTTTTGCCAGGTCCCAAATGGGCATCCTTGTCTGCCTGCCCTTGCTGCTCCTGCCAGTCCAAATTGCTGTAGATGGTTTTGTGGCTGTTCCAGCAGTGAACAGCCGAACGGGCTGCGCTGGCGGGCGCCAAGCCTTGCCCCAGCGGGACCGTGCAACGGGTGCTTCTTGCTGGAAGTCACTCTTTGTGTGAGGAATTACTCGTATCCAGGGCTTTCCCGTCTGCACCTCTCATTGCCATTGCCAAAGTTTGCTGCATCTCTCAGCTCTGTAAGTGACAAGAACACCGTGAGAGCCTAATCTGTCACCTGGGTGTGAGTCAGCTTCTCATTACCAGGCTGGGCTTCTGCACCTCACTTATGGGTGAGAGCGTGTGTCGGGGTGCGTTTTGCCGTCTGTATAATGCTGTTATTAAAGTTGAGTGACTCAGGCAAGCTGAACAGAACATAAAAAATTGTTTCCTGAGGTAGCTTGATGCTGGAAAATATTTATGAGGTGTTTTAATTAAAAACAAAACATTTATGTGACAAAACTTTACATCACTTTGCTATTTTAATTAAATTGTGTTCAGACAGCCACGTGTCATCTCTGGGATAAAATTGTTTGCTAACAGGATATTTTCATCTCTCTGAGGAACAGAGCTATTTTACGGCTGAAACAGTAGGAAACCTGCCTGTGAGTTCAGCAGATAATGAGTGCTTATTAGGCAGCAGCCAGGTCCGCTAAAGCTGGCGCTCTTACGCCGTAGCTTGTGTCCCGCCGGCGCACTCCGGCCAGTGGTACTTTATCCTGGATCTTCCTCGCTCCTGAAATGAGAGAAGAATAAACCTCTGAAAGGGCCTTGAGAGCCTGGGGGAGGGGGGCAGAGCCAGGGCAGGCGCTCTCCGCTGCGAACACGAGAGCTCAGTGTGCGTTGGCCAAAAAGAAATGGGTGGAACCGTGACTTTTTCAGTGAACCACGGCACAGAAAATGATCAGTCGTTAGGGGTACCACAGCCTACACGTGTTAAAATTCCTTCTGTGTTCAGCAGCGAAGACACAAACGGGATGTGGAGCTGCGATCGTAGGTAAGGGCAGCGCAGCTCGTGCCTGCTGGTGATCCGCATCCGGTGTAACGCGGGTGCGCCGGGGGCCGGGCAGGTTTGACAGCACTTCTGGCACACACAAACCCCTTCAATTTCTTGAACTTTAAGTAGGTGTTTTCCTTCCCTTATATTTTTGGTGCTGGAACCTAGGAGGAAAAATAATTGGATATATGGAGAAAATAAGAGTCTTCAAGTGTAACGTGACCGTAATGTGCTCTGGCAGTTCAGGCAGTGCGTTCGTTCCTGAGATCCTGAGGTGTGTGAATAAAGCAGAACGACATACTGCTCGGTTTGCCTTTGCTGGGGACAGGGACAGTCTCTGGGCAAAGACCAAGTCCACCGTGGTCTCTGTAAAGGCTGCCCAAGGTTTTGTCTTCTGCAGCATTAGCCCATAATCTCCAGCCGCCTCGCAAGCTTCTGGCGGCTGCTGCTGAGTGTCACCGTGTCTGCCTGATGGTCATTCTTCTGAAAGATTTCGTCTGGTGCTGGGGTTGACAGAGGTATCTTACATTATCGCCTGTCCGCAGGGAGGGGTGACAGAGCAGCTCCGCAGCAGGGGGGAGGCGGGGGGACGTTTCGGGGAGGTGGTGGCACCTCTGCCCTGAGCGTGCCCCCAGGAGGGGAGGGGGACGTCTGCTCGGCCCCAGCGCCCGGCCTGGGCAGCTGCAGCAAAGCTGTGCAGATACTGGTTTTATATTATATTTGTGTGTGTTTGTATAGAGAGCATACAGAGTGGGCCTGAGGAACTTACATTAATTAAATTCAGATGAACATCATTAATTCCGAGTCCTTTTGTCTGCCACTTCTCCAGTGCTACACAGAAGTACTGAGATGACAAAAAAATGACTTGGCTGGGAAGCTGCCGTAAATAAACGATGCCGCATTGACCCAAGCACTGGGAGCAGGCTGAGCAACCAAAATGTTCATTACGTTTCTTCCAGGCTACTTCCAAGTAACACGTACTGTTAAATATGGAGCGTGCGTCTCCTGTTCTGGATCAGCTATTAAATTATGCTCATGGATATTAATACAAAAAGGGCCTAAGGCTTGTCTTTGTGCAGGCGGAACAAGAGCACCAGTTAAGTGGCAAATGGGATGAAGAATGTATTTTTACGGTACACTTAAAATTTATTCGATTTTAGGATACGGAGCTGTTTAAGAAGGAGGAATTCTGAAACGCCGACCTTTCCGTGCATAGGTAGGCGTCTTTACAGTTTCTTTTTTGTTGTTGTTTCCTTTCCCCTGAGAACAGCAATTGGCTTTTGTTTCCTCTCAAAGTTTCCAGCAGATTAATGACTTGAACTCTTGAAACAGGTATGATGAGATTTCGGGGGGTTAAGGGAACAACCTGCTGAACTCATCGGTTTTAGCCAGTGCTGCTGAGCTCAGGCTGCGCTGCTTGTCCAGCGGTGCTCCCCCTCGACTTCCCGAGCAGATGATGGATGAGGAAGAAGAGGCCTGTAACTCTTGTGTTTCCACTCTAGACAGATAGCAGAACAAGATAATAGTAGCTTAAATTATTCAAAACAGAACAAGAACATCAGCCCTTGCAGCCTCCATCTAGGTGTCTGTGTCAATGAGAAGTGTTGTGCAGCAAGGTGACCATGAGAGGTTCCTCCAAACTCGAAGGAGTCGTGTGAGATGTTACACGGATGGGCCAAGGGTGCTGGGGCCGAAAGGACAGATGATGCAGGTGAAAAGATTCATGTTTACTTGGCACAAAATAAGGAGTGAGAAAGCCTCCCGTGTCCTGGGCTGCATCAAAACCTGGGTGACCAGCAGGGCAAGGGAGGGGATTCTGCCCCTCTGCCCCGCTCTGCTCAGACCCCCCTGCAGTGCTGCCTCCAGCTCGGGGGGCCCCAGGGCAGGAAGGACATGGAGCTGCTGGAGCGAGTCCAGAGGAGGCCCCGGAGATGCTGCGAGGGCTGGAGCCCCTCTGCTCTGGAGCCAGGCTGAGGGAGCTGGGCTTGTCCAGCCTGGAGCAGAGAAGGCTGCGGGGAGCCCTTGGAGCCCCTGGCAGTGCCTGCAGGGGCTGCAGGAAAGCTGGAGAGGGGCTGGTTGCAGGGCAGGGGGGGCCAGGCCAAGGGGAAGGGCCTGAAGCTGCAGGAGGGGAGCTGGAGCTGAGCTGGGAGGCAGCAATCCTTCCCTGGGAGGGTGCTGAGGCCCTGGCACAGGGTGCCCCGAGAAGCTGTGGCTGCCCCTGGCTCCCTGGCAGTGCCCAAGGCCAGGTTGGATGGGGCTTTGGGCAGCCTGGGCTGGTGGGGGGTGTCCCTGCCCATGGCAGGGGGTGGCGCTGGGTGGGCTGGGAGCTCCCTGCCCACCCAAACCAGTCTATGATTCTAAGTTTCATTGCATTGTCTATGCAGGAATGGTAGAACTTCAGCTGAAGTTGTAAAAGAAACCTACTGCAGTATTTGAAAAGAGGCAGTATTTGAGGAAATACTGTAAAGTGTATTTTTTTTTTCATGTTTTGAACAGTTTTGCTGCCTTCCTGACGAAACCTGATGGGCTCAGTTGTATTTCCATCAATTGTGGGTTGTCCTGGGACTGGCCGGTTCCTCTTCCCATCTGTACCTGGGCTGTTGAGTGCATGGAGGGGGCTCCTGGTTCTCCCCTGCTCTCCTCCCACTGCCGCTTTTCAAAAAATAACTTGGTCTTTCTACAGTTCAGCCCAAGGATTGTGTGGGTAGTTACAGGATGATGCATTTTTAAATACTGTGTAGTATTGGGCAGTATTTAATAGGCACCAAAACTGATCAAATGCTACAGGAGCCTGAAGGATCTGAAAGTCACCTTGAAAATGTTTTCTATCCTCTGATTTCAGTGGAAAGGAACTAGGGATTTGATGGTCCGTTCTGCAGGCATGTCTGGAAAGTTTTACTCTAAATGTGCTAAACTTCAGATATGTTATTTTAGCAGCCAGTGGGACATAGCTGTGTATGTGGAAGTCAAACTTAATTATAGCTCCTTTGCACTGTTTTTAAAGATCCTAGGGATCTTGTGGTAGACTCTTAACACCATCTACAATCAGAAAAAAAAAGAAATCATATTTACAGGTAGAAGCAAAACTCCTGCTGTTTTTCAGTCTGTGGAACTAATCTTGCTTTCTCTCCTCAAGGAATTTCCCTGAGATGGCTGTGGAAACCACCCGACATACGAATGAAGCTATAATTGCAGTGATAGGCTTTAGGACATAACTTGCTGTGCAATAACTCATGCTTGGGGATTTTGCAGCCAGTATTTCAGCTTCGTTTAGTACGTCAGCCATGGTCATTTCGCATGATGACAGGTTGCTTGGGAGAGTGTCAGGAAGCCTTCCGAAAGCTAAGTCTTGGCTGAGGCTCCCTTCCGCATGAAAGGCCAGCTACGTAAAGCCACGCCTGGCCTGATCTGGTGGTGGTTGTTGCAAAAACCCGAAGCTTTTGTACAAACAGCATAGAAAAAAAATGTATCTGTAATATTTCCCCTACTTGTTTTCTATCCCCCTCTAAGGAGAGATGCAAGCACAGGACACTTCTGGTGGAAATAAGTATGTTGTGCTGATGCTAATCGGTTAATGGGAGAGTACAGCTTCATGGGGGCGTCCTGAGGCAAAGGGGAATAGCTATCTGCCCAAGATACAAATCTACCTGGAAATAAGGAGAAAAATGGCACTGAGAGAAGATCAATACTGAAGCAAGAAACTTTGAAAACTCTGACCTAAGCATTAAGATTTGTGCAGAGACAGCAAAGAGAAGGCTAGAGATGGAGCAGGATTGAGAGCCCTATCAGGTACAGAGAAGCTTTCACCCCGGTAGAGGCTGCCCACAGAGACGCAGGAGGAGGACAGAAGCAGATCTGACCGATGGGCGGTGTGTGGAGGTCTGGCCATGCAGAGGGGCACCGGCCGTGGCGTGCTGCAGCCAACACTGGCTGAGCATCCCCGCCCTGGGCACCGGGCGGCATCCAGCTGCTGCTGCTCTCCACAAAATCAGAAAGTTACAGATCTTTCGACTTTGCATTTTGTTTGTGGCTCCGCATTAAGCAGAACTGAGCCAACCCTGGGAATCCAGCTCCAAAGCCGTATCACAGCGATGTGTGATCGTCCTGGCGTCGGGGGAATCAGCAGGCGGTTCAGATGAGTTCGAAGTGAGAACAGAGGCAGAGCACCCTGGCTTTCAGGAACTGATGAGGATGAAGCATTCTCTGCTTCCCTTAGCTTTTCATGTATGATTTCATCTACTTTTAATAGTGCATTAAAACATTGCGTTGAAAATGTGCTGTTCAGAGTTACTGCCAGGTAATCTTGTTTTTCTTATTTTGGATACAATAAATAACAAACCCGATAAGAACAGGGGAAGGGTGAGCACTAGTGTTCATAGCGTGGCATGGTCGCTTCTGCCTGGTACGAAAATTGCATTTCCATTTCCACTAACATTGAGGGAATATTCTACTTTTTGTTTTAACCCCTTACTACCAAAGACTTGAGCATCAAGCAGATTGAGCTGTACTGCCTCGAGCTGTAACCCCTGTGCAATGCTCTACCGGAGGCTGCTTCACCACAGCAGTGTGTTGCAGTCAGTGGGCTGCGCGCGGGCGTTTTCACTGTGGCACCGTCTGTATAGTGCACAGGTATCCAAATGTGGGTGCAGCACCCGTTGCTGCGCAGCGCTGCCACCTCAACTGCAGTGTTCCTGTGTGCTGCCTGGCACTTGTTAAAGTACAGTATTGTTTATAACCCCTTACCCCGTTACTTTCTGGCGGCAGTGTTTCACCCAGGCCGTGTTTCGCTGGGCAGGAACACGACAGAAACATGACAGACCTCTTACCCATGGGCTTTACACCCGTGGGCGCTGCAGGGGTCACTCAGCTCCCGGCGCTGCGTGGCACCCAGGTTTACGGGCTGAGCTGCCCGGCAGACTGAGCGTGTGGGAACGTTCCGATACAGCCCGCGTCGGGAAGGGAGCGCCCGAGCTGAAATGTCAATACAATCTGAGGAACGTCGATACCTGCTGGAGAGGAGGGCTCCAAACGCTTTGGAGCTGTCTTTGGGCATTACAGTTATCCATTGCCGAAGCTTTCGAGTGACCTTCATCGTTCCCAGCCTTCGTTAAATATTAAAAGGTTAGAAGAAAGCGAGGAGCAGGTTTGAACTAGTTCCTGTCGAATCCCTGCTCCCGCTGAAGTAAATGGGTGTCTGCTGGCTTAGTGCCTGTCTCATGCTGCACGAAAGAAGACAAAGCTTTGCTTGGGTGCACAGCGCCATGGGCACCGTTACACGTGTGGCTGCGAGCTGTGCGGTGCCTGTGCTGAGTGGGCTCCTGCCTCTGTGCCGTGTCGTTGCAGTGAGTAACTCCTCTCCCCGTGGCAGAGGCACGTGGGTTAGTGCCCTGCATTTCCCACCCTGTCCCGGAGGTTTGTGTTGCTTCAGGCTGCTGCAGCCAGCATGGGCATCCAGAGAGTTGAGTCCTGCCTCCTGGTCCCCAGGATGGGAAGGACATGGAGCTGCTGGAGCAAGTCCAGAGGAGGCCCCGGAGATGCTGCGAGGGCTGGAGCCCCTCTGCTGCGAGGACAGGCTGAGGGCGTCGGGGTATTCCTGGTGACAGGCCAAGGGGAAGGGCCTGAAGCTGCAGGAGGGGAGCTGGAGCTGAGCTGGGAGGCAGCAATCCTTCCCTGGGAGGGTGCTGAGGCCCTGGCACAGGGTGCCCCGAGAAGCTGTGGCTGCCCCTGGCTCCCTGGCAGTGCCCAAGGCCAGGTTGGATGGGGCTTTGGGCAGCCCGGGCTGGTGGGGGGTGTCCCTGCCATGGCAGGGGGTGGCACTGGGTGGGCTGGGAGCTCCCTTCCCACCCAAAACATTCTATGATTTATCATCTGCCACAAACATTGGGGAACTGCAATCAGCAGCCCTTCTCTCTGCGGAGCCCCTCTGAAGTGCGGTGGAGAAACTAGACCATTATTAAATAATGCTCCATGGCTGATTATAATGACAGAAACTATACTCGCAATCTCTAGGTGGATTTGATCATCAGTCATCTCCAGTTATTAAGTTCCTAAGAGAGATGAGAGTAAGAGTGCATTTAGTTCTTTCCATTTATAAGCCCAATTACCAAACCATTTCTGCCCAAGCACAAAGCTTGTCAAGCTTAAGTGAGAATAAATATTGCAGGAAGAAACGGAAGATGGCCGGTGACAGAAGGACCAGCCCGAGCAAGGCTGCGGTGAAGAGCTGGCGGGTGGAAATCCTGTGCGTGGTGTTCAAGGCAGGGGGGTTTGGCCAGGCGCTGGTCAGCGTTCGGCACCCAGCAGCATCCCCCTGGTGCCTCCTCGGCAGCGCGAGGGCACGGGGCTCCCCTCCTTTCTGCTCACTCGCCCCCTCTGAGCGTGTTGAGTGAAGTCAGTTCAAAGCTCATCACCAGGCTGCTGAAGGTATTGGGGTATCTCTGTCCCTCTTCAAGAGGAAGAACAGTCCGGGTCCAGCGTACCCACGGCGCCCGCCAGCGTGTCCGGCGGAACGCTGCGGCTCTCAGGTGTTTCTCTGGTTTTTGTTTCTTACACCACGGTTTGCCATTTCTTTACGTCTTGAAAAAGTATGTGTGTTTTGACAGTAATAATTTGAGATTTTTTTGGGGTGGTGCAGACAAAGAAATGAGAGAATGAGATGAACGACAGTTTAATTAATCTCTATTTCTGATTAAGCAGTCAGGTAGGTGGATCGCAGCGATGGGTGGGTACAGACCTGCTCTCTGGGGAGATGGGATTCAGCAGCCGCAGCGGGCGGTGTAGGTTCGTACACGATGCTCGCCCTCGTTAGTGGGAGGGAAAGGGCACTTCCACGTCCCCTGGTGCCTCCTGGCTTCGCACAGCAAATGTGGTCGTGGTGGCTGCGGTCTTTCATCATTCCAGCTCTGACGTGCTCATCTGAAGGACAATGAATCAGCTGAAATCCGGATGTGTGACTGCAGAGCGAAGCCCAGAACCTGGCGTGGGCGGCCGTGGGGTTCCTGCTCCTGTGAAACCGTGCGAGGGCGGGCAGCGGCACGTCGGTGGGCTCTGCCCTGTGTTCACCAGCGTCGCACCAGTGAGTGCGGAGGCACGGGTACCCTTGACGCTTGCCGAAGGTGAGCGTTCAGCTGCTTGAGTGCGTTAGGAAAACCAACCATTGAAAATAGGGCTAATCATTCAGGAAAATGTGTAATTAGACATGGCTTGTTCCAGTCTCCTTTTCTGAGCAGGGCTTGGGAAGAGGTGAGGCCATTACAAGTACAGATGTTTCTCTCTGCCCTTATCTATCTCTAGATTCAAGACCATGATCTAGGAAATAACACTTCCCAGTTTTCTCCCTTCTTATTCCAAAATAATTGCTGTGGGAAAATCTGAGTTAAAGTATTTTGTACTTCTTAGCTGTACCCTTTAAAATCAGAATATTGGCAGTGAAAAATCTATTTAAATGGGTTTAATCTTCATGTATTCCCATCTGCTGGTGGTGGTTCAGAATTTGGAAGAGCTTTAAGTTGCAGAAGACGGATGGATGGATGGAAGCCTTCACCGTTACAGCCAGTGCCGATGCCGGGGAAGTCGTGGTGACTTACAGCCACGGAGCAGCCGGCCCGCGGCGCGCTCGGCAGGCCTCTGCCATGGCCCTCCTCTGCACCGCGTGCGTTTCAGCAGTGCAAGCGCTCGTTGCGCTTGGCTGAGGTCCGTGCTCGCGCTCTCTGGTGGCTCTGTGTAGGCAATTAACAAATTTCCAGATAAAGGTTTTATTTTTCTGCCTCTTGGACAACGGGCTGGGATGATTTAAAACTTTAATTAGGTTTTCCAATTCCATATATAATTAATGGCACCTCTCCCTTGCTCCTTACTCATGTCTAGAGCAACAAACGGGCTTCCTTGCAGGAGCCTCTAACAGAGGATTTCTGCGGTGTGTTCCCCGCTGGGTGCTGAGGGAGATGCTGGACCTTTTGCCAAGAAGGCCAGTGGCATTCTGGCCTGCATCAGGAATGGCGTGGCCAGCAGGACTAGGGAAGTGATAGTCCCCCTGTACTCAGCCCTGGTGAGGCCGCACCTCGAGTGCTGTGTCCAGTTTTGGGCCCCTCAATACAAGAAGGACATTGAGCTGCTGAGCGTGTCCAGAGAAGGGCAACGAAACTGGTGAAGGGGCTGGAGCACAGGTCTTATGAGGAGCGGCTGAAGGAACTGGGGTTGTTCAGCCTGGAGAAGAGGAGGCTGAGGGGAGACCTGATCGCTCTCTACAACTACCTGAAAGGAGGTTGTAGTGAGGAGGGTGTCGGTCTCTTCTCCCAAGTAACAAGCAACAGGACGAGAGGGAATGGCCTCAAGCTGCATCAGGGGAGGTTTAGGTTGGATATTAGGAAAAACTTCTTCACAGAAAGAGTAGTGAGGTGTTGGAACAGACTGCCCAGAGAGGGGGTTGAATCGCCGTCCCTGGAGACGTTCAAAAAACGCATAGACGTGGCACTCCAGGACATGGTCTAGCAGGCATGGTGGTGTTACATTGACAGTTGGACTTGATGATCTCGGAGGTCCTTTCCAACCTTAGGGATTCTGTGATACTATGGTTTGGGCTCGTTGCCTGTCTGCAGCTGCCGGTGCTGGGCAGCGTTTGCAGAGCCAGATTCATGTTAAGTCCTTCTGTCTTCAGCTGAGCCGTCCAGGCTCCGTTAGACTGATTTACCGGTGGTACTTTTAGTAGATTAATGGTGCCTGCAGTGGAAACGCTGCCCTGACTGTGAGAGACGTGGCTGAGCGCTGCGCGTACCCGTGGGGGGAGGCAGACTCGCTCTCAGGCTCGGACCTGCAGCAGTTCATGCACCCAGCGTTCGGAGTGGAGCTCTCTGCGTTTATGGTCTTGCACAAATAAATATGACTGCAGCCATCATAGCCCTAATTTACCCGGGGTACGTCGTACCTGGAATCAGGATCAGCTTCTGCTTGCGTAACGCCCCAGTCAGCACAGTTACTCGGTAGAGCTGAGATTAGTGGGAACAGCAACAGGGGGTTACTAAGAAAGAAGCCCTGGTTCATTTTTGGAGGGTGCCTGGCCCGCGCTCTGGTTGCGTTCCCCTGCTGCCCAGGGTTCCCGTGGGGGTTTCACTCGCACCCTCTGACAGGTCCCTGTCCTGCCATGCCCACGGGAGAGGCCGCTTTCTGGTCAGCTTGGCTTGATAGCATCAAGAGTATTGTTACCTTTATTTCTTTTAAAACCCATTTAATTTGTCATTGAAACAGTGCTTCAGCTTCAAATCAGTATATAAAAAATAAAGTGGGACTTCATCTCACTTTTAATGCACATTTTAAATATTCATGCTCCTATCAAATACCAAAACCTGCTGTTTGAGCAGAGAAATATACTAAAATGGTTTAAACAATTACCAGGGTAGGATTTAAAGCCACTTGCTTGCTGTCATGGTCCCAGATAGCTGGATGCAGTGACTGCTTTCTGAAAGCGTTTAGGGATTTGCTTATATTGGATACGGATATCTGCAGATGGTTGTGTTGTGGGTGTCTGGGATAAACCCCCTTCTTGGCTGGCTGCTTCTGGTTGGCAAGGTTTGGTGATGGGACATTGGCCGTGGGCTGCGCAGCCCACGGTGGGGCAGCCAGGGGGGCTGCGGAGGTCGGGGCTCCGCGTGGACGTGCCGTGTGGGGCCAGGCAGGACTGCGCATGCAGTTGGGACTGGCGACTGCAGGCAGGTCTGTGGCAATGGCTCTGGGTCAGGACTCGGAGCTGGAGGAGGAGGTAACTACCTGCTTTCTGTGCGCTGCGCATTTCTTACTTCTACCAAGTTGCCAGCAAGATGAACTTTTTTCCCCCCTCCCACATTTATACAAGAAATACTCAGAGTAAAAATAGTAAATGGAGTAGAACAGAAAAATGAGACAGGATTATTTGTATCCTCATAAGAAGCCTAGCAAAGCAAAGTAATAGGCAGGAAAACATCGTGAGTGGGAGAGGCGAAGGCACAGTAAATATCCAAAACTTCTCCGCGGTTCAGCAGCTGTTCCTGTGTTATTAGTCCCAGCCCTTCCGTATTTATTTTCTCTCTTTCTCTCTCCCTCTCCCCCTGGTGCTGTATGAACAAAAGCAATTGTTATTGCCTTTTTACGAGGGAGTCAAACTCTCTGCAAAGAGTAAACAATTTTTCCATCAGTGGTGTTCATGATTTATGACATACAATGCCAGTAAATAGTTCTTCTGGTAACGTGCTGGGCTGGTTCCCGGGTCCGTGCTTTCCTGTGCCGCTGCTCCCCGTTACTCCGCTCGGGAGCAGCGCTCCGTCCTCCCGCAGCACTGCCTGCTGCAACTGCTTGTGTGCTGCAGCAGCGCCCGGCGCGGCTCGGGGCGGGCGGCGCGCGCTCTGCTCGGGGGTCCTGGTTCTAACGGCCCGGGAACGCGTCTCCCGCGGAGGCGGTGGGCCTGAAGCAGACATCTGCGCCGCCGGCGGCTGTGTGACTGCGGGCCCCGCCGTGGCGCTGGGGCGGGCGCTGAGCCCGGCTGCTGGGTTGTGAGAGCTTGCAATCAAAATCGAACGCTTCTCTAGCGTTTCATGGCTTTGTAAATATTGATGATTATAAAAAATACATGTGGGAAGGGGAGCAGGAGGGGGAGCTGCCTGTGTGTCGCAGCGGTAGTGTCGGGAAGACATCAGCACCCTTGCGGTTCCATTTCTCGAGGTCCTTACTTGCTGCTACCTTCCCATCGTCGGAAGAGGGTGACCCGTGAGACTCGGGGGTGCGGGCAGGCGCGTGGCGCTGGGTCAGGATGGCAGTGTTTCCTTTGTACTCTGCGTTGTAAAATGTCCCTCTCTATTCATTTCAGTGAGCATCCTTCAGAGTGACTGCCACCTGCGTTGGTATCAGAGCCGCGTGCAGGCTGCCGGGTAGCGCTAAGTCACTGATAACACCATTATTCAAGCAGGACTCGGCCGCTGCTGGAGGTGCCCCCCTCTGAGGTGCAGTGTGAAAACAAGGTCTCACCTGCAGCTTCTAATTAAAAGCCACACAGCACTTTTCACACCATGTTAAAGATGTTAATTGGGGTGTTCTGGCCAACGTCCAGCTGGCTGGTGGAAGCCCTGGTGGCTCCAGCGTTCCCTGCAAAGGGGAAAGGGTTGCTCTGCTTTTTTTTTATTTCTTTCCTAAAAAGCCGTGGAGTTTTGAGAGTGGCTTTGCCAGGGAAAGCACCTCTACAAGGTGGAGATCAGTGAAAATACCAGATGTTGCTGCCCTTGCCGTCCGTCGGCACTCCTTTCTGCGCGGGTCTCCTGCGCTGCAGCTCTGCCGTCGGCGAGCGGCCGGGTAGCTGCCTGCTCCGAGAGCAGGCGGACAGAGACACCGGACGTACCGGCCGTGGTCAGGCTCCCGGGGCGCCGGTGGGCAGCTCTGCTTGCCTTTAGCACAGCTACCAGTAAGCACATTTTGCAGCGTTACGGCAGTTGTGATTCATTTACAACGCAATGAAATGAAATTGATGGACGTAAACCAGCAGGAAGCGTAAGTAATGTGGTGAGGACTCAAACTGCCTAAAAGCAAATATTTAAATATGCTTCTTACGGTGAGTTACAAACTGTGTACCAGCTGTGGTGCCCTCCACTGAAATCTGTAGTTGGCTCTGACAGTAATGTTAATATTCAATATATTCAGCTCATAATCGTTTTCTTTCTCACTGATGTGTTTGTCTGTCTCCTGCTGCATCTTTGTCTCTACCCAACCCGTCCCTCCTCTGCGGCGTCACTTTTCCTGTGCTGGCACCAAAGCGGCCGCACACCATCGCCGTTCCGTTTGTGCGCGCCCAAAGCCAGCTACGTCCTCTGCGACACGCTCTGTTCTTTGCACAGCTCTGTA
Organism: Psophia crepitans; assembly: GCA_013399095.1. Classification (NCBI taxonomy): domain Eukaryota; kingdom Metazoa; phylum Chordata; class Aves; order Gruiformes; family Psophiidae; genus Psophia; species Psophia crepitans. The sequence continues at coordinate 176,192 of VWZZ01003908.1, forward strand.
TCAGCGAAGGTGCGCAGGCACCGCAGCAGCTTGCTCCTCCCTCTCTGCTCCCGCCTTACAGCCGGCGCCGATGATGCCGAAGCCCTGGGGAGCAGCAGCGCTGCGGGACCCCACCCGGGTCCGGGCGTCCCCGCGGGGAGCTGCCCCGTCATTTCGCAGGGCAGCGAGGAGTCCCTGGCGCAGGGCGAAGCGTGCGTCTCCTCGGGGCCGGCCCTGTGCTCTGTCACTCCCTCAGCACAAACGCGCCCAGAAATTACTTTCTGTTACGCTGACTGTGGCCCGGCCACCTGCTCGTTAACGAGCGTTGCGTTTAATTGCAGTGAGATGAATTGCGGCAGGTTACGCAAAGTGGGTTTATTTAACTTCTGCACTCTTCTCCGTCTTAACCCCGTCGGTTTTGCTGGTGTGTGCTTCAGATGTTAATCAAGTATTTAATGAAAGGCCTAAATGAAAGTTAAATTAGATTTCATTCCCCTCCTAATCTGATTCTAAGGAAGCCCAAAAGCCGTGGGAAAGGGCGATATAATGGCAAAGGCATCTTTTTTTAACGTTATTTTGCTGTCACTTCATACTTACGTACATACATACAATGTTCAGTTGAAGGGTGATTACCCCTAAGTTCTACAGGACAAAAGTCTTTGGAACCCCATATGACTTCGTCAGGGCTGGTTATTTTGGTTTAAATACACGTTCTGGTGGTGCTGTATTTCCATATATGCGTCTCCTCCCGCTCCCGGTGTTTGCACAGACAGAAGATGACTGCCAAATACTTTTCCATACCCGTCCTGCAGCCTGGTTGCAGGGAGCACGTGTTTCCCAGCGCAGCCCTGGCCGGGGGGCAGTGACCCCTGCACTGACGCACCCCGAGCCCCAGGGGGGCAGCAGGAGCTGGGCAGCACCCGTGGGTGGTGCAGACCTGGAGATGCTCCATCTGCTCCCAGGCTCTGCGAGTGGGTCTTGGTGTGTGTCCTCGCTCCACGTCCACTGAGTGTTTGCAAATGCAGAAAAAGGTGATACTTCGGGTATGGTTTGTACTTATTTTCCATTTAGGTTTTATTCCCAAAGCAATTCCGTTCTTCTGCGATTTCAAGTTACTGCATTGCTTTGAAGATCCCAGACTGGTTTGGGTGGGCAGGGAGCTCCCAGCCCACCCAGTGCCACCCCCTGCCATGGGCAGGGACAATCCCCCCCAGCCCAGGCTGCCCAAAGCCCCATCCAACCTGGCCTTGGGCACTGCCAGGGAGCCAGGGGCAGCCACAGCTTCTCGGGGCACGCTGTGCCAGGGCCTCAGCACCCTCCCAGGGAAGGATTGCTGCCTCCCAGCTCAGCTCCAGCTCCCCTCCTGCAGCTTCAGGCCCTTCCCCCTGGCCTGACCCCCCCTGCCCTGCAACCAGCCCCTCTCCAGCTTTCCTGCAGCCCCTGCAGGCCCTGGCAGGGGCTCCAAGGGCTCCCCGCAGCCTTCTCTGCTCCAGGCTGGACAAGCCCAGCTCCCTCAGCCTGGCTCCAGAGCAGAGGGGCTCCAGCCCTCGCAGCATCTCCGGGGCCTCCTCTGGACTCGCTCCAGCAGCTCCGTGTCCTTCCCGTCCTGGGGCCCCCCGAGCCGGAGGCAGCACTGCAGGGGGGTCTGAGCAGAGCGGGGCAGAGGGGCAGAATCCCCTCCCTCAACCAAGAGGATCTGCTCCATGGTCCTGCCAGACACAGAGGTGAGACTGACCGGTCTGTAGTTCCCCAGGAAGATCTCTTAGCTGTTTTTGTTTTAATAAATTTTAATTAATTCCACCTTCTCTGTTAGGTCTGTCCTCAGGAGCTAATCTTTCTGTGCTTAAGGGATGCTAAAATGCGGTGCTTACAATAATATGCAGAGTGTGTAGTAACCAAAGGTTGTATCGTGCTCACTAAAACATCTTGCTGTGGTGAGGAGGAAATGGTTGTTTCTTCCACAAATTTATACTGGCAATATTTCTGTGTGGAAAAACGAACATGCGAGCAAATCACACCTGCTCACACACTTATTTTTTTCTGGGTGCAGTGTCCAGCCGATGGGAAAAACTCCCAGGAGGACCTGGAGGCGCAGCGGGGCCGTGGTCCATGGCACTGGTCCACCACACCATCGCACCTGCCTCCCTTCCACGGTTTTCATGCGGAAAACAACTGCCCAGCAAGTGTCAGCCTCCATGCGGTGTCTTGTCCTGATAAATCCCTGCAAAGGGGGGAGGGTGGAGGTGTGATTTCCAAGTAATAATGTGAAAATACGTCCTGGGACAAGCAGGCACCTCAGGGTGTTGGCAATATCAAGGGGAGTAGATGTTCCCTTGAAAGTTCTGGATATTTAATTTGTACAGGAGATATACCGGTCCATAAAGATGGTCATAATCGGATATAAATCTCATAGTTCGTTTGCAGTTGGCATTGCACGGTAACGACAGCTCAGGTACCTCAGACTCACGGAGCTGGAAAGGGAGGAGCGTTAACGGAAAGTGCGGCGTCCATCCCCGCCGCCGAGGAAGCCGCACTGCTCAGGTGAGCCCTGCGCGTCGGTCTGCGGCCGCCCCGGGCAGCAGCGCCCGTGCCTGCGGCGTTTGGCTGGGCCCGCTCGAGGTGACCGAGGGAGGAGCGCTGCCCTGAGCATCCCCGGGGGCCGCAGGGACCCCGTGTGCCAGGGTATCACCTCGCCCGTGCAGTCTGTTAATTAGTTAATTAACGAGTGGGCTGCCCCGGTGGGAGCGGGGCGAGCTCAGCCCCATGGGGCTGGCAGGCGGCAAAGCCACCCTCGGCAGGGAGATGCGTTCCCCCGATCGATGCAGGAGGGAGGGAAATGGAACAGTCATCAAGGGCGGCAGCGCCTGGCCCAGGCTCCTCCATAAAGGATTTTCCCCGGGTGGCACCGAGCGGGGGTGGCAGGCAGTTGTCCCTCCGTCTGTCTGTCCTCTGTCCCTGCACCTTTCGCTCCCATTCACTGGGGTCTCGCCAAGCAGGTCAGAGGAACTGGGTGATAGAACTGAAAATCAGTCATCACAGAGAATATTGGGGATTTTAGTTTCAGCTATTTCAATTTTTATAGCAGATTTTCAGGAGTCTTGGAGAAAAAGGAGACAAATTTTCAGGACACTGCTCAAAGCAGCATCTCTTTCTTTCTCAGCCTGCTAGCAGAAGGAAACATTAAATGGATCACTTGTATAATTACTTATTTATTATTTATTGGTCCTACAGAATGAAAAACCTGCCGGTGGCTCATTTCTTACTGGAGGTTTCTCTCTTCGGCCAAGCTGCACCTTGCAGTCGCCTCGCTGAAACCACCCTTCCGTACCCAGCGGCTGCTCGCTCCGCGTCAAAGCGTTTTCCGTACGTTTTGTTTCTGTAGGGTGAGTCCACACAAGGAGCTGAGCGTTTCTGTTGTGCCCTTCTGCCCTCCCCAGCGCGAGCATGCAGTGCTGCTCCTGGAGCCCGCCGGGGAGCTGCCGAGTGCGAGATCCCGTGTGTTGCTGCAGGCACCGAGGCAGCGGGTGGGCGTTCGGGTTCCAGGCCGAAGAGGTGAACGTGAAACAATCCTGTAACCGTTGCTCTGGCATATTCCAGGACCTTTCCTTCCAATTTAAATCTGAAAACATCACTACCCTTACTAGTTTTACAGACCTGATTGTCGCTGTTACAGTCCCACGGCTTTTGAGGGAGTTGGTCGTGCTTGTGGTGGTGCTGGGCAGAATTCGAGCCCCGTTTGCACGGCTGCACGTGGGTGTGCACTGCCGCCTTCCTGCGCGGCAGCGGAGGCAGTTTCCCAGCACACGGGGTGCTGCGTGAGCTGTCGCCATGGTTTGTGGGAGCAGGGGTGCAGAACAGCACGTGCCTTGTGACATGGAGTAATTGATTATGGAGTCTAATGAACTTTCTCTGTAGAAAACCATAAAAGCATGCTGCGTGGGTACGGAGGTATTAGCCCTGTGCCTTTCTGCTCCGTGGAGGATCGTTGCATCCTTCCCAGCACCCGAGGATCGCACCCCCTTCCTCGCCCCGTTTCCATCGCCTGCTGCTGGTGCCACCTTTGCTCTGACCGGGAGGTCTGCAATCAAAGAGGCGTCCAAGGGCACCGAGCAGCTTCCCTGCTGCCCCAGAGCTAACCTGTGTGCGAGTCCCCATCAGGATCGAGGCCAGCTCTGGACATTTTGCAAGGGAAATGACATTAAACCACCTGTCCTTTCATTTGAGGGAATGCGCACACAAACGTTGCACCTTTGCGGTATTCAATCCCTTTGCCTTTCAGTCAAACTCTCAAGATCAAGGAGGTCTTCGTCTTAAAGCGGGCCATTTGTCCAGCCTTGTAGTATTGATTGCTGCCCTGCAGTTACGTGTGAGGAATTTCTTTGGGTTTGAGAATCGACTGCATGTAACTGGACTGCATTATGAATCCCCTCCTGCCACAGAGCGCCTGCCTCAATTGCTTTTTGGTTTTTTTCTTTCACTTCTGTCAATTTGCAAGTAAAGGTCATTGTTATTTTAAGATCTCTTGGTGTTTCAGGCAAAAGACCAAGTATGGGTCAGGCTTGACCCATTGATCGGTGACCCAAATGTCGGGTCCTTGTATGTGGTGTATCAGTTATGAGTCGTGGCATTTGCATCTCCCGTATTCCCTGAGATGGACGCTGGCTTTGATAGGCTGTGCTTGTTAAGAGCAGAATTAACTTCGCCTCGGTACAAAATCTTTGGTCCAAATGATGATGCACGAACCCAGAAAAAGGAGGCAGCTTGCCCCTCATTCTCTGCTGTGTTTGCACCTACCGCAGGGTGCACTGTCCCCTCTTTAATCGTAACGAGGAGGAGGAAGTTCCAAAGCAGAGTCAAATGTTTAGACCAGATTGAGTTGCTTGGTCTGGGCGGTGTTTCGGTGTGTTGGGTGCAGTTTGGTTCAGTTCCGGGGGACTCGTCCCGAGGTAAGGGACGAGAAGGTGGCAAGGCACGCTCAAGTGACCTGGGGACACAGGTAACTCTGTGCCCACCTCACCCTGGATGTGCTTGCCCGTCGTCTCCTCCCTTAACAAGAAACAATTAACAGTAAGTAGCTTAAATTCTTATTTCTTTTGCCAAAGTCTACTTTCCAGGTTTTGCTGGGCACTAACAACTGTGCCCCTTTCGTTACCAGGTAGAGCAGTCTGAGCCTCTCAGCTGGGTCTCTCTGGTTGTGGTGAAACCCCCCGTTTTTCTCATGAGGCTTTTCTCTCTATTTCAGTGCTGTCATCTTGGTTTTCTCAGGCAATAACTTTTAGGGGAAAGCAAACAGAACCGCAGCAGCACACTAAAATGGGGGCAGGGAGTACTGTTGTCTGGGAAGGAGAAGCTGAAACAAGCTGGTTTATCTTTTAGCGTGCAGACATATGGTTCAGGCACGGGGTCGCCAGCTGGACTTACTCATATTTTAACCTTTGCAAGAAGACGTAGAATTCACTCACCTAATGACAATTGTCACAGTTGTCGGTATGATTCGTTAGGATCGTTACAATGGAGGTGGCTGGATTCAAAGAGAACAGCAAGGGATGTTTTTTCAGTGAAGATGTGTACGGGGAGGTGAAAACTCAGTGTTTCAAACCAGTAGATAATGGCAAAGTTCATCGCAGCAAAAAAAACCCAACCCCACCCCAGTGAGGAGTGGTGCCCATCTCTGGTGAAGCCGAGCAAGTAACACGTCTGTGCCACCCAGTTCTGTTCAGTTCTCAGACAGGCGAGATTCCTTCCTCTGTAGTCACAGTTCCCATCTAATTTCATGCTGCGACAGTCCGTTGTGACCCGTTTGTGATCGAGGCCCGTGAACATCTCATGGCTCTGACTTTCCTTCCCGTGACACTGAAGTGCAGGACTCTCCCCGTGCAACGCACAAGCCCAGAGCACGTGCCCAGCCCTGCCGGGAGGGTGTGCGTGTCGCCAGCTCTGCTCAGCGCGCGGGGAAGGCGCAGGCATGTGCGGAAGCTTATGGGCAGCACTGGCAGAATTCACCTGCGAGGAGCGTGCAGAGCCTGCAGAGGCAAGAGCCGGAGAGGAGGGCTGGGTGGGCGCCAAAGGCGTTAGATGGGTTTGCCCAAAAGCGGTAAAGATCCTTCCTCTGGTTCATTACGGAGCCGCTGGGGCAGGGCCGATGGAGACGTGCTTCTGCCTTGGGAGGCGTTTCGTGGGAGGAACAGATACTGCAGTGAGAGCTCTGTCACGTAACGTACGCGGGCACCGCAAGAACGGAAGGTGGAGGCTGAACCAGAGGAGCGTGCAGGCTTAACAGGCCGGGAGATTAATCATTGGAATAAAATACTACGCAAAAATGTGGATTTCTGTGTTTTCTAATCAAGGTTGTGTGGTCATCTGTTGTGCTTAGCTTCAAGTTAGTGGCTTAAACAGAGATCACAGAGTCAAATTCTGCAGCTCATGTTACACAAGCGCCCAGCAAGCAGATTAATTAGGAAATTAGATGATCTGCCTTGGACCATTTTTCATGTATCTTTCTTTTTTTTTAAAGGGTGGATAGATTGGTCTGCCCCCATGCTTCGGCTCCAGCCTAAATGGAGAGAACTGCTGGTTTGTGGCTTGGGCAGTACGACCACGGGTTCGAAGTGTGGCGCGCTGGTGTGAAGCAAACAGGCTCTGGGGTTGTTGCTGTCCAACAACCCGGGCAGGCTCTGGGGACCCAGCGGGGCGGTGATGGTGAAGAGAAGGCAAGAGAGGTGGGTTCATTCTTTTTATTTAGACAACTTTTATTAACACCTTGATGTACTAATTGAATTATTTGTGTTCTAAGAGTCAATAATATTGCAAAAAAAAGGTCTCCCTCCTTACCAGGACCCAAAGCTGTTTTTCTGTCCTTGTCCATGTTTTCTACTGATGCGCCGTCACCTCCACCGAGCCTTGTCCTTTCGGAGGCTGCGGGACACTGTCCCCAGCCCCAGCGGTCAGCCTCCGGGAGGAGAAAAACCCATCAGTGCGAGGGTTTAACTCATCAGGGGAGCGATCGGAGCGCGATGCTGTATGATTGCGTCTCCGGGGAGTCCCAGCCCAAGGCGGAGGGCTGTGTTCCCCATGGCCCAGCGAGGAGATCACCCAACAGCAGCCTCCCGTGTCCTTGCCCGCTGAGTGCAGAGCTTGTCTCCCAGAGACTGAACGTTTACTCACTCGCTGAGGAGGGGAAAAAAACCCTAAAAACACTGTAGCTAAGAAGGATTGCCATAACAATAGTGTTGTGACTATTTTGACAGTGATTTGCAAGGAGAGAATGATGTTTGAGAATGTGAGTCAGAGTTCCCAACACTCTGAATATATTTTTCCATGAAATTCTATCAGGTTTGATAACAGGTGATTATTTTCTTAGGAGGTATTTTTGCTCCAGGAAGAAACTAATTTTTTTTATTTTTATTTTTTGTAAACAAAAAATATCTGCTGAGAATATCTTTTATAGAAAATGAATGCATCTTAGGAGATGTATGACGAAAAGAGGAGGAAGCCGGTTCGTTATTGGGTGACTCCACTTTTGTCTCCCATAATTCTGCTTGGCAAAGTTACACCAAAATAAAATTGGAGGAACATCCTGCTGGCCCCGTACACAGCGGCTAATAGGAAGGGTGTCTGCTCCCGTGTGTAACTCTGTGCTTGGATGTGTGGGGGTTCCCAACACGGAGCTCAGCATTTGCTAAGGAGGCGAGCAGGTCAGCTCCCCGAGAGACGCCAGCGCAGTCCTTGCTCCCTCTGAGCTCCCTGCCTGTTCCTTCTTTCTTTCTTTTTCTCTTTCCTTCCAGTTAATAACGAACGAAGCAACGTTCCAGCGTGTTGCTTTGTATTAGGTCTTCCCTGTCTCAGTTCTGTGGTCACCCATGTGTGTCACCAGGCTGCGTTGCATCACCGCGCGTCCTTCATCTGGCAGGGGCAGGGGGAGAGCAGCAGCCCTAATCCCCGGCGCGAGCGCTCCTGGGGCGAGTGCCTCAGTGCAGCGAGGTCAGCTTCGCAGCCGCGCTGCTGCCCCTGCGAGCCCGCCGCCGCAGCGTGCCCGTGCCTGGTGCGGGACCTTCTCCTGGGGTCGGTCACTGTCACCTTCCCGGCCGACGCGACACATGGGGTCCGTACGGTGCCCCGACATTCTGCGTCTGGTTCTTTTGCCATCAGCTCTGAGGAAAGTCTTTAGCATTTTAATATCACATTAAATTCTTAACCCCCAGCACAAATGGTGCCAGCGAACGTCAGAAGTGATGGAACTGCCACAGGAACTGTGGAGTTATTAAAAAAAGAAAGCTGCAGTAGTGAATAAATCCTTCCCTAAAATGCAAAGTAATGAATAATAAATACAGGAGCTAGTGAAGATATCGGTGCGAGGTGCCTGGTCCTGCTCCTCCCTCCCCGTGGCTGGC
>VWZZ01003908.1:184581-214347 GCA_013399095.1 Psophia crepitans
CCTCGCCCGCTGCGGGGCGGGAGGGACGCCCGGCCCCTGTGAACAGGTTATGTTGTCGACATCTCAGCCTTCAACAGCTAAACAAAAAATAAAAGGAAATTATTAACAGCGTGGAAAGCACTTAAGGACTTCAGGTAATTAGAAAATATGTTAGCGCTTTCAAATGAGTTAAATTAAATGTGTATTAAATAAGTACCTAAAGAAAAGCACGTGCCAGGCATTAAATGAGTTACCGATAAAACGTTTTTGCGGCGTTACCCAGGAATGTGGGTAACGTCGCTCAGCGCGTCGGTGGGAAGCGGGTTGACTGGGCAAGCCTTTAACGCCTTCGCAAGGGGGGGTTGGGTTGGCGTTGCCTGCCCCGGGGCAGCAGCCCGTGGCTGATGGAGCAGGCGGGGTTCTGTCAGGAGCACGCTGGTGTTGGCCGTGGCTGCGCTGCCCGCAGCCGGAGGGGCCAGGCAGGGCTGCCCGTCCCCGGGAGCCGCCTGCGCCCCAAGCCGCACAGCTCCCCAGCACTGGAGGTGTTGTAGCCAAACCCCTGGACCTCCTCCTGGCCCGTGCCGCGCCGCGGGGCACCCGTGGGATGGGTACCAGCCCGGGGCCTGGGGGTGCAGGGCAAGGAGAGCCAGGGGGGATGGCAGACAGAGCCCGGGGTTTTCAAACAAGCTCTGGCAGAACTGTTCAAGTATTTTAATATTATTATAAATATTTAAGTGTGTTAAGTGAAAGCGTGTGTGGGTGTTGGTTCATTGAGCATCTCTGAAATGAAAATAACGAAACAGATGACCTCTGCTAAATGAAACAGCGGCCCCAAAAGCTTTGCAGGGCACGGTTCAGCTGTGGAGCCTTTTGACAGTTAACACTAACCGAAGGAGCGAGCGCTGGGGTCAGGGCTAATCCTCGGGAACACGGAGCTCTCGGAGTTTGAAAGTGCATTTGATTGCTTCAAAGGCAGCTCTTGAAATAAAAAAAAAAATTAAAAAAGAGCTCTCCTCCACCCCCTCCACTGTCTTTAAATTCGTTTTTCACGCTCGCCGCTGCCCCCGGCAAGTCTGCACCAGCCCAGGGGTAAGACACAGGGAGGGACGGAGGGATGGAGGGAGGGGAGGGATGCCTGGCTGTCCTGCAGCCCCTCCCAACCCAAGGTGATGGGACAAATCCCAAGGTTTTCATAGTTTTAGTCATTTATTGGACAAAATTACTAATACCACCTGCTCCTGTAATGCACAGCACGATCTGAGTTTGTGCCGCCGTATCCTGGGGTCTGTCCCGGTGGCCCTGGGCTCCCCTCTCTGCCCGCTGCCCCTCGCCGGCCGCCCCGGCGGAGGTGGGGTGGGGGGGACGCACAGAGCTGCTGTATCGGCCTCGGCTGGGTGTCGCTGGTGGGTTTGCCTCTGATTGTGGATCTCCTTTCAGTTCAAGCTTGCTTCATCTTGGCTGTCTTCCCCTAATCCGATTGCATTCGATACGTAACTTGTACCATTTTAAAATTGCCTCTATGTCCTCCGCAGACTTAACTAACCAGTAATGAATCATAATTTTATTGTACTTTGGGCCATAAAAGTGTGTTGTATCTTGCCATGAAATATCTTTATAAGCCTCAGCAGCTGTTTCATATCCCCTTTTTGCTTTATTTTATTTCATTTGAGCAGCGATCCGCACAGCGCGGGCACACCGAGGAGGCAGCGCAGCGCTGTGTATCTTTCACCGGTAAATAGTTCTTAACTAATAATTTGATTCCTCCTAGGACTGTAAAGCAATGACAGAAATTAAAAGAAAAGGCTGATCAATTGGAGGATGAAGGGCAGCGAGCAGGAGCAGCGGTAGGGGCCAGCCTGTCCCTGGGAGGGAGGAGGGGGCGCAGGGCTGCTGACACCCTGCGCCGGGCGCGGCCGTGCCCTGTGCGTGGCCACCGCGGCCCCTGCGTCGCCCTCTAAGGGTACCTTAAAACTGATGTTAGGACTTTCCCGTTTCCTCACTCGCCGCAGAGCGTGTCTCCTCTGTTGCTCGTTTAAAGCGATCTTCCCAAACCCAAATTTCGAGATTTATATGTAAATGCAGTGTAGATCAATTAAAAGATAAACCCAACTTTTATGTGGGAATGTAGAAGGAATAAGCTCAATAAAACATAATTCTCGTAGCCCGATCTTTGTATACAGTGATCAGAAAGCAATTAATCGGATTATTTTTTTTTATCCCTCAATAATAATTTTCCACTTTGTGGTCATTTTTTTTCCTATAATTTATAGTTGTAAAATATTTTTCTATCAAAAAAGATAAGCGCTGTGCAGAGGATCTGTTCTGATCAAAGAGGCAGTGAATCGTGCTAGGAAATACAACCCAGGGTGACCCTTGCATGAAAAATACTGTCATCAACACTGCCATTCTGTGTGTATTTCACAGAAAAACCCTGCTTTGGGAAGCACCGGGTGTGCTGGGCTGGAGGCAGTGGCAGAAGTGAGGTGCTGGAGGCGGGATGCTGCCCGGAGCCGGCTCCCGCCGGGCATCAGCATGTGCAGGGGCTGCCCCGGCAGGGCCTGGCGGGGGGGACGCCCTCGGACACGTCGCTGTGCCCAGAGCTATGGCTGTGGCTTGGCCCGACAGCACCAGTACCTTGCCTTTGCTTTTCAGGGGTGGCGTTGGTTTGTGCTCTACTGAAACCATCATAAAAAAAAGCATATCTCATGGCAGTATAATCACCTAAACTAGCGTTTCTTCTGATGAACAGTCCTGCAGGCGACATAAACTTTTCATTGCCCTTGAACTTCACCCGTGCTACGCGTTTCGGGGTTTACCTTTGGCCGAGGTGCACGTTCAGCCTGGCGGTGGCTTCCCGGGCGCGCCAGGGCCGTGCGGTGCCGGAGCACTGGGGCCGCCTGGTCCGTACGGAGCAACCGCGTTGGAGCCAGCAGTCTCGCAGGCTGGCTGCCCTTGGGGGAGCCAATGTAGTTCAGAATTGTACAGGCATGCGCATCTGCTGTGCTTGACAGTAAGGTGCTGGCTCCCTGCGTCTGCTCCCAGGCGCTGTACAGCCAGCTGCGGGGAGCAGGCGGCGAGGGCTGGGGGTGTACCTCGTCCTTGCGCTGTCACGGAGGAAATCAACGGGGAAGGGAAAGGCACGGTGTATAAATTAAAAATAAGGAGCAGCAACAGAGGCAAGGCTGGTACGGCAGCATTTCCCGGGAGGACGGAGGAGAAGAGAGGAACTCATTTGGCCGCTCTTAATTTAGACGTGCTCAGGGACTTCTCTCACATTGGTTTAGATTTTTGTGACTGTTTGCTGGAGAATTTTTAAGAGGTTCTTGCTGAGTCGCCATGGCAACATCTGTATAGCAAACGCTGCATCCGCTACCCGGACGGTGCAGCCGCCTTCCCGGGGAAACAGAAACGTGCTTGGATTTTTTTTTATTCTCTTTTGTAGCTTTAAGAGTTGAAAATATTTGATAGCTGTAACTCTCAGCCCAGGGTGGTTGCGGGGTGGTTTCGGGGCAGTTTGTGGGCTCCTCTGCAGCATCCCCGTCTGTACAGGGCGGTACAGCGGGGGGGGGGGGGCAGGACTCGCGCTGTACCCCGTGCACCTGAGCCTGGCAGAGGGGGAAGAGTAACGGTGACCTGTTAAATGTTCAGTGTGAAAGCTGAAATAGCCTTCATTTTATAAACCCTAACGACAGGCATTTGGGGGGAATCAAAGGATTATACTCAGTTTTTCTTTTGCTTCTTTGAGGTGGGGGGCCCGGAGCCGCTGTGTAATTCCCCGTGCGCTCCGCAGCGGAGCAGACTCGGCCAGCGCGGTGCTCGTGCTCTGCGCCCGGTTCTTGGGTGCTCCGCTGTGCCACGCCGGGCTGCTCCTGGGCCCCAGCAGCAGGGTGCGGACAGAGGACGTGAGACTGGAAATCGTGACGTCTGGGAAACTGCCTGAGCGGGGGGTGTCCCCGAGAGGAGCAAGGGGCAGGATGCCAGCAGCCCGCGGGCGCGGGGCTGAGGACAATCAGCAAAGGCCTTTATCTTCTGCTCGGCCTGGCCGCCAGGGCTGGAGCTGCCCTTTGCTGGTCGGGCGGAGAGGAGGAACGTGGCAGGGGTGGTGTGGGTCCCCTGCTCGGAGGGGGCACCAGGGCGTGCCAGTGGCCATCGCAGGCACCAGCAGCAGCGCCTCCTCCGCACCTCCCGTCCTTTGCAGAACCGCTGAGGCTGCTGCAAGGGCTCCGACCGGTGACGTTAAAGTTTGGTGAGGCTCTGCATTACTAAATCATCACAGTTTTCCTTCCCTTCCTCCGTGAAATGACTGAACACACCAGGAGGGGGATAGGGGATGTCCGAGACGTCCGAATCTCATGTGACAGCAGCAGCAGACAGCCCCGCAAGGTCCCCAGACCCGCTGCTGGGCAGATGTTGCCCTGCCAGGGCTGCGCCTGCTGCAGCCCACGGGCAGGACGAGGAACGTTCCTCTGCTTGAATGGAGCTTTTTGATCCCCACTCTTGATTTTTATTTCAATTCTCAAAAAAGTCCACTTTAGCTCTTTATTTTAATGCAGAGAACATTGATAAAGCTTCATTTTTCACTTCTTTTTATCCACTTCGAAAGGAATTTTTAGTACTTTATTTTTAAAATGTGCAATTTGTGGAAGCTGTAAATAATTTTTCGTGGTCATCTTTAACAAAAAGGTTTTTACTTTAATTTTTCAAGTCACCACATACAGATCTTGTATGATGTGGAAAAAAAAACCAAACACAACAAAACCAACAAACCTCTGTTTTTGAGGAGTTGTTTTGGAATGTAATAAAACCACGTACATCAAACAACTGCACACAGATGGTGATTCAGCAGCTCTACTTTTATTCCGTATCAGTCAAGCCCACCAAAATATCTTGGGTATTGGGAATGCAGGATGTTCAGCTGTAGAAACACTTTTGTGATTATATCATGGCTATTGATCAGAACTCAGTAATTTGGATCTCAGAAGATACTGAAAGTTCAATCTGAAGATCAATCGATTTTCTCTTTTCGCAGCCCTGGGGTTGCGCCCTGTCCCGGCGGGTCTGCCCTGGGCTCCTCTCGTCGTGCACTGCAGCGATGCGTCTGTCACCGGCGCTCTGGCAGGGATGCATCTCTGGAGGTGTGTGCAGGGGCAAGAGCAGCTCCAAGCTGGTGAAGGGGCTGGAGCACCAGTCTGATGGGGGCGGCTGAGGGACCTGGGGGGGTCAGTCTGGAGCAGAGGAGGCTGAGGGCAGACCTGATGGCTCTCTGCAGCTCCCTGACAGGAGGGGTGGGCAGGGGGGGTTGATCTCTGCTCCCCAGCACCAAGGGATGGGACAAGAGGGAACGGCCCCAAATGGCTCCCAGGGAGGTTTAGGTTGGAGATTGGGGAAAGCTTCTTCCCTGAAAGGGTGGTCAGGGCTGGGGACAGGCTGCCCAGGGAGGGGGGAGTCCCCATCCCTGAGGGGTTCAAACAGCGTGTGGCTGTGGCACTGCGGGACAGGGGGCAGGAGCAATGGGGGGGGTGGGTTGGCTGTTGGACTTGATGGTCCCAGAGGACTTTTCCAACCTTAATGACTCTGTGATTCTGTGATTCCAGACGAGCTCTGCATTGCTCCAGACCTGTGCTAATGCGTCCCAGCATTTGCAGCTTTGTCTTTCCTCAGGCATTAGGCAGTCGGCAATAACTTGAGTCACAGCTCATGGTTTTGTTTTAACCACGGAGCATCTACAGACGCGCTGGAACCATTGTTTCCTCTACAGCTGTCGGCAGAGGGTACGGCATGTTCAAAGCTTGGAACGTCTGACTGTGCTGGGGTCCCGTCCACCACGGGTCTCCGCAGGGCTCGCCTGGCCCTGCGGCTCGCGGTGCCGTGGCTGTGCCATTAAAATCCGCTGTCAGAGGTGTCTCCTTGTAGAAGAGGAATCTGCAGCGTTGAGGGGAAGCGTACGGCGTTGGTCCTTGGGATCAGAAGGGTTTCGCAAAGGGCCCCTTCGCTCACCGAGTAGTTTCCTGGGCAGCCGTAGCAGACGGACACAAACTTCTCCAAAATGCCGTTGGTTTTGCGCTGCCTGTAGGAGCGTCCCGGTCCCACCCAGCAACTCCTGCTCCGAGTGCGTGCTCGGCAGTTTTCTCCGTGCCCTCGCCTCTTGCTGCTCTGCCCTCAGCCGTGGGGGCTGCGGCCCGGCGCCCCGCCGTCGTGCTGCGGCAGCCTTGGAGCCCCGGCAGGGCCCGGCCCGTACGGGCACACCGGTACAAGCTGCGGATAAGCGAATGAGACCGAACTGCCGTCCGCAGCCTCCCGGCTCTCCCACATTAACATTCTGCAGCGGTGCGGGGCATCGCCCTTCTCCCCTTCTCAAGCAGTTTGATTTAGAGTTCATTGGTATTCCCAGTGACGGCGGTAGGAAAACTTCCATTTATCATGAGTTGTGCCTCTAATGAAATATCCATTTCCCAAATCAACTGCTCAAATTTCCTGTCACTTGAATGACTTGGTACAGCATTGCCAGTATTGCTTTCGAGTGCTAACAGCGCTGAGCGCTAATGCGCAGGGGAAGGGCTCTGAGCCTGTAAAAGCTGAGGTTTCTTGCCAAAACGAAGGATACGGCTGGCAGGGACAGTTTTTCTACAATCTCTGCACTCTTAATGCTGTCGAATCTGTGTGCTTATAGGTTAGCGCTCGCCTGCTGTAATTTTTACTTATAAGAGCTCTAAGTATGGAAACTGCAATCTGGTTCCTGCTGTCGATGGAAGGAGTCCTTCCCACCTTCTCTCCTGGCTGTCCCACCCCCGGGCTGCCCGTCCCCGTGCTGACATTCGTCATCCTTTCCTCTGCGCGGCTGTGCTCTCTGCTCGCCCCCGCTGTGCTGCCGAGGGCAGAGCCTTTGAACGAGCCGTGAGCAGCGTTTCACCGTGCCAGCGGTCACGGGCTTATTTCATTCCTTCACAGAGCTACTGGCAGCGTTCTCAGAACACCCTACGAAATGATGCGTCATCCTTCAGACTTCATGCCAAAACGTGGTATTTTCAGGATTTTGTTTAAAAGGTGGGGCTTTAAGCCAGCGCCCGTTCTGCCTGGTGGTCGGTTTAATCCTCTCTGAGCTCGCTTCAGGCGGCGCTTGCAGGTTCTGCCGCCGTGGGCAGGGCTGGGCTGGCCGCGAGCGGGGGCACCGTGGGGGCACCTCCCGCGGCAGAGGTTAGAGAAGATGCTTTGTGAGAGCAGCACTGGCCGCGAGGAGGACGCGAAGCCTAACAGAGCACACCGAGCGGGCCGTGGAACCCAAAAATCGTGTCAGTGCATCCGCTTTGGAGGAGTTGGGGAAACCAGTGCAGACTGGCCTCGCAGAGGCCACTTTTCAGGTGCTGGAGAAGGAGAGGAAGAATCGAAAGCTTTACCTTTAGGAGATACCAGAGAGAAATGGGAGAGGAACCGCCATGGGGCATGTGTCCTTCCTGGTTCCTAGCGGTGAAAATATTCCTGAGAGTATGAAAAGCTAATTAATAATTATGGTGGGAAGAAGGGCAAAAATTAAAGACATTTTTTCTATGACATTATATTCTGTATTCTGGTTTCTCTAAAAATAAATAATATCTTATTTGTGATTTGTGTTGTTAATTTAAATTACATTTTTCTTGAGTTTGAGGGACACGGTTTAGTGGGGAATAGGTGGTGGGGGGACGGTTGGACTAGATGGTCCTTGAGGTCTCTTCCAACCTTAATGATTCCGTGATTCTACGATCACGTTCGTAGTGCCAAGGCTGTGTTACCTGTTCCATGGAAGCCAAAGTCCTGGCCTGTGTGTTTTGGGATTCCAGTTTCGAATCACATTATTCACCTCTGCCTCTGCGGTTTTATACGGCATCCAAGATATGTGCTGGCAGTGCATTCGTGTGCGCCAAAAAGATGTTTCTGGTTTTTTTGTCTTTATGAATGACCACATGATTTATTTGGAATACACCAAACGCCAACAAGTACTCATGCAAGCAGCAAGCAAAACCTCACGGCAAACAATGTGACGCTAATCTGCTGTTTGTGCTAAAATACAGAAAGGAAATTACTGCTCGGCTGTCACGAAGCTCATAAAGGAAAAAAGAAAAATGCCACCGAAAAGGAATAAGCTTCAAAAGAAAGTTCCATTATCAGTTTGTTTCATGCCTTGTAGCTCCAGCTGCAGACAATCTCGTTCATAAACACACCCTCAAGATAAATGGCAGGACAATTCCGTGGTGTCAGGGAGATAAAGGCACACGTCTGCTCTGTTTGGGGGAGGGAAGATCTGCTGAGGCTACGGCTTTATTTTGTTACATCTCATCACCATCTTGGGGGAGAAAATGAATATGTATTGTCTGTTATCTTGTCATTTTTGAGCCAAACATCTTAAAATACATTTTCTGTGAAATCACCCTAGGGATTTCAAGACCGGAATAAATTATTAGAACAATTTGAGCTTGGAGTCCCAGTACGTGCTTTAAACATGGCAAAAGCTCTTCCCAGTGTACAAGACTTGCTTTTGCTTGGTAACCAAGGAGAAGAGAAGGAGGAGAAAAAGAACCCAGAGCATACTTGGCCTCGGTGCTTCTGCCAAACAGGTAAGGACTGAAGCTTAACATGCACGAGCTGATGGGAGCACTTAGTGAAGCTCTCCGAGGGCTTGAGCGGCAGGTTGAGTAGGTGTGGCGGACAGACCAGGTGCCGAACGCCCTTTCAGATTGCAGGGCTGATCCTCCCTTTAGGAATTTGTTGATGCTTTCTCTGCATTATGTTTTCCTTAGGCTCAGTAACAACTTGACAAGAAGGTGTCTCCCTGGGAATGCCCTGGGACAGGCAGCAGATGCCCTTACCTGGCTGAAGGATCCCCTGGCTGCCTCCAGCAAGCGGTGCTGGCTGCAGCGCCCGTGCAGCACCACGCAGCACAGCAGCGCGGGTTGCGCAGCCGCCCGTCCCCAGCCTGCCCTGCCCAGGAGGAGAACTCCAGGTACCACTTCACTTGGCCAAGCGTTCTGCCCCGGCGAGGCTTCCCAGCAGGCAGCTAGATCTCTGCTCTGACAGCTCTTGCGAATACGTAGTCATGGTCTGACTTCAGCAAGATCACCGCGCTGCCCCTGGAGTCGGCTCACTGTGAAATGACGTGATGGTATTCCAAGTGAAAGCAAATGGATAGCTCGTGTGGGAGGCGGTGCTGCTGTGAATTCCATAAAGAGGGTCAGTTCCCTCCACAGCCTGCCCCCCTGACCTGCCTTCTCTGCCCCGCGCTATCCTGCAGGCAGCCGGGGGCTCGTGGCGCTGCTGGTTGCCCCCCGCCCCGGGCAGCACCGGGCTCCTGCGCCCCGGGGTGCTGCCAGCAGCTCTGCAGGGTTTGCTGGCCCGCGGGCAGCGAGCCCCAGCCTGCCATCGGCAGTGCCACCGGTGCCGGAGGTCCACCCCTGGGGTGGGCACGGAGCCGTCCGTTGCCTTTACGTTCGACGCATGTCTGCGCTGCAGGGGGTGACGCTGGGAACTGTGTTACCCTCATAATTACAAACCCCCATTTTGCAGAGATCCGTTCTTCACCACCGCATCGTGCCTCATTGCTGAGAGGCGGTTTCCAATCTGAAAGCACTTAATGAGATAATTTGCAGGGAGCTTTAACGAGTTTCAGTCATTTGTTGGCTCACTCCCACCATCACAGTGCTGACTCCCTGCAGCCACTTTCACAGGTGGAGTTTGGTCCTGGAAATTGGGTGGTTTTTTCAAAGCACTGAAGTCTAAATCATGTCATATTCTCAGTGAAACACTCGGAGAGTAAATGTAGAGTCCTGGAGAGAAAAATGTTATTCCTGATTTTCAGATAATGGAGCTGCAGCATAAAAATGCCCGGTGCTGAGTAATTCTGAAAGCAGAGCCAAAAATAAAACCCCGGATTTTTTCCCCAAGTGAATTTCAGTCTCCCATATCCACAGCAAGAATAAAAGTTTAATATCCATCAGTATCAAAAGATTGCAGCTTAGATTTGCATAGATTGTCCTGCTGCCTGGTCACACCGGCTGCGGGCGCTGGGTCCCGCCGGGTGCAGGCGGTTAGCAGGCGGGCAACTGATAGCATCGAACGGTAACACCTAAACCCCACTCTTGTTCATTTGTTTTGTCCCTGCCAATGTGCATGTTTAGTATCATTTTAGTTAGAAATTACAGATTTACTAAAGGATTTATTTCTTTTTCTTCCAGTGGCAGCGAGAGAGCTAAATCCTGGACCAAAGCCCCGGCCCGGGAGCCCCGGCCGGTGCGGGATTCAGGCACGAGGCAGCCGCACAGCCGGGCCCGTCACCTGCGGCCTCGGGTTTGGGGTCACTCTCTGTACGTGCAGCCTCTTTAAGGCATATAAATTGTGTGTGATGACAAATACTAACGGTACAAGGTGCTTTGTGTGGAGCCTGTACATGGTGTGGCACAAAGACTGCTCTAGAGGCGTGTTGCCAAGGCAAGCGATGCTCCGCACGCTTGGATGGACGCGAGGGAAGGCTGAGCTGCAGACGCAGGTCACTCTGATTTTCCTGGCTGCAACACAGGGAATTCTGTTTAAATCTAAGAAAAAAGCCTTTTCCTGTGCGGGCAGCTGAGCGTGGGATCCACACTCCCCCTGGGCAGAGGAGGGTGCTGTGCCCTGCCTGGGCCAGGATATGGCCCGACAGCAGCCGGGACCGCTGTAACCCCAGTCAGAAATGGGAAATGGTTTTGAAACGTACCGAAGGGACTGGTGTTTATGTATCTCCCCAGCAGCAACCGGAACGTTCTCTGAGCAGCTGTTCGATGCTAGCCATGAACTGTCCTTAGCTGCGGTTTGCAGTCCAAAGGCCTCACAGTAGTGGGGGCATTCAGGCTTATTTGGAAACAAATAATCCTTCTTTCTAGGACAGCTGTTGGATTTAGAGCTGGCCGTGATTTCTAGGAAGGAACGTATGTTTTTTTGTGTTTGTAGGTTCCCGTGTTTTATGGACGGATGAACAAGATCAGGTCTCAAGGCCAATGGTATTTACCCTGGAGGCGCCTTGGGATGTTTGCTTTGCGTGGCTGGGGCAGGGACAGGGTGCGGCTGGAGAGGAACCAAAATTCATTTATCCTGAAGTTTCCCAGACTCTGCACTCCCGCCCGCCCCCTCCGCAGCATCCCTCTTCTCCCACTGGCCCTAGGGCGCCAGGACCCCGCTCCCCCCGACGACACTTCGCACCCCTCTATTTAGGAATGGCTGTTCCGAATAACCCAGTGCATTGGAAATCTTTGTTCTGCACCTCCAGACTGATGTGGAAATTTGTCTCAAACTTGAAGCCTATCTGAAATCAATAATATCATCAACTTCACCCGCATTTACAAAGATAATATTTCCATAATATTGCCTGATTTCACAGGGAAGAAGAAAGGCTGTGCAGTAGAAAAAGTCGTAAAAAGTGTTGCAGTGAAGCAGCATTAAATCCTAGAAAATTTTCCCAAGACCATTAATTGAACTTTGTTGCAAGATTTAAATGAGATATTGAAAATCAAACGCTGTGGCCTAGTTTTAATTGCCTGTTTTCCGATAGAGCATAATCTGAGAGATGTAGTTTCTGGTTTGTATCTGTAAAGAAAGATTCAGCAACCCCCCCTGGAGAACCGGTGTCATCTGTTTAGTGCTTCAGAGATCGACAGAGCATTTAAAATTATTTATCTTGTCTGGGCGCGGGTTTCTCAGCCGAGTTGCCGTGTGCCAGCGCACTTTGGGGAGTGTTCGTTGCCGGTGGTTAAATCCTGTTCTGTGGGGCTGCCGGAAGCAATGGGAATATCGCCATGTACCACCGCCAGAGCGTCCGACACCGCTCTGCGTCAGCATCGCCCTGCCAGGAGCTTCCAGCGGCGTGGGGGGTGCGCCTGTGTGTACACGCCGACACCCGTTAGGAAGGGGCTGTACCCTTCCTAATCTGTACTTCAGATTTTTTGGTATGTAAAAGCAGCTTCACCTCCTGTCCGGTCCCGTCCCCGGCCGCTATTTATTGTCATGAACTTGGTTTAACGTTGTTGGGGTTTTTTTATTCCTGTGCTGTGTGAAAGGCAGAGAGCATCAGTAAATGCCTGTATTTAGTGGTATTACTTCCACATACCCTTTGATACGCAGACCAGCTCGGTCTGTGTGTCGGGGGGTGGTTGCTGTGTGCTGTCCTGCCTGCACACCGACCCCCGGACTGTGGGCTAACCCGGGCACGAGGGTGCCCGGCAGGACACCAGGTTTTACCCTCTACCTCCCCGAGAATGACTTGTCTTTCAGAACGGAGGGGCACCGTTTGCCATTGCTCACTGTCTATAAAGAAATCCTTGAAGCAGGAGGACAGGGATGTTCCAAACGGCAGTCGCTGGCGTTGCAGTGATTCGTGGGGCAGCGAGCCCAGCGAATACCCTGGCAGGGGCAGGCAGGGCTTGTCAAAGGTGGGCAGATGCTGGACCACATCAACACAAAATTACGGTAGGGAGACATTTAACTCGGTAGGTTCTGCGTCCAGAAACCCCGCTCCTCGCTGCCTTTTCCGTATGCACAGACTCTTCTGCATTTCACTGTCAGTCTGTCTATTCAGACAATAACTTCTGAATGTTTTATCATCAGAGTTCACTAAACTTGATTTTTTTCCACATCACAGATGCTAAAAAAGGAGATGAAACGTGCAGTGCGCGAGGAGCTTTGTCAGTGAGTGCAGAGTGAAGGGTGCTGCTGTAACGCCAGGCACCGCTGTGTGCCCCTTGCCAAAGCCCTGGGCACGGCAGGGTGCCTGCAGACCCTTCCTCCGGGTGCAGCTGGTCAGCTCCTCATGGCTGCGTGCGGCACCAACACAGTGCGGAGTTAGGTGGCCGTGAGCTGCAGGAGGGGAGCTGGAGCTGAGCTGGGAGGCAGCAATCCTTCCCTGGGAGGGTGCTGAGGCCCTGGCACAGGGGGCCCCGAGAAGCTGTGGCTGCCCCTGGCTCCCTGGCAGTGCCCAAGACCAGGTTGGATGGGGCTTTGGGCAGCCTGGGCTGGTGGGGGTGTCCCTGCCCATGGCAGGGGGTGGGAACTTGTTGGGCTTTGAGGTCCCTTCCCACCCAAACCAGTCTGGGATTGTGCGATTCTACACGCGAGGTTGTTTAAAGGTGGACCAAGCAGAGCTGCATGGCAAGGGCAGGAGCACTTGGACGCCTCCATGCAGGACTGCAGTGCCCGGTCACAGCAGTCTCTCCACCCCCCCACGCCGATGCAGTGCAATTTGTTTGCTGCTGGGTGGTGCCGGGCGAGCTGATGCAGCCAGCCCGCTGACGTGAGATCCGTCACAGAAAACCCCGGCACCGGCGCCCTGGGTCCTGTGTTTATTTGTAACCAGGTGACAAATGCCGATGAGCACCCGTGCTGTGCCGCTACACGCTGAACCCCGCGGTGTACTGCACACCCCGTGTTCCTTGGCGCGTGGGGCGTGATGGCCTGGCAAACACTCGGGCAAGGACCGATCCCCAGCAGCTTAAAGTGTCTGTTTGTTCCACCAGCAAATAGAATGAGAAATGTCAACATTCGAACTTTTTTCTTGGTTGGCTTCTTGTTTTAAACTGCCGGCTCGTCATGAGGAAGGAGAACACGCGCCTCGTAGTGTCGGCACTGTGGAGGTAGGTAACGGTAGGCACCACCCTGGCCTGAATTGCGGTCGGTGCTTTGTGCCGCGGGCGGCAATCCCACCCCATGGAGCGCTTGGGAATGGGGCAAATCAGGGAGGGAACGGACCGTTCTGCTGAGGTTGGTAGTTCAGTGCTCAAGGACTGCACTGACATTCGTTCCCTGTCCTCGCACAAGTAGTTGTGGCCGCGTAGCCAGGTGTTTTGAGACAAGGACAATTGAGGTGACAAAAAAATGCGCTGTCTTTTGGACTTCCCCTGTTTCCACACGTATCCAGCAGTCCGTTTGTCAGCTCGGTAGCTGACACGTAGGAGCAATTCCGTGATAAACGTTCAAAATTGTTTCTCCAAAGCAAATCGCTGCAATTTCCTGCCGTGTGTGCTGGGAGGACGGCCGCTCCCCAGCGAGAGCCTGCGCCCTGCCCTTGGCTGCCGCAGCAGAGCTGAGCACCGACCTCTGCGGGCCGGGTGTGCGGAGGGCACGCTGCTGTGCGCACCCTGCCGTGCACACCCTGCCCTGCACACACTGCTGTGCACACACTGCCCTGCACACGCAGCTGTACACACACTGCCCTGCACACGCAGCCGAGCACACGCTGCCATGCACAGCCAAGGCCAGCAGACGTTGGCGTCTGCCGCGGCAGTAGGCGAGGATCGTGTGGTTAACCCTAACTTCTGCGCTCGAAGGGCGGCGAGCTGGCTGGTCGTAGGTGCGGCACGGGAAGGGCGGTGTCCCTAGGACTCTGTGATGAGAGATGACCGGAGATAAGAATTTAATTGCGCAGCTGGAGGGTTTCCGAGCCTGCCCTAACGCTGTTCAGGCTGTCCTTATTCAGAGCGAAGCCTTGAAATGCAGCTAGCAGGAAGGTGCCTGGTAATTCTCACGGGCTTGGGATCAGAAGAGCCCAGAGTGAAATACAAAGCGCAAAGCTGAGCCTCAGCCGCACCCTCACTTCGCGTATCCCCAAGTTGATAGCCAAAATTTACTGATTGATTTTCTTCTGCCTGCGTTGTCTCCCACTGGTAACAGAAGGTACATCTTTGTGGATACAGCGTAGATAATGTTTGAAGAGAATCAAATGGTCCTTTTTTATTGTGAAATAGTAGCAGGAAAGTGAACTGCTTTTTCACGGGAGTTAGTGTCTAGCAAGACGCGGGGGAAAGCGGGTGCTGTGCCTGCAGCACCCACTGCGCTGGGCTCTCCTGCGCTGCTGCTCTGGACGTCAGGGAGGCGGGAGCTGCTCAGCACAGCGGGCTGGTGAGGTCTGCGCACGGCGCACGAGTCAAGGCTCGCCTCTTCACCTTGCGCTTGGGAAAAGTCCCCTCTCAAGTCATTCTTCTATTTTAAATTTACCTAAACCACTGAATATTTGATGAAAACAAAACCAGTCCGTCCTGCGCCCCTGCGCCTGCCAGCGAGTGCCTTGCGTTGGGGCCTCGGGGCTCCCTGCAGGGCTGCGTTTGGTGGGTATTTGAAAAGAAATGTACCTGCGGGATGCACCTAATCCTGGTTTTCAAGCGTTGTAGAGGAAACTCGCAGTATTGGAGACACGTGGTTCATGGTAGAGAAGGTTTAATGCATCTCGGTAGAAGTGAATTTTTGATGCAGCAGCAATCCGATAAGAGCCATAACGTCTCCCTTAATGGACAAGTAAAGAACTCCAGAGAAATTAAAATAATTCACTGTATTAATACTGCAGGTTGAGCCATAAACAGGACATACACTCATGAAAAAGAGACCAATTTAAATCCAGAGGGTATTGGCTCTGTCCTTCCAGGAAGGTGGGCAGCCGTGTATCTCTTGCGGCTGGCAGCAGCGGGCCGGTGGAGGGATCCTCCGCGCCAGCGTGGCTCATTTCCCTCTGCCTTCTCTTCCCAGCAGAAGCAGGAGCTGCGTATTTTTTCCCGGAGTCGGTTACGGGCCACGGCAGCATTCATTGCCTTCGCTGCGCGTCGGTGTTCGCCATCGCTGGAGCGTAGGCTGTGAGACGTCCCGGTTAGCGCTGGGTAACGGCAGGGCGCCCTGGGGGGGATGTGGCTCTCAATCCGTGGGGCACGTGCACGGAGTTTCATGTTGACTCTTCTGAATCTGTTGTCTCTGTGTGAGTCAGATCCGTACAGAAATGGGAACTTCTGACCCAAACTTAAACGCGCACTGCAAAGCCCCAGCCAGCCGAGCCCAATGGGGCAGCTGAGTGCTGCGTGCGACGGCAGGGGCACACGCACGGCTGGCAGGAGAGGCAAAATGTACACAAATCTGACAGCTTGGAGAGCCATGGTATTTACACCTGGAGAATGCTTAAGGAGAGTGGCCATAATGGTACATCTGTCACCCTCACTGCTGAGCCCTTCTCTACTTCTTTTTCTTTTTTTTCTTTTTTTTTTCCCACTGGGAGAAGGCATTTCCACAGAAGCGATAAACCTGAATTGCTTCTATCGACGCTCGGGAGCCGCAGCGTCAGTTCCCCGGGGACTGGTGAGCCGACCTCGCTAGTTTTAAACTGATTCCCAGTCATTCAGACTTCCCTCCAGTTTTTAATCTGGACATTTTAATCTACCACCAGCCGTTAAATACTCCGGTTTCTCTCATGTCTCCCCTGATCCGCTGGCCAAGCTTTCCATGCAGCACCGTGGTTTCATCAAAAGTTTTGTGTTTACGTAGGGTGAGTTGTGCTCCTAACGAGCTGGCTGGGCTGACGCCGGTGAGCAGCAGCGAGTACTAAGAGCTGCAGAAGGGCAGGAGGAGGAGGAGGGTGGACATGGGGCCGGCACTGCTGGAGGAGAGCAACCTGCACCACGGGGTGCTGGACCGCGGGCTGCCGGGTCCCCGTCCTGCTGGCTGCTCTCTGGGCTTCAGCAGGGCCCTCACGGGTGTTTCCTGGGTGATACTGGCCAAATCATAGCGCTTTCTCTTTGTTTTACAAAAGCGAGCGTGCCAAAGCTTTTAAATTTGAGATAATGACAGTTCTAAAGCAAAGCCGGAGGCCGGAGGACGCTGCAGCCCCTGCAGGCAGTGTAACCTCGGGCTGTTAAAGGACAGGTTGGATGTGGTACTCAGGGACAGGGTTTAGTGGGGAATAGGTGGGGGGGATGGTTGGACTAGGTGGTCCTGGAGGTCTCTGCCGACCTCAGTGATTCTGTGATTCTAAGGCGGCAGTCACACCGAGACGCCCCGGCTCCCACCCCCGCCGGGATTTTCGGTGAGCAGCGACACTCAGGTGGCCACACTCGACCAAACTCGCTTAGTATGTTAAACCAGTGTTGAGATTATAATAAAATTTCCGATTGGGAAGATGCTTCTGAAGGCACGGTAGCGCCAAACGGACCGTGGGGCTGGTGTCCCACCTGCTTGTTCTTGGAGGCTTCGCACCAGACCCCTCGTTCTCATGTTTTATTAACACTGTTAAGAGTAATCAGTACTTTATCCTGACATGTTTGGGTTTTGTGAGATCAGTATCCTTATAAAAACGTCATGTATCTTCTTAGAGAGGGGAGAAAACTTTATTGTTCATTTTAACCGTTTCTGTTGAGAAGAGCACAGGAGATGTGTCAGGTGCATACCATGTCCACGCTAACTCAGCTTGAGCACTGTGCAAAAAATAATGTGGTGTATTTTTATTCCCCTCTGACATTGTAGACACACTTCCATGGTGCAGGCTGCAGCGGTAACTGAGCCTCCAAAAGTGCATATAATGTGCGTAACACCCGGTGTGGGGAGAGAAATAATTATGGTGCTTAAACTCTCTGGCAGGTGTCAGGAATAAAAATGTTGTTTCTTCCTCATTTAAATATGTCGTCACGGCCTGCGCAGAGCCGAGTAGGCACCAGCGTGTCAGCCTGGGCTCGCTGCTGCCTTTGGCTGCTGGAGAACAGTCTCAGCACCAGCTGAGGGACCTGGGGGGGTCAGTCTGGAGAAGAGGAGGCTGAGGGCAGACCTGATGGCTGTCTGCAGCTCCCTGACAGGAGGGGNGGTGGTCAGGGCTGGGGACGGGCGGCCCAGGGAGGGGGGAGTCCCCGTCCCTGAGGGGTTCAAACAGCGTGTGGCCGTGGCACTGCGGGACAGGGGGCAGGAGCCTTGGGGAGGGGGTTGGGTTGATGATTGGGCTGATGATCCCAGAGGGCTTTTCCAACCTTAAAGATTCCGTGATTCTGTGATTCCCTGAGGGCTCTCCTGGGCCGGTGGCAGGATGCTGGTGGGAGCAAGGCCAGGCGGTGCTGGTGCAGGGCAGCTCAGGGCGGCCGTGCAGCAGGCAAGGGCTGGCAGCGCTGGTTCCTCTTCCTCACCGCCAAGCTGATAAACCTGCTTTTCATTCCAGCCAGCGGCAAGTCGTGCGCTTGCTCTCTGAGCCTGCGGTACCTGCTCCCTGGCGCAGCAGGGTCCATCACAGCGGTGAGGAGTGCAAGGGGTTAATGGGACGTCTGAAGCGGAATGAGGAAGGGGAAGGGAAAAAAGAAATTTAAATCAAGAAAATGTCTTTAAAACAATTAATAGATGTCGGTACATAGCTCATCAAATGCAGCGTATAGGCAAATTGCATCATTTTAAAAAGGTTAACACCTCGGCAGAGCTAATTGCTGTTCTCCTCTGAAATTCCAGTGTAATTTCTGATTTCTTACTCTGTTGTTTATCTTTCAGCTAAGTGGATTTTAAATAAAACAAATATTTATGCCAGTAAAGCATTATAGCTTAAATATTTAAGGAAAGCTAAGCAAACAAAACATAACAGTGTAAATATTTAAGGAAAGCAAAGCAAACAAAACCAGAAACCTACACAGCTGCAGGAAAGTACCTTAAAAATCTGAGGAAGAAAACAGCACAACCAAAAAATTGTAAGTCAGTCATTTAATCAGCAGGTGGAGTGTTTCTGTGTGTTAAACTGGTTTCCTCCAGGCGTGGGGGTTCTTGGCCCTCGCTTTCTGCTGCCGCCTCGGGCTGGGTTTTCCTTCTCTGCGTGTACAGAGCGGATCCTGCACCCCGTGGTTTCCCCCCGCAGCATGACACATACACACCTGAGCAAAATGCTGTGTGCCTCTACTGTTTATAATGCAAGATCCATTCCCTATATGATCTATAAGCAGGTACGTGGTATTTATTACGGCAGTGGTTATGTTGTCCTCCTCCATCGGGTGATAAAACACGTTTCTGTGACAAGACGCTCCAGGTCAGAAGTGTCACTTTATATATATGGTACGACACAGCTGTAGATTATACAGCTTGAAGCCGCCCGGATGCGATGTATTTAGCAGTTAAGGTACAAAACAATCTCCGTACGGTCGGTGCTCCCGTGGGACAGTGCGTAATTCAGAGAGACGGACGGTGATTTACAGATTTCGGTGCTCCTTTCCTCCCGGTGGTGCAGAGGCTGGAGACACGCAGGGCTCTGGGCCACGGACACACACACCTTCCCGTTTCACTTCTTTATTCTTACTCCATTTACATTTTCTTTTGATGGGCAGAATCTTGAAGGCGAGCCCAGACACTTTGAAGGAGCATACTTGGGGAAACATTATCTGCCTTTTCATCTCGCCTCATTTCTCCCTAAGCCTTGACAGGCTTTAAAGTCCTGGACTTGAGCGATTCCTTGTGGCACATCTTCCTCCCGGCACGTTTTCCCCTTGTGAGCAAAACCCAGAGTTTTTCATTGTAAATAAAAACAACCTCTGTAGAATTTGAAGTGCACTGGCTTTGAAGTTAGGATTGTGTTAAGCAGGGTAACGTGGTGGAAACGCTCCGTCAAATTACCTTCGTGGTGGTGAGAGCAAATGCCCGAGTGTCTGTTGCTGCAGTTGGAGCGATTCTTAGAGCAAGCTGGAGATAAGGAGGTTGGGAATGGAAAGGACACTGTCTTCTTTCTAAGGCCACTCTAACCAGAGAAAAAGAACTACTGGAGAGGGTGGGCATCCCCTGGAGTCCCTCGGCAGCCGTGTTTGCTGCCCAGCAGCAGGGTGGTGCCCCGGCCGACATTGCATCCTTGTGGCATCCCTGATTGTCACTGCTGGGCTTGGAGAAACAGGGTTTGCACAAAGCCCTGGGCTGCCTGAGGTGTTCCTGCTGTACCACTGCCGGGGGTGCGCAGGGTGGCTTTGGCTTTGGTAACGGGGGGCTGCAGGGGTGGCTTTGGGCGAAGCTGCTAAAAGCCTCCCCTGTGCCCAGCAGGGCCAATGCCAGCCAGCTCCCAGATGGACCTGCTGCTGGCCAAGGCCATCAGCAGTGGTGGTAGTGCCTCTGGGATAACGCAGTTAAGGAGGGGATAGAAAAAGCACCAGGAGCAATTGCGGCCCGACAGAGGAGTAAGAACATGTGGGAGGAACAACTCCACAGACACCAAGGTCGTGCAGAAGAAGGGACAGGAGATGCTTCAGGTGTTGGAGCAGAGATTCCCCTACAGCCTGTGGTGAAGACCATGGTGAGGCAGGCTGTCCCCCTGTAGCCCATGGAAGAAGAAGGGTGTGGTGCAGAGGTTCCACCTGCAGCTTGTGGAGGCTGATGGTGGAGCAGATACCCATCTGCAGCCTGGGGAGGATGATGAGGAGTGGAGGTGTTTTTGTAGTCTGTAGAAGGCCCTATGTTGGGGCAGGTGGGTGTTTGAAGTGAGTCTGTGCTGGAGCAGGCTCCTGGCAGGACCCATGGAGAGAGGAGCCAACGTTGGAGCAGGTTTGCTGGCAGGGCTTGTGACCCCGTGGGAGGGACCCACGGGAGCAGTTTGTGAAGAACCGCAGCGTGTGGGCAGGACTTCTGTTGGAGAAATTGGTGGGGGACTGTCTGTGGTGGGAGGGAGCCCAGGCTGGAGCAGGGCACAGTGTGAGGAGTCCTGCCCGGAGGGGGAAGGGGCAGCTGAAACAACGTGAGATCAACTGATGGTAACCCTCATCCCCCATCCAACCCCTGTTCCTGTCCCTTTGTGCCACTCGGGGGGGAGGGAGAGAAATCCAGAGTGAAGTTAAGCCTGGGAGCAAGGAAGGGATGGGGGAGGTGTCTTATGACTTGATTTTATTTCTCATTGCTCTGCTCTGATTTGATTGATAATAAATTAAACTAATTTCCCCTGAGTCGAGTCTGTTCTGCCCATGACGGTGNGGGGGGACCTGGGGCCCAGCGGGGGTCAGCCCCCCACCCCCCTCCCCACCCCGTGCAGATGGTGGCTGGTCGCAGAGCTGACTGTGCCCTGGTCCTCGCGTCTCCTGGCCTTGGTGCTTTCACAGCCCGTTCGCCATCTCGTTCCCGGGGCGGGTCGGGGTGACCAGGGCTGGCGGTGTTCCCCTCGCTTCCCACGAGCGCGGGTGTTAGCTGGTGTAGGTGTTCTGTGCCCTTAAGTCTGTTACAGCCTTATGTGCTTATTACTTAGCTTTTTTGTTAACACAACAAGCCCTTCTTGTTCCAAAGTTAGTGATTTAAATACTTACTTTTAATGCTTGTAGGTGATAATTATAATTAGTCCTTTCCCACACTGGAAACCTCTTTATTTATTAAGCAAAGGTGATATTTACTTACTTGCTCTAGGACTGGTGCTGATTGCTGCTGTTCAGAGACGGGCACTATATCCCGAGTTAGGATCCTCACTGATGAACACAGCGGCGTTCACGTACCTGTTATTCACTTTTTATTGTACTAGAAAATGAAGAGGGAGATATATTTATTGGATTAATTAACTTTTTTACTCATGATTTGTGTCAGGCAGCTTTTGGGTGTCAGTGAAAATTCATTTAAAAAGCAGATCGGCAGCACCTTCCAACTCCTTTACGACTCGAGCAAAGATACTTCAGATATGTTGAATGCATGAGGAGTTCCTCACGAAATATGTTTTTAACTTTAAAACCTTTTCTGTGCTAAATAATAGAAATACCAGCTGAAGGTGAGGAAGAGGATTGCTGGCGATCGGGTCATTGCAGGACGTGGCAGCTGCGAGTCTCGTGTCTCTGCTCCTGTGCTTCGTTCCCTTCTGTGGGGAAGTGGAAACCGGTTTTCCTGTTTTTCCACCTCCCACTTGGTTTCTGCACGTTGAATCCCGAGCGCTGGAGGAGAACCCAAGTGAACCAACGGAGATTAAGAAAATACTCCCCCTGCCCCTGCAGAAGAGCCTGCAGCCGATGGGTAACTTCCCGAGCAGCCTGGGGGGGTGTGACTGGGGGTTCCCCCCAGTTCAGCAGCCGAACAACCTCTGAAGCCCCTGGTGCCGTGACTGCTCGGTTACTTATTTGTTTAATGGCAATAACTTGAGAAGAACCTCTGTAAAGTTTGGCCTGATGTGTTCTGTACGTTGAAGCTTAGTTTTTAGATGGAAGGCTTGGTTATAGCTAATGGCGAGGTCTGTTACGGGTTTGCTTTCTCAGATCGCCTGCTGGACAGACCTTCTGTAGGTGTGGGTGGTGACCTGATGTAGAATAAAGTGGCCTCTTACCGTCGGAACTGCAGCGGAGGTCCCACAGGCAGGGGGGCGATGCTTTTAGCATCTCTAATGCGTCATGAAATGAGATGGAAAATCAGCGTCCTGTGGCCACGGGCACGCTGCCTCTCACTTGGGAATGTAGCCACTGTTCCTCGTGCCTCCCCTTCCGCCTGGAAAACCGGAACGCAGCCACCCAAGGTCAGCGTTCCTCCTGTCGTGCTGGAGTGAGCTGTCGCCTCACTGAGCTTAGGTTCTGAGTTTCAGTTCCACAGTGACTTTTTAAGAAATTCCTCTTGGGTTTTATCTTTTTTTGGCCAGATAGAAGCAATTCATCAGCGTCAGTGACTTTATCTTCGTGAGGGGAAGCTTTACGGGATTTACTTTATAGTTCTCCTCTGGTCATCGTGTGGCTGCCGCAGCTTCTTTGATCTCCCTCGATTTCTTCTCCTGGGCAGGTATGAGAAGGCACCAGCTGTGAAAATTGTCACCTTCAGCTTTGCAGACAACAGATTTCCCTGTGTTGTTCCCGTGTGTCGGGCTCACTGACTGCATGTGTCTGCAATTCAGACAGGGGTTTTCTCGGAGGCGGCGAAGGAGAGGAAGGCTGCGAGCGGCCAGCCCTCACCCACGCCTCCAGCTGGGTTCGTGTCTCTGAAACGCTGACCAGGGCTCCCCAGGAGATGACAGGAGACAGAAAAGCAACGTGTCATCAAGATGCTGTGATACTGCGAGAAGATATCAGAAGAGGCATAAGATAAGTTGTCGCAGGATGAAAGACCCTGGGCTCGGTCAGCCCCCCCACACGGCTGCACGGGCTCGCTGGGAAGGAGCTCCCTTGAGACTGGAGAAGGATTCCCTTGGAAGGAGCAATGTGGAGCACAGCACCATGGTGTTCTCCTCCACCAGCTGTAACACGGGTGCATGTGGGAAAAAATAGTCTTAACTGTCTACTCCTGTATTGCAACGGCTTATTTGTCCTGTCGGGGCAATGGGCAGCTTTTTCACGGCGAAGAAGCTTTCCCGTTGCCTTGCGTGGCACCAGGACTCAGCCCTGGCAGAACAGCCATGGGACAGAAGTGTTCAGCTGGATGTGGGCCTCTTCTTTCCTCCTAACCCTTGTTTCCAGCTCTGGCTAGCTTCCAGGCATGGAGCCCTGGGTCTGTAGCTGTACATCAGCTTTTAGAAATCTGAGCTCTTTATTCTTCTGTTCACAGTAATGTGGGTGGAAAGTTGTCCCTCCTCCAACTGTAGTTGTTGGTACCCACCAGAGAAAGTGGAAGCCCCTCCGTGTGTTGGAGGATGCCTAGGTGGGTTGGTGTGGCCAACATCTAACTGAAATTAAGGGGTACCTAATACGGTATTAAGGGAGCAAATTAAGGTTGTACAACCAACCTTCAGCACTTCCAAGCTCAGAGTGACTCCTCTGCAGTATTACCACCCTTCGGCGCTGCTTTCTGCGTGGGCCAGCGGCCGTACGCGCTCAGCACCCAGGTCGGCGCGTAGGTACAGAGCGAGGCTGCGGAAACTGTCCAGGGAGCAAAACATCAAACTGCCCTGGAGCGGGGGAGCGGGACTTCAGTGAGCGGCGGAGGCCTGCGCGTGCGTCGCTCGCGGGGGAAGGAGCGATGGATGTGTGTAAGGGGGGTGTTTCGCCTTGTCCAGGCGCCCTGCCCGGGGTCTGGTGCCCTCCGCAGCCTGTGTGTATGCATCCTTGCCCTCTAGTGTCTGCGTGTTGTACGTCACCCGTGCTCGGCCTGAGCAAACACGCCTGTCTGGGTGGGTGTGTAAGGGAACAACAGTCGGGCTTATTTCGTTACTCGGTGTGCTGCTCGTTTCCAGGTAAGAAGAAGGACCGCGCAGTGGTGCGGGGATGAAAAATAACGGAGATATTTCTGTTCAATTCTCCTTTCTGTAATTTATTCCTAAATTACACCTTATTTTGCTTTCCTAATCTCTCATAACCTAGTTTTTGGTTTCTGTGTGTCACTACAGGCGGGTGTTGCTGGACAGGTGACTCCACGCACAGCTTCTCCAAGAAAGTATGCTTGATGCCGTCCTCCTCAGAGGCAGACGGCACCGGTGGGGACCTCGGAACCCTGAAAGACGTAGAGCTGAAGCCTGCAGTCCTTTTCCGTACTAACTGTGCTAGAAATGCCATCGGTCGCACGCGGATGAGGAAGACCTTGTCATTTGAATGGTGCCTGTAAATTTAATTCCAGATGTGGTACAGATCCCTGTCCTGGGGATGGCTGACGGTGCCCAGGGCTGTCACACTGACACTGGCCTGTATTTGAGAAGAAGATGCCTTTCAGGTTGTAATTAACCCCCTGGGTACTGCAGAATGCTTGTAACATCCGAACTTCGCTGCAGAGAAGGAAAACAGGTCTTTCCAAAACCAGAGCTCTGTAGAAAAGCAGCTGGACTGTCGTCCCGATGCGAGTGCACACGGGTGGGCTGCACCGTACCGCCGTACTTCAGATCGCTTAAAAAACTTGACGACACTGAAATTTTCCTTACCAAAGTACTGCTGGTTACGATGTTTTCCTCCCCTTTCCTGCATATTTGTAGGTTTTTCTGAAGTTCTTTCGCCCCAGTTTCCTACCAGCAGGTCCCAGAGCACGAAGCGGAAGGCCCTGCATAAATCCCCCGGTTCCTCCTGAACCTGTTGGGAATGGTGGCAGCCTCGAAAGCCGGGCAGCTGTGACGCCTCTGCGATTTACTGCGTTGTTTCTGAGCAAACCAGCGCTGTATAGAGGTGGGGATAGCACATGGACGTGTACAGTCCTCCTTCAGCCACGGCTGCTGCGCGTGAAGGCAGAGCAGTGTGCTCTATAAACCCCCATGTGTGATAAAAGGGAAAGGGAAACTCGGGTGAAGGAAAACAAAATCAGAATAGGATTTGGAGAGTTGTATACTGCCTTTGGAAGGGTCAGAACTTCCCTCCTTCTTGGCTTGTCTGCTCTGTCTACTGAATTTCATCTTCTGATCCAAAGAGGGAGGTGTTTTTGTAGAAGGGAAGGGTGTAACAGTGACCAGAGAGGGATGACTCGGTCCAGGTGGAGAAACCGAAAAGCTGTGTGCATGGAGAGTGGGTTCTGTTCCAGCTCAGATCTGGCTTTAATCTAAGTAAATGTTTCATTGATAAGAAATCCAGAATGTTTGTGAATAATAAGAGTCAAGGCAAAAAAAAAATCCTTGTAGCTGCCCAGTGTGATTTACTGTGCAAACAGATTGATCAGCGTGTTTCCCTCCAGTGACACAAATGGAGTACGTCTGCTGTTACAGGGCTTCCCGTCGGTTGGGCTGCTTCCTCTGTGACAGGCCCGGGGGGAGCAGAAGTGTTCCGCGGTGACCTGCAGCACGGGCGGGAGCCAGCCCGTCCGTGGCCGCCTCGCGCTTCGCCGTTTGCTGAGCTGTGCTCCGCTGCCGCCTGCGGGGTGTGAGCGGAGGGGCCGAGGCAGGATGCACTGGGAGACCCAGGCGTCCTCCCTCCGTGCGTCCGAGCCCGCAGGCGCTGACCGGTCCGTGCCGTGTCTCAGCTGGGTTCCCTCTGCAAAACCCTGCGGGCTTCGCAGGCGGCATTCATGCTCCGACCAAAGTACCTTCGCTATATGAATTCTGTGGGTGTGGATCTGTGCCAGCATTACGTCCCCTACACAGTTTCCTCCTCATTCAGTTTTTCCTCCTTCACCATGTGAATATCGTAGATTTGCTTGTTTTTTGCTGCAGTTTCAAGTCACATTTGTTTGACGGCACATCGTCATTTGCTTCAGCAGCAGACACCGTCTCCCAGCCTTCACAGAAGGAATGAAACCCAGAAGTATTTTTAGGACAAGGAATGCTTCTGGGGTAGCAATTAGAGCCTTGGGATGAACTTCACGGAATAACCGGGTAAGCAGACGCCCGCGAGGGCGGACGTGCTCCTGGGGAAATGTGTCCTGTGCTTCAGGTGTCCGTGTATCGCGGAGCCCGTCAGTCCAAGGATTGACTCGATTGTTCATAGCCGTTCCGGTTTTCTTACGTGTACATCACGATGGGTTTCCCAGGCAAATAATGTCTTTCGCTTATGCGTGGCTAAGGAGAGTCAGCCTGGCTGTGGGTAATTCTGGCCACTCATCCCCGTGGTGGTGGGAACCCAAGCCCAGAGTGTGGAAGCACCGAACAGCAGATACGCAGAGGCCAGGAGTAGCCCCCCGTTCCTTTGCAGTGCTCTGCTGCCCGGCTTTGCCTGCCCGGTAATCCCCACCCTTCACTAACCGCTCTTCCAGCCCTGGGAAAGGCGGGTGCCGTACAACTTATCTGCTCCGCGTGTGAGAGAGGAAATGCAGGATTATACCAATGGAGAAGTTAGAGCAGGCCTTGCTTATCTTACGATTTAATGTAGTAGGAGACAGTCATTTTTGTAAGCTAAAAGCAATAGATTGAGATACATTCATCACAGATTAACCGAATTTCTCCCTTGAAGGGGCTCACTGAAACGTGTGCGATGTTCATTGTTGTGTGAGATGCTGTTTAAAACTTTCAACAACAAGATAAAAGCTTGTGACTAGGAGAAAGAAATGCTGTCATTGCTGGATTTAATAAATCTTTGACTGGGACAATAAGCCTGCGATAAACCCAGAAAAAACCTGTTGCTTAAAAGGTATTTTGGCAGGGGAAAGGAAAGACACTGTCACTGTGTCTGGGGGCAGTGCGTGTCGCTGAGCACGCCAAAACCTTCCTGGGACCCACGGGGAGGGGGCGGACGCCTGGTCTTTCCCTGACGATAGCCGTGGGCTGGCAGAAGGGCCGGGGCTGGAAGGGAAAAAACGCCGGCAGTCGCAGAGCCCGTCCGAACGCCAGAAGTGTGGGCTGAAAAAGGGCTGGGAGCCGTGAGCAAGGAGGGAGTCCCCTGGCTTTCTGTTCTTCCTCTGCCCGGGAAAATGGCATTCTTTAAAAGAAAAATTGTCTATTCCTTGTAAATAGGCTGCGTTTCTTCAGACACCATCTTACCAGGTTATCCTCTAAAGCCCAGCCTAGCCACCTACTGCAGAAAGCCGTGACAGAAGCTCACGGATGATGTAATTTGAAGGTGAAAGAACCTAAAGGTTTTGGAATCTAAGCATTTAGGTAGAGTATTTCATGATTAGCTAATACTCTTAAACAAAGTTCCATCAAAGATCTCCAGTTTGCATTGAGATTGTTGGGTACAAAGAATTAAGAGTTAAGAGCTGATATTAAATTGAGAAAATGAGCTTTTGAGGAACATTTTGGCTTTGCCCGTAGACCCAGCGCGGCTCCGGGCCAGGCCTGCGCAGAGGGTGACGCGGGTTCTGTCGGTTACGTCGCTGCTCGTGTCACATCCACCCTGAGTGAGTTAGCCAGCGCTTAAAAGATAAATCTGCAGTTAGCAGCACAGAAAAAGTGTATCTGTGTACATATCTCTGTACTGTATACATACAATTTATGTTTACGTTCCGATGTTGAGACTTGGAGCAAAATCAGGCGGGATAAACCAGCACTGCGGCTTTGGGACGCTGGAAGGCAGTTCCCTCTGCCTGTGGGGCTCGATCCCCTGGCGCCTAAGGAGGAATTTGGAAGCTCTTCCTGTAGTTGAGACATCTTCAGAGCAGCACCTCTGCTCTCACCTGCTGCCCCCCATCCTTTCCTCTGAGCGGTGGCTACAGCCCCTCCATCTGCTCCCTCATTCATGACCCCTCGACCTGTGTTAAAACCTTTGTAGATGTGGCTTCAGTATTATTTATTATTTGCAGGCGCTGTTGGTCCGTGAGAAGCTGCAGGTCGGCGTGAAGGCACTGTCGTGGGGCCAGCGTCCTCTGCCGCGCAGATGGCTCCCCTGGTACCGCGCCCTGAGGGGCCGTCGCCCTGCGGTGCCGCACCCCCTGGCTGTGACTGAAGCTGCACAGAAAACTCCCAAGTCAGTCACATCGCAGCAAACACAGGAGTCGCCCAACGAACCTTAAACAAAGGGCTGATTCATGCCCCGTAGGCTAATTATCACCCTTTGGCACTAATTGTGAGTTGCAGCTACCCCCCACCAGTGCCGAGCTGTCCCTGCTGCACCACTTCGAACGTCCGTAGCTGCGCTCGGAGTTTGGGATGCGTTGCTGGGGCCCGATTTTAAGACCTTTCCTGTGCTGATTAATACTTCACAAATCATCTGTTGCCAGTTTTATAGGACTTCTGTTGGTCAGATGGGATGTTGAGATTTACCCCTTCCAAGAGGTACGAATTAGGGAAGGAGATCAGTGTTTGGCAGAACGTACGTACCTGCACGGGCGCTGTAAAGGGGCCGCTGAGGGACAGCCTTAGCTGTCCGTGCGTCAGGTGCAAGGGGATTAAAAACGGTGTGAGCTTTTCTCTAGGTGAGGGTTGGCAGTAAGAACTAGGAGCTGCTGAAGTCCATGGACAGAGTAGATGACACTGACGGATGGAGTCATAAGATTAGGATAACTAAAGACTTTTATAGCAGCTAATGGGTTCGGAAAAATAGCTAAAGCTACTCAAATACATTTTGCACAGATCATTAGGTGGCCAAGGAAACCCATTTGCTCACTGAGTAGCATCAACAGTCCACGTGTAATTCACGTTGTGTGAATACTGTGAGGTGAATTACATATAAAATTAATTTCACTGCTGAAGAAGGAACTTGGACAAGAAGTCACATTTTGGTGAGTTATTTCAAAAAGTTATTTCTTTTTCATAGATTTGTAAATGGAAGATGCCAGAGAAATACATTTTCTACTGTAAATGGAATGTTCCTTAAAAGAAGCTCACCTCTTCAATGAAAGCAGCTCGGCTAGGTGGAAGGGTCTAGCTGACTGAGAGCGATTAGACTAGACACCAATCAAGTGCCATTTTGAGGAGTTTTGCGTTTTGCATCCAAGTGTTAAGAGTGGCAAGTTCCTGCTGAAGCTTGGGCATGACGAGCAGGGAACGCTGTTTCCTTTGCCCGCTGTACTTGCTTCTGTTCTGTTTTATTCTATTAATAGGAATTAGTTGGTGGGCTTCCTCAAGATCCTCCCATCTTCAAGTTTCATAGCTGGACTAAAAGCTATGACTGAATCATCTGTGAGCAAAATGAGCGTTTATGCTTTTCCATGTTATTGCAGTGCATAAATTCGTACTTCCCTAAGCACTGCCCACGTGTACCCTGAGGGGGGGCATTTCTCTATAAAAGCACTAACACGTGTTGAATCAACATGTAAAAAAAAACTATAAAAGAAGTTGTGGTCTAAAAAACCCCAGTTTTTAATGACAGACCTTTAATGTACTGTTGGTTAATTTGGGGAGCGCAATGTCACTGCTGCGTCGCCAGGTCAGCGCACGGTGGAGCAGCGTCGTTTGTCACTCCTTCATCACGTCGGAGAGGCGCAATGCTTCGGTGTGCGGGGAGCTGGCGTTCACCGCCTTGCTGGACTCGTTCCCGCACCCCAAAGTCGTACGTGCCCGAGTCCCACAGTGGCCTGAAATAAATGATCCGTGCTTAGAAGAATTCCTGCTGGCTGTAAGTAAACAGTTACCATTTTAGCTTTAAATAATGCCAGCATAAAATCACAATCATTAATATTCACTGTATGATTTTGCTGTCTGCAAAATGCATAAAATGAGGATAATAATCCAGGCAAAAAAGATAGTATGGGTCATTTTTTATGTATTATTTTGAAAAGGCAGGCTTTTATATCAGCATCCTGTTAAACAGCGAGGGGGTTGTGTATGGAAGCATATCATCCTTTGTGTTAGCCACCTAAGGGGAAGGTATAGGAGAG
>VWZZ01003908.1:222707-236159 GCA_013399095.1 Psophia crepitans
ACAAGTCGTGTATAGGTCTTTTACATCCTTAGTTGTTGGTTTTCTTAGATGTGCTAAGTCTGAGCGAACAGGGCCTCAATGGAACTGTGCATTCGAAAAACAAACAGTGAACTCGAAACAACATGGATGGCAATATGCAAAAATCCTCACAAACTGTACAGAAAGTTCAAAAACTTGCAGTCTGGAAGTACATAGAAAGACAGAATTAGCCCCTTAAAGTCCTTGTAGCTGAACGCAGCCCACCCCGGGGAGCCGGTGCTCCCGTGCCGCAGCCGGGCGCGCGGGCACGGCGGCTCCCGCGGCCGGAGCAGGTCCAAGGCCACGGCCGACGGCAGCGCCGGCGACGTACTAAGCCGAGAGAGATGAAGGATATTTCAGGGAGCAGCCGTTGGGAGCGCGGGGCTCCTCTCGCGCTTTCCCGCAGCATCGCCGTGCCCTCGCCCCCCCCGAGGCGGACACCCCGCGGCTCGGGAGGAGGTCTGCGCCAGCGGTGGATGATAATCCTCACCCGTCCTCCGCCCCACGTGGCAAAACGGACTAGATAACCAGGTTGTTATAACTGACGTACTTCTTTTTTGCAGCAGGGCCTGAAAGAAAACCGGAGAACGGTCAGAGACCCCCGGCCGAGCGCCCCTCGGGAAGGGCCGGCTGCTGGTCCCCCAGCCGCAGGCACGGCCGGGATGCGCCGGCGGCTCCCGCATCCCTGTGAGCACCTCCGTGCTGACGGACACGGCTCCAGGCAGACGGCTGTTAGCTCGGCCCAAGCCGCGTCTCCAGCGCTAGCTATTACTGTGAACAAAATCACCGCTGATTGATTTTGTTATACTCTTGCAGTATGACCTCACTGCTGCGGCACCGTAACGAGAGCCCATTAAGATTTATTTTCTTTAAAAAAACCAGTGACGTTCTCTCCAACTTCTTAAGTCTCCTGGGCTAAGCTTGGTTCCTCTCTTGGATAAACTGATTCTCACTCAAGTTTTATGACTTCTGAGAATTTTTCAGTGTGGGGATCAAGGTACCAGCTTTCCTAATTACGTCCTTCAAATTAAATCTGTTTGCAAGCAGAAAGAAATCCAACGAGTCAGTGTCTACTTTGTGAGCAGCGCTACGCACTTCTGTCAGTAAAAACTGCAAATATTTGCAGCTGAATACAAAGCGAAGTATTCGGCAGTACTTTGGCAGCGCTGACAGATCAGGGACACGGCGACTGATAACATGTTCTCCGTCAGGCATGTTAACAAAAACATCACCATTTATATGCAAATTCTGTAACTAGGATGTAACTACTTGTCCTGGGCTTATGAGATTTTATATTGAACGGTGTTCCAATGAATACAGAAAAGGCCTTTCCTCCCTTATTCACTGGAAAGAAAAAAATAAAAGAAACAGCAGTGTATGAAGTATGTCCGCTCTTGCAGTAAAGATTAAAATCCAATATCCCAACTGAATCATCACGAGACCAGTTTAAGTTAATGGATATTCTCAAAAGGCTGAAATTACCCAACGCTGCTGTTGTTATCGACTATTCCTATTTGGATTTTTTGAGTAACTTGGAATCAACAATATACGTTAATGTGAATCATAGTCACCCATGCGCGGAAAAACTGGATATAGGAGCAAACCTGAGCCTCAGTGCGTCCCCCAGTAAAACACACATGAGAAAGATAAGCAGGAGAAAGGGGTAAGGCTGATTTTCTGGGATTACTGCAAACCTGCTGCTCCTTTTGCCTCTGCCAGCGCCCTGCCCGGGGCGGGAGGTCTGCCAGCTCTGCGGAGCATCCCTCGCCTCGCAGACCGATGGCACCTCGCTCTGCTACGCGCAGCCGGTGCCTGTTTTCCCTCGGCCTGCCCAACAGCCACAAAGCATTATTAATCAGGGACCACTATCCATTTTTCAGGTGGCCTGCTTTTCAGAAATACTTGCTTAAATACAGACAGGCTCTCCAGATACAATGCAGAGTATTTTGGGAATATAATGCATGAGAGTGCAGCCAAATGTAAATATTCTTCATGGTGTTCACTATCTTTTTTACTGGCAGAGACAAAGAAACAATTTTACTCCTAGGTGTTTTCAAAACTGTCATTTAAGGACCTCCTGCGTAACTCCAGTGCTTCGCAGCATTATTCTGAAACCCTAATTCAGATGTTTCACCATGTTCCATACAAGAGCCAGAGCTGTCTGGTTACTCAGGCACTGATCCTACAAAACACTGATCATCTTCAGTTCCCATTAACTTCTCTTGGACACGGAGGTGTTCAACACATGGCAGGATAAAACTCATTATCCTTCAAGACTAGGCTGCAAATATTCAATAAACTGTGGTATGCCATTAAATGCTGAAGAGAGGTAAAATGCAGCTAGAAAAAAAATATCATCATGAACCAGGTTGCAAAGTAATTACATGTATTATTTTGTGATATACTTCAGCTTTATCCATTACACGCTGCAATTTCAAATGGCAGCAGAGCTCCTATGACAGAGAAGGGATTTTGATACTCTCCGGGGCCGGTTCACATCATGTCGCCTCCTCTAATGCTTACAGGGGTTTTGCTCCAGCTTTCACAGCAAAGCTGATGCTTTGCTTGATGAGTTTTCTCACAAATTCACCCACAGTAGCTCATTCCTCATTTTCCATATGACAATGAACTAGCAGTGCCAAAGGAATTCAGCCAAGAAATACTGTTGATAGCGGGGGCTTCTGTAACCTCTCTGTGGAAGGATGGGCTCCACGCATCTGAGCCTGAGACGGTAAAAGTTATCTTCGACAGTGCTCTGCTTGCCAATAATGTAGTTGACAAAAGCATCATCCATAATTTAGATAAAATGGTCAATAAAAGCTTCATGGCTATTTTAGGAGAGGAAAGACAATCTTCCCTGGTTCTGGAGGCTGTTAGGCCAGAGGAGATCACGTCTCTTGTTAGAGACGTTTCACAGCTCCCTTCCTGCACTAACTCCGGGAACCCGGCGCTCGGCTGATGTGTAACTTCCAGAAGCGCTCCAGTCTTCGCTTGAAGACTTCGGGAGAGAGACCATCTACCTCGATAATGAGACTCCACTGAGTCTCAGCTCATCATTAGCATTGGCAATTAGCACCAGGTATGGATTTGATTTTCCTCAAAGAAATTAATTTACATGAAAATGGGGAATGCTAATGAAACATCAGCATTACCAGAATTCACCATGCTTTAATCCACGATACATGAGCGTTCCCTGATCTTTGAATGGAAAACAGATACAGATCTCACACGCTCTGTTGCTGTTAGTGTTAATGGACGACGGCTTTCCAACAGTGAAAACAGATTGTCCTCTTGCAGATACCATATACATGTTAATTAATATACATATAATTATGTCAACCTCAGCTGGCCACTTAGACGTATTGGAGGTGAGCCAAGAGCTGCGGTGTGCAGGATCTGAAATGCTGGGCTGTACAGAGACACACAGCCCGGCTCACCCCCCTTTCCTGAGATCGGTGCAAAGCAACCAGCAGCCAGCCCTGGGCTAAACGGGCACTGCTGCTGGATTTAGGTACAAAATACCGTGTAGAAAGGAATCGTCCTAGATATTGACTGCCTGCATATTTGCAAACACTTATACTTGTGGGGCATTTGCATCGTATAACTCCCATGGGGCAGCTCCAGGCCGTTCCCTGGGGTTCTGTCGCTGGGCCCCAGAGGGAGGAGATCAGCGCCTGCCCCTTGGCTCCCCCTCGGGAGGAAGCTGGAGGCCCCATGAGCTCTGCCCTCAGCCTCCTCTTCTCCAGGCTGAACCAGCCCAGGGCCTTCAGCCTCTCCTCACACGCCTGCCCCTCCAGACCCTTCCCCACCTTTGTTCCCTCCTCTGGACACTCCCCAACAGTTTTATGCCCTTTTTGTGCTGTGGCGCCCAAACCTGCCCCCAGCACTCGAGGTGAGGCCGCCCCAGCGCAGGGCAGAGTGGGACCATCCCGTCCCTGGCCCGGCTGGCCATGCCGGGCTTGGTGCCCCCCAGGACACGGTTGCCCTTCCTGGCAGCCTGGGCACCCTGCTGGCTCATGGTCACCTTGCTGTCGCCCAGGACCCCCCAGTCCCTCCCAGCACGGCTGCTCTCCAGCGTCTCACCCCCCAGGCTGTCTGTACAGCCAGGGCTGTCCCTGCCT
Organism: Psophia crepitans; assembly: GCA_013399095.1. Lineage (NCBI taxonomy): Eukaryota > Metazoa > Chordata > Aves > Gruiformes > Psophiidae > Psophia > Psophia crepitans. The sequence continues at coordinate 226,847 of VWZZ01003908.1, forward strand.
GAGGACAGGATCTGGCACTTGCTCTTGTTAAACTTCATACATCTGGTTTTATGAGCGTGGCACTGACTCTCAATTTTAAAGTAATCAGGAACTCTGAAAAACCAAGGAGGCAAGGCCAGTGCCTTCCAAGATGAGCGGGGGCAGGACCGGCGTTGGATTTCCTGGCAGCTGGACTGACAGAAGCATGAAGATGGCACCTTGGGTCATCACAAACCCCAGGCACGTCATAGCATGGCTTTAATTTTTAAGGATGTGACTGTGTACAGCATACTGACAACCCACACTTCCACATGAGCGATGAGTTGTCCTCTTCGTTATGTGCTGTGCTTTTCCCATTCTCCATGCACGGATCCCACCCCCCTCCCTCACAAGCATCCCTTTCAAGACGCCCGCACACAGCCTGCAGCAGCCCAGCCCGCGGGATGGATGCGGTCATGCTCATCGCAAGTTACAGAGATGAAGAGAACCTCTATATCTGCACATGGAAAATAAACATTCCTTTAAACCATGACAATTAATTAACTCCCTTTCCTTTTCAGCTATTATCTGACCTGTCCAACAGGCGGTGGGGGGGCAGTGCTAGTCTACACTCATCCCCTGCCAGAAGTGAGCAACAGGGTTTGAAATAACTGCAGCTCTGTGCCAACAACATATTAAAAAGAAATGCACAGAAGCAAAAATCCTCTTTGGATATATAAGTTTCATCACTTGACTGGTTTTCATTATCTGGAGCATGGGCCACAAAGAGAGAAGCTCCCACAGCATCCCAAAGCAAGGCAGATCTGTCAATACTTCCTCAGCGTGAGATTTAATCACTTTCACTACAATTTTATGCACATTTGTAACCTCTTCCAAGCTTAAAGAGAAAAGATTTACAGTGCAAAAAATGAATTTTATTACAGCCCACAGGCATCCCAAACTATCAAATGTATGGAACACGATCTCAGTGTTCCCAGCACTGAGCAAGAACTGACACCGTGATGGCTCCGAGTCCAGAACTTCTGCTGATTTCCTTTGCAGTCACTGTGGCAGACGATGCTTACCTCCCCTTTTCCATTTTCTTAATTCTTGCTCAGAAACCTGTATCATTCATGCCAGGCAAAGCAGAGGCTGATTATTAAATCCTACTGCTAGTCCATCTGAAAGGGAAATGGATGCACGAGGCTCCTCCTCCGGCCCCGTGCCTGAAAGACAGAGCTATCCACATGCTCTGTTGCCTTTAAATTGGGGAATACATACGAGGAAAAGGTGAAGACAACAGCCCTAAGTGATTCGACATGCTTGCCCCAAACCCAACAACTGGAACGAAGCTTGGAGAAAATAATGTAATTTTAACTTTAGTATCTAAATGTAAATGGATTGTTATATCACATTTTCACATCTCTCCCGTTGTGCTCCCTACCGTAGTACATTGGCAACTTATCTAGTATATAAGTGCCTACAGTTATACAAAAACTACTTCATGTTAGTGCACGTGTTGGTGGGTAGTTGCTTGTCTCTGAGCTGCAGCCTGAACTGCCTGACTGCTATGCAGATCAGCACGCAGAACTTCATGCTTTAATAATAGAATACAAGTGTATTAAATTACGAATATAACATTAGTTATAAGTGTGTTCCTCCATAATTGCTTTACAGCCTTCTCTTCTCATAAATTATATCATCTTCAGCTGTCATATTTCCCTGTCACCCTGGGTAAAGCAGCAGCAGTTAGCGCCTCGGTGCCGGGGACAGCCATGAATAGCAGCGACGTTCGGCCGCCCCAGAGGTTTGCCAGCACATCCAGCTGACAGCAGGGAGGGAGAAGTTGCTGAAGAGATTGTTTCTGTTTCCTGATTACTAATTTATGGAGTAGGTAAGTGGCCTGATGGCAACCTGGTGACAAGTTCAGAGGGGACGGTCCGTTGTCTCCTGCCGCAGCACACGCGGCCACCCCCAGCTCTGTGTAGTCTTATCAAAACTGAGTCGACGCACATATACTCACAGCGGTGAGCATCACGTCACCTCCGGGACGCACAGCGCTCGTGTTGAAGCGCTGAGGAACGAACAACCCAGCCAGAGAGACATCTCTGATCACCCCTGCATCCCTTCTGGTGGGCACGGCTCTCCAGAGTCTGCATGTGGGACAACTGGATGGATTGTCCTCAGCAACTACTGAAGAGCTGGTGGAGGGAGGGCCTGAAGGGGCACCTGCAGGGGCAAGGGCTGCTGACAAAGTAAACACGCTTTGGAAATTAATAGAAAAACAATTATGTAGAAGAATTGTACAGATTTATACCATCCTCACTCATACTCCTTTGCCACTCTCGTGACACGCTGTGTGTTATGGCACGCGTTGCTAATATGCTGCTGGTAATCTCCGTGAAATGCTAGAAACTCAAAACCAGAATGAAAGTGGGTGGTGCCAGTTATATTTTAAGTTTGTCTTTTCCTTACCTTTTTTTTTTAAATATGTTTCAAATTCCTTAATAAGATTTCATTCCTCTGCTTTGCTATTGTAAAGTGCTTTTCTTTCTTATTCTTGCCCAGTATTGAGAGTGATGTCACCATGGGCTCCTGGCAGGCATGAGGGCAATAACTGTACTTCCAGGCAAACGCTAGACCATGGCAAGGATCTTCTCTGAGGGGGCATCATCCAGAAGAAACTCAAGACGCCTGGAAACCCCACCCTGTCACAATCTCTTTGGGAGAGATGCAAATGTTTGTCTTTATAAAAAAGTAACTTTTCTCTAATCTGGGTGGGTATCATACACTGTTCGTGCTGCTGATTTCATATCCCCCCTTTTGCAACTGGCTCACCCCTCCCAGCCAGCTCCGCCCCAGCAGGGGTTTCACCTAACCGATACTTGGGAAATGTGGGTTCCGATTCTGGAGAAGGATGTTCTGCGTGTTACAACAGCAGCGGAAGCACATGGAGTGAGAGAGAGAGGCCCGAGGCTGGTTAATTCTCTAGAAATGCTGGAAGCCATGAACAGTGTAATTAATTCATTAAACACCATCAAAGAGCGCTACAGGAGGATGGAGGGTGCGTGGGGGGAAATAACGGCGTTAGGATGGTACAGCACGGGCTTGGAACGCCTCTCCGGCAGAAAACAAGCCCCAGTTTCCATTTCTGTTTCACCAGCTCCAAAACTGAATGTGATTTTCAAGTGTGAGGACTGGTACATTTTGTGTGAATTGGTATCCAAGGCACAAGACCCTAAATTGTCACCGCAAATAGGATCAAATTAAGCAGCCCCAGACATGGCACATAAAGCTGAGAAGGAACTGAAATGGCATAAAGAGAATGGGGACGCGTCGCTAGGCAACCACCACCTTTTCGGGTAGATTATGCGAGTCCGGACACATTTGCACCGTTGACAGTCGTTGCCTGTAATGTAAAGGAGCTTTTCCCTGTCTCTGTGTGACAAGCTCAGTTAGGGGCTGTGGTGGTGAGGACCACGAGACTGGTGTCAGGTGAGCGCCGGCCCGAGCATGGTCAGCATCTCGGTTACGGCAGGGCTGACCTCCTCCGGCGCAGAGCTGCTCCAGAGCTGGGCTGGCAGGAGGTCTGAGGCTGCTTCACCGAGATTTCTGATCCATTCTCCTCCAACTAGTGCAGCTCACACGATTAAGTTATTCCCCTCTGGAAAGAGATCACAAGAAAAGCTGAATGCTGTGGAAGGCTGAGCCATCCTCTTCATCCATCACTCATTCTTTCTCCAACAGATTTAGGTAGCACCAACCCCAAACCTCCATGCACATAGCACCGGTTCTTCCAAAACCCCAGTCTGGGCTTGCAGGGTCATTCCTGAGGGAGCCAAATAACCTTTGTGTATCTCTGTTCTCTCCTATGGGTGGAGAACTTCAAATTAAGAGGTCATTGGTGTTTCCCAGAGACTGTATTTACTGAACTGACTTTGCTAACGAACAGACACTTTCCTGGATGGAAATGCCACTGCTGTCTGCAGGGCTGCCAAAGCCACCTTCCAGCTTGTAGGAGAGCCAGCAGTTCCGCAGGTTCCCCCACTGCTACGCTGCCACCGCTTTGCCATCACAGGTACCTGTCGAGCCCCTCCGCAAGCCCGAGGTACCACCACCTGCGACCAGTTCTGCAGCGGCACTAGTGCGTAAGGGAAGTCACACAATCCACAGTCATATTTTGGCCTTCAGCTCAATGAAAGTAACTGCTGGAGTTTAATTACGACCATGATTATCGAAATTGCAGCTTGGTTCCAGTGGCCCTTGGGAGAGCAGCCCCACATGCTGTGTGTCTGTCCCATCCTCGCTCTGTCCCTTGCACGTGATGGCTCAGCGACAGCACATCTTACTCTGTATGTCAGAGCTCCTTATAGCAAAAACCTCCTCTTGAGGAGGAGGGAGGCATTCAGGACTGTGTTGCTTCACTATGGTTAAAAAAAAAAAAAAAAGGCAGCTGTTGCAAGAAGAAAAAGTAATTTTAAAAGCTGCAGCTTGCCTGGAGCACCACTAAGCCAGACCTCACTTCCAGCAGCTCGTCCCCACCGCAGCCTCTCCTTTCCTGCTGCTGCTGGCCTGCTTCCTTGCATTCATCCATGATCCTTCTGTGGAGAGAACGTTAAAATCCACTTACGTGCTGAACCGATGCTTGCCTTCGCAGCCTGAGCTGGCAGCAACGGGCTCCAACCCTGGGGAGAGGACGATGTTCTCCTCTCACTCAGCTCTGACTGGCAGTCCCTGGAGGAGCATCTCCTGGTTTTGCAGGTTTTGCCTTTTTTAAGAACGTAGAGAATTTTTTAGTGGAAGTCTCTTCTCAAGTTCTATTCATTTAAACTGGTGCGCCAGGTTGCCAGGCAATGATCACCAAAATCATAAAATGCACCATGTGTTAGGAACCACTTTGAAAATCTGCCAAAGGCCATTGGAGTATTTCCTTCAGATGTTCCTTGAAAGATGAGTTTGTTATCAAAGAACTTCCAGTGCCATCGTGGCACTGGTTGTGGCTTTGCTGAGACTCACCAGCCGGGCTGGAGTATTCAGAGGAGGGCACGAAGAGGTGCCTGCCAGCCGTGCCCGGACACAGCCCCCCTCTGCCATGTGGGCACCTCTCGGTGGAGGGGTCGGGCCTGCCCGCAGCTATTCCGCACGGAATACGTTACCTGGGAGATTCCTGACTCAGGAAGGCAAGGGCAAATTCGCTGCTGGCTCCGCTCCTCTGAGGCGAAGGGGGTGGCTGCCAGCCAGGTGCCCAGGCAGTCTGTCCCGGCACACCACCGAGCGCCACTCGGACGTCTTTGCTTCCAGTCTGCAAAATGCTGATAATGTCTATAAGCTCCGACCTCAGGGGCGATCACGAGGTGAACGCTGGCGCCTAGAAACCTTGAATACCTGATCCGTGCCAAGAGAGCGACCAGAAAAATCGCCTGGGCGATCTTGCACTTCAGTGCTGCTCTATGTGCACTTGATAACCTGGGTTCACCCCGGTCACCTCTGTTGCGCTCAGAATGCAATTAATAACAAAACGATTACTTCAAATTATTAGAATAATTATGCTTATGCATATGCATGCTGATGGGCTGTTCAGAGCAGGGCTGGGCAAAGGCTGCAGGTCTATTTCTGTGCAGAGCGCTCACCGTCTGTCACCGTACACAGCTGCCACTTCTAAATTCCTCATATTCTAAGCAGGGCTACGTTTTGCCTTTAGGGATTTCTTATTATCCCTTTTAGAAACAGATATTTACCCTCTCTATCCTGCAGCTCCTAAGCAAACTCAGACTGCATAGCTAGTCAAGTGAATGATAGAACTGCACTTGAATTGAGCCTTGAACCCAAGGGACGGGCGAAATATCGCACAGAGTAGTGCCAGGGCCATAAGTAACAATTACAAATATCCAACATAATGGGTTCTTTTAATGAGGATTGCTTTGAAGTTCCCAGAAGGATTTAATAGGAAGCGAGAGTACGACCTTGCCGGTTCCCCAGGGCACACTGAGATTTGAAGTAGGTTTTTCTTTAAACAAAAGTCCGTTTTAGCTTATAAGGCTTTCAAGGAGTCACTGCTATCAGAGATGTATGTGTTTAATTCATCAGGTTTTTCTTAGGCTGCACTTTTTGTGAGAACAGAGAATGTATCCCATAGGAAGAACAATAAAAGCAGTTCTTGGGTGAGATAATGGCATAATGATGGGAATCAGTCCAGGTCAAAGCGGCAATGACACGACATTCTTCTAGACTAAGATGCCTGTTAGGGTTTGAGTACGTAACGTATGTGTTGGTTTTGTCATCCTGCAAATGTATGTGATTGAGACCAGCCTGCTGTTGAACTTTTATCTCGACAGGAATGAAGAAACTCTGAGCTCAGGCAAGGATGGGAAAGCGGTTGTGTTAGACAGATGCTTCCGCTACGGTACACAGCTAGGAAATTCTGACTTCATTTCAAGTAGAATAATACCCATTAATTTCAGTGAAGCAGGCTTTCCCACAACGAATCCCAGAAAGGATGCGAAGCTTATCACACCGATCACCCTAAACCCCACCAAATGATGTACAGATTATTCTGCAAAGTCAGTATGCACCATTGCACATGGCACTTACCTCTTCACAGAAAGAAAAGAATGAATTGCTGATTTGAAAGTTGGGCACATCTTCCTATAGCATGCTAGATAAATAACGAAGCCAGTGCCTGACTGGAGTTCAAAGCCACACTCCTCTAGCAGAAGAGGAAAGAAATACAGCTGTACGTGGTTGGAAGTTTTCCCTAATGGCATGGGGTAACCGTTACACTTCTCTAACATTGCTCTGTGGACAGCAAATTTAAGCTGTCTTTGTAAAGACAAGTAAGGAAAGATCCTATAGCATGTAGCACAGAACATACACCTTTCATTTTTAAGGCAACGTGTGCAACGGTGAACTCCACAGCCAAGCCCCACCGCCAGACAGGAGTGGCACTGCACGGAAATCCCTCCACCGCTGGAGCCGAGGGCAAAGCACCTCCTGATTTCAGCACAGCCGTAAAAATGCACAGCATAGTGTAAAATAACATGGACGTTACTGGTTTCTTACAACGGTTCTATAGCAGTTTTCCGCTTGGACACAGGGAGCTTTTGTGTTTCTTGGTGTTTGCACCACTCTGCTGCGAGGCACCGCGGAGAGCCCAGCGCCGCTGGCAGCTGGGGGCCGGGCACCGTTCCTGGGCAAAGCGCGTCACTGAGGAACGTGACCAGAATCAAACGGGCTCTGTCGGGAGACGTGCCTGTGGTGTGGGCAAAACTGAGTGCCAGAGGAAATTCACTCCTCTGAAGAACATCATAAAGATATGAACCTGCATTAATTCTTACAAGCTCTAAAAATAGGCTCCAAATGGGATGTGTGGTACGCGTTCCCCCTTTGCAGTGGTGAGATATGGCATTCATCATTTAAGAATATTTACCAATGGAAGTGATAGTTCCCTGTAAACAAACAAAAAGCATGTCATTTATTTCTCTGCCTCTGAACTGCTTATGCTGATAACTCTGTCAGCATCAATAAACTCCTTTTGTTAAGCTGGAAAGATGATCTGAACTGCCCGTGGTGACAGACACTGCTTTCAGCCTCCTCGGGACTGGGCTCAAAGATAATTTTTGTCAGCCACATCTTTGACTACTTTGCAAGGTGTTATTAAGGCAGGTGCTTTCAGAGACAAATTCAGAGGTGGTTGTCAATATTAATTTTCCCATCTGAGCCAGTAAAAGAAAATGTGACTCTGAGTCAAAGAACAGAGACAGACACATACTGTTTAGAGCCTGAAAAAACATGTCTTTGCCTGAAAGACAACTCTAAGACTGAGATTCTGAGTCAGTTAATAAGATCGCAATAGCAAAGGATTAGTTTTACCCTCATAAATAAAAGCTAAAATCAACAGAGCATTGTACTGCTGAAGGACATCAACCCTGAGCATGTTTGGCTGCATCTTTCTGCCATCTCCTGCTTCTGGGTCAGGTGAAGTTTGAAAGTATCTGCAACACCGGGCTCAAAGAATGAACAGCAGAAAGGCTTACCCACGCTCCCAGTGAGTGAAAGATTGCAGAGAGGCTTAAAGAAGAACCCGCACGAGGAACGGCCACATGGCTGGCTGGCGTGTTTGGGCACGGAGGGGTGAGCTGCAGTGGGGGATCGGGCCAGGGAGCGGTGGAGTCAAGGAGGGGCACGCCGAGGGAGCAGAGTCGCTGAACGAACCTTCACATCAGCGAAGCTCACCGTGCTTCGCTGCGGGCAGGAGCACAGGGTCTTAGGAAGTATGTTTCCAAATCTTTATGAGGTTATGGCAGGGAAGAAACAAAACCAATTCATATTACTCTGTAATGGGGGCCGACAGTACAGAAAACGTACTAATTTAAACTAAATTTAAAATGTTTCCCTTTGAAAGCTGTGGACTGGAAAGATAACTAATAGTAGCAAATTATTTTCACCTGCTTAAAACAAAGCAATTAGCAGTACTTTGGTTATCTTACCTGGAAAGCCAGGCTCTGCTGAGAGCTGTTAAAGCCAAGTGTGAAAACAGTTTGCATGAAACATAATTAAAATTGTGACCTGAGTGATCTCCTAAAACATCCCGAAGGAGTCCTGCAGTCAGAGCTACAGGAAAACAATTCCTCTCTACCTCTTGACGTTGTTCCTGAACTGGCTCCTGAACGTCCTCCACCACCTCGTGCCACTGCCCCTTCCCCTCCTGCCGCTCCGCCTGCCCCGTGCTGTGCCCTGCTGCTGCCCGCCCCTGCCCCGCGCGCTGGGGGCTCTGCAGGTGCCTCCTCTGCCCTGCACGAGGGACGCTTTCCACCCGGGTGCTCATCTCCCCAGCGTGCGGCCAGGGATCCTGCCATTATGCGTTTGTTACAAAACATTCCCCTTTCTGACGCTGCGCCTGAAGGGCACTCTTCCTCAGCCAGGCCCTGTCCCAGCAACACGCCGGCGCTCCCCGTGCAGACCCCTGGGCTCTGACCCGAGCAGGTACACCAGTAAATACCTGCTTATAAAGTAATCACGCAAGTAATCGTTTTCTGCCTCACACCCCCACTCAGTACCTACAGCTCTACATGTCTAGCTAGTTTATCCATTCAGCAATCAAAGAATCGGAAGTGTTTTTCTAATTAATCATTGTACTTAATCAAAAACCAAAGAAAACCAAAATTCTGCGCAGCTGCCAAACAACAGGAACAGAAGATTGAAAAGCAATTTTTTTTAAAAATTTCTTTTTTCCTCCCAACAGCATTCAGTTAGGGGTTTCATACCGAGCTCGATTACAAAGGTATTTTCAGTTTACTCATTTAATGAATTACAAGCAACCCCATCATTCGCTCTCCTTACTTCCAGCCCTCCTCCT